>JARHVA010001529.1:1530000-1680000 GCA_037957365.1 Torreya grandis
AATTTGAACATAGGAAACTTTTTTGGTAGGTTAATATAATAGTGTGACAAAAATTTATCTATAATAAGTTTGAATGCATTCATACATTAGATATTTAAGTCATAAAACCACCTCAAATCATAGTCCTTTAGGATCCTTAAAAATAATTTGGTCAAAATTTTATCATTGGAAACATAATCAAGGCATGCCACATAAAAGGTTCAAATATGTTGTTCAGGATGACCCTTGCCATCATAAAATGTGAAATTATGTGTGACACATCCAATTGGAAAAATGTGAAAAGAGATTTCAAGTGCAAGAGGGTTATGCAACATATCTTGCCAATCTATGGCATGTGAAGACTTTGAATCCTACTATTCAATGTTTTTAACCTTATCCTCCAAGGTCTTTATGACTTGAAGGAGTGATTAAACTATAGGCCTAGTGGGATTTATATTAGCAATTTGAGTAGTCAACAAAAGGGATGGAAACATGTTTTGATTAATGATAGGTATTAAAATTGGTATTTTTGTTAAAAAAATGGTTAAGTTCATAATATGTATATCAATATTAGTTTTAGGGAACAAAGGTTGGAACACATAATCTATACCCCCATTAGATGAATTAAGCTATAATGTGTTCAAGGGGAGGGATATATCCACTAAAGTTTTTGAATTTTTAGCTTCAAGTATATTTTTAAAGATTTTATCAATATATTCAAGATTTTGTTTAATGTGCTCATGAAACATTACAATTGCATGTACTTTGTCATTATCTACTTGGTCATTATCATTTGTTTCTAGATTTTCATTATTAGAAGTTTCTTCTATGATAACCCTATCATGTTTTTTTCGTTGTCAACATGGGTATCATCATGATCCAAGGTATGAGATCCCTCATTGGTTTGAGACATCTTGGATGGGTTGAGAGGAAGCTCAATACGTTCAATAGACACACCACCCAATCTAGGGCTACACCTAGGTTACATACAAAATCGTACCAATATAAAATGAAAAAGTATAATAATTTGAAACCATAACTAGTTTAAAACCTTAGGAATTAGAAAAATTTGCATTTACATCAGGTTCACCAAATTATTAACCCTAATTTGGATTGAGGAATCCTAATTTGGTGGATAGGGTTAAGGATATAGAAATGATAATGCATAAGGGTGAATATTAGATCTACAATAGACCAATTAACATCCTAAATTTAAATGTACCATATGTTGAAATTATAAAACTAAGATAGGTTATCAATAGAAAGTATGACTATGGTAGATATAAAAATGACATAAAAGAGATTGCTTAGTTGGTTTTGATGATAATTTAGTTCTATATCTGGTATAGGTAGAAAGTATATGGGAAGATAGTTCTAGAATAGTCATCAGATTTTGGATCTAGTGTTTCTAACTATTGGATAGTTACATTAGTCAGGATAGTTACATTGATGCTAGTGTGTGAGTTTGATGATACTATCATGTAAAAAATATCTTCTCAAGTAGGATTCACCCACTTGGATGCTTCTAGGTTTGGCTTTGCCTTCATTATAGTGCATTCAAATATGGATCATGCACTATTGCTCCTAATGAAATGGTAAAACCCTAGATTTTCATCTTTAATGTAACCTTAGGGAAAAATTGGTTAGTGGGCATATGGTATTGAGATGACCTGAAATGAACCTAAAATCAAAGGGTATGACCTACATATCTTATACTCTAGAAGAGGGCCTCAGAATCATATAGTTATCCCCTACATGTTGGCTTGTGTGTAAATCATGAAATATGTGTAAGTCAAGTATAATAGTGACCTATCTTCTAAATTGGAAAATATAACCTTATGACTGATCCTTTAGTACTTCAAACTTGTAGTTGGGATACTCCTTTGATTGATATTAGAATAGGGTAGAATATAAAATCTTTTAGTAACTTGAGTGCTTCTTGTGTGTTTTTTTTGTTTAATTTCTTAGTGAGGAATGAATGAGGGTTGATATTGTATTTATACCTATCCTATTGGAAGATAAATTACATTATTGAACATAGTATGACCATTGTAATATGTTTTATTTGCAAATTGGATGACTTTAGGGAATTCGGCACTTATGTTGGGTCAGGATAGTAATGTCAATGTTATTATCCATCTTGGACATTAGTATCTAGGGAAAAGGAGAGAAAGCATAGGCTCAAAACTTGTAAATGTATAAGATAAGTACATTTTAAGCATTATTGGAAATATGGGATGTTTGTGTAATAAATATAAGGTTGGTTGGACTAAGAGATAGGCTAAGGGATACAATATAGAGTATATGTAAGGCTTGTAGATCAAGGCAAGTGTATAATTAATAGGAATAACCAAGGTTTGAATTTTCCAAGTGTATAAGACTGAGGTGATACATAATTACAAAATATCATATACAATAACCTTTGATCTATAGACTCTATATAATATATATCACAAATATGAAAAACCTTGTCCCAAATTTGTGAAAATAAATGTCAAATGCATAAGATTATGACCCATTTATATCTAAATCATGTAAATTATATCTAATTTTTACAAATGTGTGTATGTGTACTCATGTCTCTATGAAATACCCCCCCCCCCCATTTTGAGGTGAGGGGAATGAAATAGATACTCACCTTATATCAAAAATATAATATAACCATGCTATATTTGTATCAATCATGTAGTAAAGAAGCATATAGTGGTATAATATCTAATTATATGTATCAATTAGGTTCATAGTTTGAGAACATAGAAAGACATAATATGCATGATATGGATTATGGTAATGCATATAGCTAACAAATAAAATATAATAGACAATCAAACACACACACAAAATAAATGTCACAAAAAAAGGAGTTTAAGGAGACTACAAACAAGGGACATTTTCAAATGTTACACACTCAAGGGGAGTACATGTTCAAATATTTTCACACTAAATAAATAATCAACACTTGTGTCATAATGGCCAACATACAATTAAAATTCTCAAATTTTCCACAATCAAGATAACATAGAAAACACGTAATTAAGCCATGTGAAAATATGAATAAGTGAAATATATAAGCCACTAGCATAATCATATCATATTAGTCCCATATACTAGTTAGTAAAATGTCTGGTAGCATAGCATATAAAATACAATGTATAAGATGTAAGCATTAGTATATAAGCTCAACATGTTAATGTAAAGTGATCATAAAATAATAGTACATGTATCACTCATTATCAATAGAAGAAAATGCCCCTAGTGTAGTATGTCACATGGGTAGAGAAAAGGTCCAACATATATACATGCATGTATCATGGATCTAATGTATGCATATATATCATACTTAAGTACCCATGGACATATGTATTTATAAAAATAAAATTATATTATATCTACTAGAATAAAGTAATAAACATATTCAAAATCTAGTAAACATGTGAATGCTAAATATTTTTTAGTTTTGACTCTATTGAATTTTTTTGTATTTTCTTTATTTTTTTTTTAATTTTTCATATTTGTGATAGATATTATACATAGTTTATAGAGAAGAGATTAAATTTGTATAGTTACTTCATATTGAGACACATTGAACCTACATATCCCATGAAAATCCACCATATCACATATACATATTTAATCACTGACCTTACCAAGATGCACCATTTCAGATTTTATATGTTTCAGTAGTTTATCTCCCTTGAGTATTCATATTAAAATTCAATGCAATCAATGGATTTTGCACTACTTCCATTTTTTAGGTGGAGATGGTTACACCAGTTAACCTAGGTGAGATTGGCTAGGTTATGTATATACGTGAGTTATGTATAAATATTCAATGCATTTTATGACCTTGTCATATTTCACCTTTATACAGAATTGGGGGCATAACCACCTTCTAATTATCCTCTTCACATCTATAAGGTTTATTTGTGAAACTTTGTCTCTCTCTCTCTCCAATGCTTCAGGTAGAAAGAATCATCAACAAAGGAAACTACCAAGGGGACACATGGTTGCATCAACACACAAGTGTAATCCTTCCTTACTCTCTTTTGTTTCAAGCATTTAAATTATTTAAAATTTTATATTATATGAATTAATTATACTATAACATGCTATTTTTTACAAGTAAATCATATAAAATAATTCAAATAAGGCTTAATTCAAAGCACGGCTTATTATACACATCAAGGTACAAATTTCAATTCCTTTAACCTAGTGATTTCATCTTTATGTATTACTATATTCTAGGAATGTAAATGATAAATATAGGTTTTATAGTTGGAAAATATCACTCATGACTCAGCTATTTAGTTCAAGGCCTTTTCGCTACTAAAAGGCTCACGTTCACCATCTCACTATGCCTAAATACTTATAGTCCAAACCTAATATTTTTATTTCCTAAATCACTTATAGCCTATATTATGCTTAAAAATTGATATTTCACTGTCAATTACATATCTTCAACATTTTCATATTATCTTGGAAACTACCATCCATATTAGGACACTAGCATCAATGTTAATGTCCCAGTTCTAATGCTAGTGTTTGTACATCACAAACACTCAAATTTTCAAATATTTTGACATGTATGGGTTGGACTATAGTTTTATTTTAAACCTCCTATGAGATAATTTTATAATTTATTGTATTAATACAATTTGAATACCATTCATTATAATCAATTAATATATAATACTTTTCAAGCACATGTGTATCTAAAATCACATCTCAATATTGCAAAACTACCATATTCTTCCCTATTTCCATATTGGTCATATGATAAATATTATTATATGTATGAATCATTTAAATATCAGCCCATGAGTAATATTTTAAAATTTTCAATCCAGATCATTATATGCACTTGCATATATCATATCTCATAATTATTTACAAACAAACCCACATAAGAGGGCACACTGCATCAGTGTGAGTCCTTCATTAGAGTATTGACTATTTAGGAAATGCTCACTACTAGTCAAATATTTGAGATCATATTTAATTCACTTGATCACATTAACCCTTTTTTTCAAGGTGGGATCCCCTAATTGGAGGACCTAGGGTTTTGAGCTACATGTTGATATCTAAATTTGTTATGCATGGTCTGAAAAGACAAACTACAAGGCAATAATGAACCTTATGTGGTGTAGGTGGTATTTATATAAAATTACTTATACTAAATTAAAAACATAAGAATTTGTTTTAGTGTATAAGCATTAATTTTAGTATAAAAAAATGTCAATGTTAATGTCCCTATTTTGATGGTAGTGTCTAGATAATAGAGAGATAATTTCTAGAATGATGAATTATAGTTGAGCATCATCTTGACTATTTATACACATTGAAATCTTAGATATAATTGAAATTAATTTAATAATCTATGTTATTATTTCTTCATGTTTGAGAAATCAAATTACTATTATGGAATTGTACTTGCTATATTTAACATATTTCAGTAATTCAAAATTATATCAAAATATATTTTGAATCTAAATTATTTAATTGGCATGCTTATATAATAGTCTTATTCTTAATTGATTAGGTTATTATATTTAAAATTAAATTCAAAAATGGTTTTAAAACTCCTATATAAACATTTAACATTAGTTTAAGTGTTATAAGTTTATGTGCTCAATTCACACTAGGTTCACCAAAATATTTTATCTAAAATGAGATTTTACGCAAATACCCTATAAAAATAAAACTTTAAATATATAAATGTTGTTAATGTAATTATGTATTTACCTTAGGTTATTGACTAAGGTAATAATTCTTTTGTTAGTTTCTTTAACTACTTGGGTTAAGAGGTTAGTTTTTTTTAATCAGACTTAACTATTTCATGCTAGCTGATGTTGGTAGTTTCACCCACCCTTTCCATGTTTTTTGAGTGGTTCATTTCTTTGCCTATTTAATAGGCCTTAATATATGGTTCTTAAATATGTGATAATTAATGAAATATGGTTTTATTTTTAATATCTATGTTCAATCTAATATGTTAATCAGAGCCCATGGTTCATAGAACAAGAGTAGAGGTTTATGGAAGCCAAAGAGGTCAGTATCTTGCCAAGGAGGAGCTTCATGTGCCTAGTGGAGAGATATAAGAGAGAGAGAAAACATCATATGACTCTTTAAGCTCAACCAAATGATCATAATTTTTTTTGGGAGGATCAAAAGACCTAATAAGATCGAAAGGAGGTCAGAGGAATTAGTTTAAGATTGTTTAAGGCCTCTATTTATTTATTTTAGGCTGGACATACGGTGTATGACATCATAATATTTAGGGGAGATACATAAAATTCAAATCTTGATCATTTTTAGTGAAACAAAGTTCTAAACTATGATTTAAATACTAACTTGAATAGTGGTACATATAGTTTCTGATTTGGTTGAGAAACAGGCTCAAAATTTGCACCTAAAGTTTCATAGGTAGGCCATTTTTTTTGATTGGCTGATTATTTTCATTAAATTTTTAACCTAAATTTTTATTATTTCAATTTTTTTTAATTTTTTATTTGAAATAAATCAAAACTTTAGCCAATAGGGGTTATTGACGACCTACCACTAATTAATAATCATTAAAGAGTCCAGAAAGTTAAAAAATTCACTATTTCTAGGTTTTTTATTTGGATGTGTATGGAGAAAGAATTTTTGAAATTAGAGTTATAGGTTTCCTAATTTAATTATTTTAGTAAAAGAAAATTTGAGATCTTACAAACGGTATTGAGTTTGTTGCTAAAAATTGGAAGAGTTATTCACTGTCAATACAAAATTAGTGTGTAGAAGGAATTTTTATAAAAGTCATATTTTTTTATTTAATTATTTTCATGAAGAACTAGGTCAAATGGCTAGTACTGAACACATGTTACTATCATATTCTTAGAAATTTAAAGGTAAGAACTTTAGTTTGTGGAGTCACAAGGTTTTGACGATATGTGAGTATTATAACCTTGATCAAAGAGTGATTGATAAAGAGTAAAGGCCTACCAATGGTTATGATGACTATGATAAATGTCATCGTAAGGCTCTTATGTTGCTAAAACTATTAGTAGTAGATAATATAATCTCAGAGGTCAAAAATGTGACCATTGCATTAGCTTTTTAGACTAATCTTTCTTCTAAATACCAAGCTTTTGAATCTAATAGGGTATTATATTTGAATAATTTGTTATTTTTTACTAAGATGTAGGAAGGTGGCTCTATTTATAATTTTTTTTATTGTAGATTAAGGGCATTAGTGATCAATTGAAGGTTATGCAAAAGCTTGTTGATGAGCAAGATTTGATTGCTCTGGTTATAAAAAATCTTCCACCTTCATTTAAGTCATTTGTAGAGTCCTTACACATGATTTTTGAGATGTAGACTTTGGACTTTGAAAAAATTTCCACATTGCTATTGTAAAAAGAGAGATAGTAGGAGAAGATAGTGTTGTCTACATCTACTTCTACAGAGAGTGAATTCTTCATCAAGGGAAAGGGTAAGAAGTTTGGGAAAACTATTAGTTCTTTGATAGAAACTTCACAAGTAAGTGGTTCTAATAAGATAACTAAGTGGAAATGTTTAAACTATAAGTAACTTGGTCACCTTAAGAAATATTGTAGGAAAAGACAATAAGATATGGCTAACCCTAGAAATAAATATCATCATGCGAATGTAGTTGAAGGTGAAAGAGAGGAAACATATCCTAATTTTAATTTCATGGATTCTAATGGTAACTCTATAATGGATCAAGCTTGGTACTTTAATTTAGGGGAATCTCACCATTATACATTTCATAAGGATTGGTATGTGGATTTTGTTGAAAATGATAGTAGTAATGAATCTATATCTTTGGGATATGGTAGAAATCATTTTGTGAAGGGATATGGTAATGTTTAGATCAATTTTAATGGTACAATATGGTGTATATTTAATAATTTTAGGTATGTGCTTGATATGAAAAAAATCTAATTTTAATTAGTGAGATCACTTCAAAATCTAATTTTGTTGTAAAGTTTCAAGGACAACAATGTTTAGTCACTACCAGAGATAATAAGATTATAGTTAGTGGGATTGGTGAGAAAGGCTTGTATAAGCTTTCAGATCTATAGAGGGAAAAGAAAAGTGCACTTATAGCAGTTGATATAAAAATTTCACTATGGCATGAAAGGTATGGGCATTTGAACTTGTATTATTTAACTACATTGAGAAAGACTAAGATGGTTAACAAGATTCTTTCTATTCAAGATAATCATCATGTATGTATTAGATGTTAGTTAGGGAAGCAAGTTAGACATTCATTTGATGTTGGTAAAGCTTTAAGAGGTGAGGGATTATTGGATCTAGTACATATGGATTTTCAAGGTCTAATGCAGACACCTACCCCTTCTAGAGATCATTATTTTCTATTACTAGTTGATGATTTTTCTAGGAAAAAGTAGGTATACTTTCTAGTGAATAAATCTGGTTATTTTTCTAACTTTATTAATTAGAAAGATATGGTTGAGACATAGGTAGAACATTTACTGAAATCTATTGGAATTGATAATGGGGGTGAGTTCATCTCAAAATAGTTCAAGGAGTTTTTAACCACTTAAGGCATACACAGACAATACACTAACCCTTACACTCTGTAGTAAAACAAAGTTGTGGAAAGGAAAAATAGGATGGTGATGGGCATGGTTCACTATATGGTCTAAACTGGAAATAAACCATATAGATATTAGGTATAAGTATTAAATATGAAGGTGTACATCCTCAATAGAAGTCCTAAAAAAGCATTGGAGAATATGACTCCAGAGGAGGCTTGGTCAGGTCAAACTCTAGATGTAAGTGCTTTTCAAATTTTTGGTTGCATAGCTTTTGTAGTTATTCCTAATCAAAAGAGAAGTAACTTGGACATGAAAAAAAAACATACATGTTTGTTGGGTATAGTGAGTAGTCAAAGGCCTATAGATTACTTGATTTTTATACTAACAAAGTTTTGGTAAATAGGGATGTCATAGTAAATGAATAGATGCCATACTTCACAACAACTAGTATAGTTTTAGATATTGAGTCATTTTTTTCTTCTAATGGTTTTTTTATATGTTATGATGTGAAAGTTGAGAAAGATTCTAGTTCATCATTAGAATCACATTCTAGAGAAGGAATTATTGTAGGCCATTGTGAGTTTCTAGTAGAACAACCAAAGAATCCAAGTGGTATTCTACCACAATTGAATCACTAAAGGATGGAGACTTACCACAAGGTGTGGTAGGAAGAATCTTGAGATCAAGAAAGTAGTTTGGTAATAGATATGAGCACAACAATTTTGATATAAAAACTATTATTTCACATGTAATTGGGCCTAATTCATTTTTAGAGGCCAAATGGAAGCATGATTGGGAACTAGCCATGCAATTGGAATATGATTCCTTGATGAAAAATAAGAGTTAAGAGCTCATGGATCTACCACCAGGAAAGAAATCCATTGGTTGTAAATGGATTTAAAAGGTAAAATACAAATCAAATGGTTCTTTGGACAAACACACAGCTAGAATTGTTGCAAAAGAATATGCACAAGGGGTTGATTATGAGGATACTTTTGCTCCTAATAAAAGATGGTAAATTTTAATTTGATTTTTACTATTGATTCTTAATTTGGATGGAACATATACCAAATGGATGTCAACAGTGATTTATTGAATGGATATTTGGAGGAAGAAGTCTACATGGTTCAGCCATAGGGGTTTCAGGTTTTTGGTAAGGAAAATCTTGTTTACAGTTTGATCAAGTCCTTATATGGGCTTAAGTAGCTTCTTCAATCCTAGTATATGAAGATATATACATACCTTAAGGAGTATGGTTTCAAAAGGTGTAACTCTGAACCAATTGTCTATGTAAAGGTATCTGGTGATAATATATTGATTCTCATTATATATGTTGATGATTTAGCCATCACTAGGAGTAGTGTTAGTCTCATTCAACAAATGAAGGCTGATATTTTTTGTACTTTTGACATAACAGGCTTAGGATAATTGAAATAATATTTAGGTGTTGAGTTTTGGTAGGGTGATTATGTTGTATTCATGTCACAGAATAAGTATGCCAAATCATTACTGTAAAGGTTTAGAATGATGGATTGTAATCCAAATCACACACCTATGGAAGTTGGAGCTAAAATTTTAATTGACAATGCTTGACCTCTGGTTAATGAAATAGTGTATCGGTAGCTAGTGGGTAGTCTCATTTACCTCACTACCACTAGACCAAGTATTTTTTTTATAGTTATTTTTCTATATTGCTTCATGTCTAAAACATAGGAAGTACATTGGTTAGATGCAGAATAGGTATTAATATATGTCAAAGGTACTCTTGACTTTGGCATACTATATGAGAAGTTTGTAGATTTTAATCTTTTAGGATATTCTTACTCTAATTGGATAAGATCAATATATTCAAGAAAATATACAATAGGCTATGTATTCACTCTTTTTTTAGGAGTTTTCTCATTATAGAGAAAACAACAAACTATAGTGGCATTATCTTCAATAAAATTAGAGTATAAATTTGTGGTCAATACAAGTTGTGAAACTATGTGGATAAATAAAATTTTGGAGAATCTTTAGTTTGAGTCATAAAATCTTACTCTATTTTTTTGTGACAACCAGAGTGTTTTGAAGATGGTGAAGAATCTAGCATCCCATGCCAAGACCAAACACATTGAGTTTCACCATCATTACATCTAATAGTTGGTTATATATGAAGACATCAGTCCCTTCTACTACCCCACTATAGAGAAGCCAACTAATATAATGACTAAACCACTTGGTGAAGACAAGTTTATAAAATTTAGAGATAAACTTGGTCTTTTTTCTAGTTTTATCATTAAAGGAAGGCATTAACATAATTATGTATTTACCTTGGGTTATTGACTAAGGTAATAGGTCTTTGGTTATTTACCTTAACTACTTGGGTTAAGAGGATAGTTTTTTTAATCAGAGTTAGTTTTTTAATCAGACGTAGCCAACATTGATAGTTTCACCCACCCTTTCTATAATTCTCAGGTGGTTCATTTCTTTGCCTATTCAATAGGCCTTTATGTATGGTTCATAAATATGTGCTAAGTAATGCAATATTTTTCTCTTTTCAATCTTTGTTTTCAATCTAATAAATTTAGTATTTGAATATAGGAAATGTAATGAATTATTCTTAATAAATCATGAAAACATGTATAAATACAATTAATAAATTATGAAACAAAGGGTTAAAAAAGATCAAATCTTATTTTCACTCTATTTTGGATAATCACAAACACTCAACTTTGTCTATCTTGTAATGTATCCCTATGCTTTGTTCATTTTGAGTTTTGCCTCTTTTTATGGCCTATACATTATCATTAAATTTGGGATAGTAGCATCGATGCTAATGTACCAATTTTAATATTTTTTTCATTGTATTTTGGTCAACTCAAATTATTCTTGGATTTGTGCATATACCTATGATTCATGTTTCTATCTAAATTTGTGATTATACTATGTGCAATTATCTTTTGATAAAGAAACCCTAGTTTTTTTTCTCTTACATACTTGTGACTCAATAAAAAGGGGTTATAATGGGATTCGATCTAACCCTAGTAATTGTATACACATAATATTTTAAAACTTTATCAATTGTTGATGATTTATCTCTTATAGGAGCCTATTGAGTCTCAATCTCTTTGAGTGTATGCTCTAAGGGGTGTAGTAGGAAAGGGGTGAGAATATAATTAGTTATTATTAGGACTGTTGTCCTTATACTACCACTTTTTATCTACACAACCATCTCCTAAAAATAATCACCTAAGCTTTTCCTCTTCTTTTTCACCCTCATCTAGTTAGTTTTTGCTTTCATTATCCCCTCCCTAAACCTAAAATCCTTTTTAATGGTTTAGGTTACACTATCGGCCCCATTGACCCTATACTCTTATTTATAAAAATCATTTAGGGTCTAGGTCAACCCATATCCAAACTAGACCAAAACCTAATTTATTTTTATCATTAATGATACAAAGTAAATTGGGTCAACTCTATCGATTAAACATTTAGAAAGGTTTTGGGTTAGATTTAGATATATATACACATTCATTTTGTCATTTATTTAGGATGCAAAAAATAATAATAATATATTGTGCATCTACTTATCCACCATTCTACTTTAGGGTCATAGCTTAAAGTTTCAATACTTTCTTTGGAGATATAGATCTTATCTTGTAGAAAAGTTTTTTGGATGCATAGTGTAGTCATATAAAATGCCAAAACTAGTAGCTTGAGTTTGGATTATGAAACCCAATCTATGGGACCTTCTTTTGTGATATCATAATGATAGGACCTAGGCTCACAAAGCTTTGACACCAATTTTCAGAATTAAGAGCACACTTAATTACCTTTGTATAAGCAACTAAACATGGAATTTAACTAGAATTAAACTGTAACTAGAATTCAGAAATAACATAGAATATGAGAGGAAACACACAATTATATTTAACTCATTCCAGAAGGTATTACAATAAAGAGATCACACTCTTCCCACACCTCTAGGGCATACTAGTAATCTTCCCTCAAGAGTTCTCTTCTCTCAATACAGGTCACAACAATCAACTCAAACATAGAGTTGTTCACCTCAACCAGTCAGTATCAATACTACCAGTACACAAGTATGCAATGTACTTCAAGTAAATCTCACTTGATCTTGCTCCCTATTGTGTTGCAGATCTCCTTTGATCTTGATACCCCACAAATCTCCTTTGACCTTGCACACACACACACACACACACACACACACACACACACACACACACACACACACACACACACACACACACACACACACACACACACCTGCAGATCAACTGACCTTACTTACCCATGTAAATCTTCTACTTGATCTTGCAACAACCTATAGATCAACCTGATCTTACACACCATGGAAGAACCCTTGTGATTCCACCATTAGAAGAACTCTTCTGGTTCTACACTTTACAATACAGCCCCATGGGTATATTATATAGATCCCATACAAACAATAATTAGACAAGTGGCTCAAGACTAAAATTAGTCTTTACATGCAAAAAACTAGTTTGTTAAACAAATTGTTCGTGAAACTAGTAGTTCTGGAACCGCATAGGTGACCAACATCAGTCATTGTCTATCTGGAGATGATCGATGTCAGCTGATCCCTGACCGATGTCGGTTGCTTCCTGTCGACCTCTAACTGATGTCGGTTGGCCTATCGATGTCGATTATTCTGACACTCAGCAACCTCCTCCATGTTTGAAAATAGTGAAGCTTTTAGCTGCACAACCTAATAATCTCCCACTTGGAGATAAATAGCTACACCTGTAATTGTACCTGTACATTGTCTAATCTATTTCCTAACTTGTATCCCTCTTCAAGATCAATCTTGAAGACCAACCACCACACACCCTATGGTGCTACACCTATGACTGAATTTCTCCATTGTCAGCTTACCTTTTTCTACCATTGCTCTACTCCCACTCAATTAGAAACCCCTGAGAGTGACCTGTAATCAAAAAACACTTAACACACTATGACTAAGGTGTTAGTGAACCTCGCTCTGAGAACCTCCAACCTCGCTCTGATACCAATTGATAAGACCTAGGCTCACAAAGCTCTGACACCAATTATCAGAATTAAGAGCACACTTGATTACCTTTGTATAAGCAACTAAACACAAAATTTAACCAGAAGTAAAATGTAACTAGAATTCAAAAATAACACAGAATATGAGAGGCAACACACAATTGTATTCAACTCATTCTAGAAGGTATTACAATAAAGATATCACATTATTCCCACACCTCTAGGGCGTACCAATAATCTTCACTCAAGAGTTCTCTTCTCTCAATATAGGTCACAACAATCAACTCAAACATAGAGTTGTTATTCACCTCAACCAGTCAGTATCAATATTGCTAGTACATAAGTACGCAACATACTCCAAGTAGATCTCACCTGATCTTTCTCCCTATTGTGTTGTAGATCTCCTTTGATCTTACTACCCCATAGATCTCCTTTGATCTTGCACACACACACATATAGATCAATCAACCTTACTTACCCATGTAGATATTCTACCTGATCTTGCAATAACTTGCAGATCAAATTGATCTTACACACCATGGAAGAATCCTTGTGATTCCACCATCGAAAGAACTCTTCTAGCTCTACACTTTACAATACAGCCCCATGTGTCTATTATATAGATCCCATACAAACAATAATTAGACAAGTGGCTCAAGACTAAAATTAGTCTTTACATGTAAACAATCATTTTGTTAAACAAACTGTTCATGAAAATAGTAGTTTTGGAACCGCACAGGTGACCGACATCGGTCACTGTCTATCTGGAGATGACTGACATCGACTGATCCCTGACCAATGTCAATTACTTCCTATCGACCTATGACCAACATCGATTGGCTTGCCAATGTCGATTACTGTGACACTCAGCAACCTCCTCCATGTTTGCAAATAGTGAAGCTTTTAGCTCCACAACCTAACACATAACCCTTCCAAACACCTTTTTACTTATAATTGGTCATTGGTATACTTCTAAACCATAATTCTAGCTCAACCAAGATGCATTTCCCAAGTCAATTCTATCCCCTATGTCTTAATCCTCTATGAAAATAGCACTAGACCTAGAATATATAATTAGACCCTAAGTTATCACATTTTTTATGCTCTTGTCCAATCATATTTTAAGCCCAAAAGACTATTTTCATCTAATTCATATCCTTCATCATGTCAGCCTACCGTGAATATATTTAACCCATGACCAAAAATTCCATATAAAAGTCCATCCAAAGGTCATTTACAAATGAAGGTGACAAATATTACAAAGAAATCAAGAACACAAACAAACCACTAAGGTAAATTTCCCTATTCTCTACATATAGTCACCCAACATAGATGCAAACATATTCAAATCCTCACACTAGTCCGTAACCACCTCAAGCACTCTCAATTTGGAATTTTTACATCCTCATTACACTATTTCATAAAGTACATCAAGTGGGAGAACTACATATGGCTTGATCCCTCTTCTAAGTATTGGTATGTAGGCAATATTCCCACATAAGGGGTGTGGATACACGTTCAGTGCATCTTATAAACACTAACCCCCCCTCTTTCTCAAATTTTATCAAGCATAATGAAGGTCTAGGGTTTAAATATTGAATAAGATCTAAAAGGAGCTCCATCAACATTCAAGACTCAAAATTTCATAGGCAAGCTCACACAAGGATAGTGGATAAAACCTAAAAATCTTATATTTTTGTAACTAGTTTAGATAATAGCAACATGACCTAGACTATAATACTGGACCTTGAAGTGTCCTCCTTTAGACTCTTTTATCCTTTCACCAAATGAAACATAGATCCAATTTCATGACACTATCCCAATCCTAAACAACCAATTTTATCCTCTATCTCAGCCATCTCAGTCTAGTTTTAATTTAAGTTGTATTTTTCCTCTTTTATTACTATTTTTAGAAAGGTTTAAAAGGCACATTGAATTATACAAATTAGTAATATAATTCTTGTAATATTATTTACTAATTTATTTATTTTAGACCCATAAATAAATTAGGAATAAGTCTCCAATATTCCAAAAACAATTAAATCATTTGGTGAACTCAACTTACTCCCTTTACACACAAAAACCCTAGAAACCCTAGGAAAAATTCCTTGCTGATTTTTCTAGTATTTTTTTTAATTTTGCTTGCATATTTATATAAAAATTTCACATTTAATTTTAAAAAAATTATCATAGTAATTTTTAAAATAATTTTTTCTCAATCCCTAGTTGCATATACTAGGTCCCATTTCTTGCTTGAGGTATCACCTTACATCTAAATCAGGTTTCACATAAAATCAAAAATGGATCTCACCTCTTTCAAAATATCTCTTGAAAACAATAAGGAATACATACTCAGTCCTATCATGTACATGAATGGTGAAATTTACCATATGTTAATGCAAATCTTCATTCTTTCCCTCTTATGTTTACTCTTTCTAATAAGGGATGATATTACAAAACGTATTGCTAAAAATGTTAAGATCTATTTCCTTCAAAGAAATGTTTACTTTTCCTTAATACAAGATTTCATTATTTCTTTTGCATTCTCTCTTTCTCTCATGCAGAATAATTTTCAACTATATATTGTCAAACATGTTATAAATTTCATATTACAAGTCAAAGTTTTTAATGCATTAATGCAAGGTTCCATGCTCTTTATCCTTTATTTGTTATCTCTCATATTATAGTAGCACCTATTACTCCACCCCTATCCTAAGAGGGTGATAGATACTTTCCCTCTAACCAAGTCCATGTTATCACCCCTCTAAAAGGTGAGGCATCCTATATTATTGTTCCTAATTCATACACTCAACCTATAGCTTCTTCAAACCCTCTTCAACATATGTGATTACATGTTTAATTAGAAGCAACTAGGGTTTGCACTTGTGAGACTCTAAGGGATCAAATCATTAGTATGAGAAAGTTAATTTTAGATTTACAAATTTAGAATCAACTGTTACATGAAAAGATCACAATATTTGAAAATCATATTATAATACAAAAGCTTCAAAGGAACCCTAGTGCCAATAATCTATATACACCTTCATCTAGTCAATTGGTTACAAGAAATGTTACATATTAAAACAATAATTAACAATAAAATAACTCTACAACTAGTGACTCAAAAAGCATTCAAAGATGAAATCGGATTTCAATTGGGGTACTAAGGAAAATGAATAAATCTAAGTTAATCAAACTACCTCTTCTACATCTAGAGAGAAGATCTACATATTATTATGTATATCATATAATGCATGGGCATCACACATATTCATGGTTGGCATTAAAAAAACTAAACAATAGATAATTGATAATGAGGATCCTATACAAGGTAAATCAATCAAGCAATCCATAGTGACACAAGAACACATTCACAAAGGGTCAAATTCAAAAATAGTACAAAAGTGGTTACCAAAGTATAACTCATAATAAAAAAAGGATCAAACAATAAAATCAAAGTAAGAAATAGTACCACAAGCATAGGGAAAGCATGAAAAATATGCAAATCTTCCTCTCCAAAATGAGGCTCCACTTTCAAAGTAGTATAGGTTTGGTCATAAATGTATAAAATAGTTTGATTATAAAGGTCAAGGTTTATGCAAGCATACTCAAGGCATCACTGCTCCTATTCTATAAGTTGATAATGTTTGTCACCAAGTTTTGGAAGTTATTCAACATCCTCAGGAAAATCATTCATAGATAATTTATCAAACGAAAAGATCCATATACAAAAAAATTAACACTAGCATTCCATTAGTTCAAAATCAAGATGATAATGATGAGTGGAATAATACAAGTTTTTATGATTTATAAGATATCAATAATGAATCTAAATATTCAAATTCATAGTCATAGCCATTCCCTCATGCTTCACAATCATGCATGATTCTTTTATTTGGTATAGGAAACCATGAGAGGGAGTCTTTCATGAGACTCATCGGTTAGAATCATTTCTTCTCAGTCTTTGTTGTACATACGTTCTTTTCAAATTTATTGTACATAGTTTCCTTATGATTGATTTTACATAGCTTATATCAAAAATCTAAAAACATTCAAATATTCTAAAATACCAAAAAGATTCACATATTTCAAAATACCAAAACATTCAAATCAATCAAAATACTAAAAACATTTTAATTATATGCATTATCCATGCTTTACATTTATACTACCATGCTAGACTTACATTTTTATATTCTATGCTATTGTTTTTTGATTTATCTACATTACCATGATTCACTTAATCTTCTTTGAGTGTGTGCAGTGACACCTAGATCCTTAATTACTTCACTCTAACCATTGAGGGGGAATCCTACTTCTACATTCAAGACATACATTGATATATCTACCCATTGGGGGTATCTTCTACATGAATACACCATTCAAGTTATGTTATTCATATACTACACACTCTATTTATCATGTTGATGTACATTGCTAACTAGCTTACATGGATTACTCTATTGACACTCACTAGTATATAACACTTGTGAATTTTTTAGCATCTACCTAATATTGTACTACATGTTTTACATACTTTCACTTCTTGATTTGATTAGTTAGATACGATAGTATTTTCAACATATTTACATGCTTTCCTTTCTTACTTTGTGTAGCTAGATGTGATTGCATTTATTCATTCATATTTTGTCTTGTGTGTGCCTTAGGGCATTTGCTAATATCCTTTACTTGTAATCTTCTATGTGATTGTGTCCCTCATACCAGCCATACTTGTTTCCAATTATATGTGTATATAACATTTGAACATGCCTCATATGCTTGATTTCCCAATTTGAGTGACATGTGTCCATGTCCCTTGTTTGCTTGGCCCCTTGGCCACTCTTATATGCTTCTTACTTCTTGTCTTACATGATTGTTTACTTATTTTCTTATCAATTGTATGTAATGCAATGATTAATATCATGAATTATCTCACTTTATTGGATGCCATGATGGACATCATGCTCCATCCCTCCTTAACAACTAACTAGACTTTACAGTTTTAGTTCAATATATTTCACATGCTATTACATTGCTACATATATCTAGGCATACCCTTATTGATCTAAAAATCTCCAACACAAACTATGTTATATCTTGATACATATTTTTTGATTATCATTATTATATCATGTATTTTTTAGCATAACACACTTTTAGGGCTCTTTCTTCTAAAGGAAATCATCATAGTGTCTCCATTCCTACCCTCAAAAGAGGGGGAAATAAATAAGGGTTTTGTCATAGATATCAAATCCTCCTATCAATCAAAAATTAGTTTTCAGAACACTCAGAATAACAACTAAAACCCAAACCAGGTAGAATAGACCAAAAAAATAATGATGATTCTATAACAATCTTTAGAATCAACAAAGGACAAGAGCATCAGACCTAGACAATAATGCCAAATAACAAGATATCATTTTTTTGATACTCTTAGAAAAATATTTAAAAACTTAATTTTTTTATAAATAAGTAGAAAGGTAAGCTCAAATATAGTTTTTCAGATATAAATTAGTTTAGATTCAATAGTTCCAATACATTTTTCTTAGAGAATCTAGATATACGGGGCATCATGTGTAACATGATGGCTCTCACTTCTAGTTTTAGATTGGGAAGTTGGTATAACTTCTAGACCATAATCCATGTTATAGAAACCATTGATTGGGGAAATTTGCATGACACATTTGACTTATTTTCTTTCCAATTTTAGTATATTACCCAGGCATTCTCAATAATTTTATGATTTATTCCATCTGCAAGTGGTTAGCATCATTTTAGAGTGACTTTCATATAGCCCTATCCTCTACATTCCTGAGTGGATTCCACATAAGACTAATTCCCAATTTCAAAGTGTATTTCATATAATCCTAATTTCCACCTTTCAGAGTGGCCAAGATTGGCCTATTTTCTAGTACACATTTGGCTATCCACACTATATTATCAAATTTTAGAGTATTCATGACCTTAGGAGCCATCTCATATGATGCACATTCATACCAATATTAGTTTAAAGCTTAAATTAATAGGCAATGATGGAGCCAAAGGACTAAATAAAATTTGTATTCTTGAGCCACCTACTTAGAAGGATTGGACATACAGTCCAAACATCGATTATCACATGCATAATCACATAGTTTCACTTAGTGGGCGATGATGGAGCTAAAAGGTAAACCTTTGCATTCTTGAGCAACTCTTATGGAATTGACCACTTAGATCCATTTTTGATATTAATTTTGGTTCAACACATACCCAAAATTATCCAACATCACTCAATATCATA
Source organism: Torreya grandis (assembly GCA_037957365.1). NCBI lineage: Eukaryota > Viridiplantae > Streptophyta > Pinopsida > Cupressales > Taxaceae > Torreya > Torreya grandis. The sequence goes on from JARHVA010001529.1 coordinate 1,549,855, forward strand.
ATAGGTTTTGTATTGACCTACATACCTGATGAGGTGTATTCATTCCTTTTTCTTCATCTCTCTTACCCAACTTTTATATGTTCTTATTTTAGATATAGTGTATCTAGTAAGAATGGATTTACTCTTTATTTTCTCTTACAGATTTACACTTCATAATGTGCTCTCTCTACACACACTCAACATCATACAACTTCATGGGCTTCACCCTTATAGGTAAGTTTAGGTACACTTTCTACTTTCCTTTATCCTAGTATTTCACTTTGTTTCATCACTAGAATAAGGGGGGAATTTAGTTATATAAAATGTCTAAATTAGTAGCTTGAGTGTGACTTGTGACACCTAATCCACAAGACCTTCTTGTATGCACTCATAACCCCTCTAGATACTTTTTGCTTAGAATTGGTCATCCATAGACTTCTAAAACCTAATTCTAGCTCATCCAAGATACATTTCCCAAGCTAATTACACCCCCTTGGGTCTTGAGCCTATAGGATAGGAGCACCAGACCTGGACTATAGGGATAGACCCTAGGGTGTCCAATTTTTAGCACTCTTATCCAATCACATTTTGAGCCTAAATGATCATTTTCATTTGATTCTTATCCTTAATCATGTTAGCCTAACATGAATACATTTAACCCATGACCAAAAATTCCCTATAAAATTCCATACAAAGGTCATTTACAAAGGGAGGTGACAAATCTTACAAAAAGAGAAAGAATACAAATAAACCACTAAATAAAATTTCCCTATTCTTGGCATACACTCATCCAACATAGCTACAAACATATTCAAACCCTCAAACCAGTCCTTAACCACCTCAAACACTCTTAATTTGTAATTTTTGCATCCTAATTACACTATTTCACAAAGCACATCAAGTGGGATAACTACATATGGTTTGATCCCTCTTTCGAGTATTGATATGTAGGTAGCATGCCCACACAATAGGTGTAGATACATGTTCAATGCATATTACACACACTAACCCCCCTCCCATATTTTTAAATTTTTATCAAGCATAATGAAGGTCTAGGGTTTCAAGATTGAATTAAATTTACAAGGAGCTCTGTCGAAATTCAAGACTAAAAATTTCATAGGCGGGCTCACACAAGGACAATAGATAAAATCCAAAAAACTTTGATCTCTATGACTAGTTTGGACAATAGCAGTAAGACCTAGACTATAACACGAGATCCTAAAGTGTCTTGTTTTCAATTCTCTTTTCCTTTCACCAAATGAAATCCAAATCCAGGTTCATGAAACTATTCTAGTCTTGTACAACTAGTTTCAACCTCTGTCTCAACCATCTCAATCTTGTTTTAAGCTAAGTTGCATTTTTTCTCTTTCATTACTATTTTTAGAAAGGTTTAAAAGGCATAGTAAATTATAAAATTATTAATATAATTATTTCAATATTATTTATGGATTTATTTATTTCAGACTCTTAACTAAATTAGGAATAAGGCTCTAATATTCCCAAAATAATTAAATCACATAGATAGGTTATGTAGCCTAGAGCTGACTTGTCTTTGTTATCTTTACATACCACAAAAGCATCTTAAAAAACATCTTAGACAAGGGAAATATTGAGGCTTTATGGGTTCATCTTCAAAGGTAAGTATTCCTAACTTTGTTCCTCTTTTATAATATTAGATAGATTTGCATTTGTACTTCTCTCCTATGCATTAGGATTTTGTATAAATTGACGTGAGTATATATCTTCTATGAATGTTTAATTTTATGTTTATTACCCCCACTTTGTGCCAAAAGATTTGGTGAGTACTATATTATATTTTTCATTATAATTAGTGAATATAAAACCATATGACCTAGCTAAGGTTATCGCATAGTGTTGTTTGACTAGAGGCTTTGGAGCGCTCTCTAATGATGTTGTTATGGTAAAAGCTCCATTGGTTAGGTCTAGTGGATCCATATTAGTCATGAACCTAAATATATAATATGTTAAAAATCAAAATCCTAAATAGTATTCATATTCTCAGAGCTATGATTGATTAATAGATGAATTGCATTTCTCTTTGCATATATTCTAGTGAACCTGATGTGAATATAACCCTTGTAGGTTTTCTTCCACGTATTTATTTATTATCATCTTATATGTTTTTATTTTTTTAGTAATATATATAACCTATTAATATAATCTAAAATTTTATGCACAATTTCAACACATAATCGCTCCAAAATGACTCTATTCTATCTATGTAGGTCTTCACCAAATATAAGTTACTAGATTGATTAGTTCATCATAATATTATTTTTTAGTTCCAATTTGGCATACATAATTGAAACATTTTAATATATCTATTACTCTCTTATATTAACATATAGGTCTACAAACATAGTCAAACCAATTGAATCTATTCACTATTTCTTCTTTAGCATACAGTGTTTTACAAACTTAATCAAACCAAATGACCCAGTTAAAAGAATTTTAAATCAGCATTTGAACATCACAACATAAAAAAATTCAATCCAAAACATCATCAATATCATAAAGTTTCATTTTTTTCTCTCTTTTCCATTTTATTTTTTATTTCAATACTATGTTTTACAAGTTTACAATCTATGAAACTGCATCCCTACAGCTAACTAGGTTGACCTAGTTGACACAGCTCTGTAGTATGTTTTTTGTTTAGAATAAATAGTTGACCTATTCAACTATGTTATTATAGACCTTGCTTCTATAGAACAAAAGTTACCAAGTCAAATATATTTTATGGTATTTGCATATAATGTCACTTGAACTGAATCTATACTATTCTTAAACAAAGAATTAACCTATACCTGCTAGTAATTAATTCACCTTTCCTTTTTATTTATTTTCATGATTTTAATAACTCACATAATTTAAATAGGTGGTTTTTAAAGTTACCATTTTAGTTACAATATTTTTATTTTTACATGCACTACAAAATAAATTTACATTCAAAAATTAGTAAACATTTATCTTCCCAAGGTCTACCTACTTGGATTTCATCACCAAGGGGGAAGCCAAGTTGGTTATATATCCAAGTATAAATACATGGTTTATGGTATATATTAGAAAATCACTTGACACCCTTATCACTACAGGATTGTGAAGTGAATGGGTAGGTCCCAATACCAATCCAACACCATAGCTAATATAGATCCCTTTTATCCCAAACATCTTGAAACCAATCTTTGATTACTTTCTAGTTACTTATTTAATCCAACTTCCATAACACATTAAAATTAAAATTTCTTATAACTTAATAACACTTAGGATGACCAACTAGTTACCATTTACTTTTTAGTTTCTACTTGCTCTTTGATCATTATATGTTGTATTACAAAACTTGCACTAGCTATCATTGGTGTAAGGTTTGTACTATGTGTTCTAATTGGATCAACTATATTGATCCAATTACTTGTGTTCTTACTTTTATTTTTATCTAAATTGATCTTACAATATTTTACTCTATTTAAGAACACTTTTATTCTAGTCTATATAGTCTCTTAAATATTATTTAGAATTTTTGTTTACAATATAAAGTCAACATACATGAATATGTATCCCTCTCTCCTTGTTTAATTTTGTATTCAACAATACACAATTAGCATGCACAATTGCACATCCTTATCTCCCTATTCAGTAGTACACAATAAATGTATATGATTATGTATCCATGTCTTCCTATTTTATACTTTGATTTATAGAACATAGTCAATCTATTCAACTATGTATCCTAATTTTTGCTTTTGCCTTTGCATAACTCCTTTTAACTTCCATCCCTCACCATTGACTCATTGTTTAAGGATAACACATAGTTTAACTTAATAAACATGGTGAGCTTTATCAATCCCAATGCATTTCCCTAAAAATATATTTTGGCTTCCACTTTATATGAAATTAATGTGCATGTGGCCACTCATACTACCAATTATGGGACTCCTCCTCATTCATCATCAGTTCATACCCGTATTTGCTCCTTATAAGATCAACCAAAATTAGAGTACATGCCTAAAATGATTTTATTCATCAATAATTTTATTCAACATAGGTAAAATACCCTTAAAATATTTACAATCTCATGATAAGTGGTCAAGTAGAAGAACCCCATTCAACCTTCCCTACCTTCTCTAATGGATTTGGAGGTGACACCTTTGCTTCTTAACCCCTCCCTTTTATATTGACTCCCTCTCCCACTATGACCTCTTTTTATTTGATTTATTCAATCTCCATGATAAATATCTCTACTAACATGGTAGGTTCAACATCTAGTAGGCCTTTTGTAAGACACCCACTACTCAATCATTCTACTAGTTCACTATTTGATACCAATGGTAATCATGACACTAGTTCTTTTTTTATAATGTCAATCCTTATACTTATTCATATTTTGATACACATGATAATCATGATACTAGTTCCTCATTTTCTACCAATTCTTCTCAAGCCTATCATGTCACACATGCCAATACTCATAGTGTAACCCAAAACACTAATACCAATGCTAATACTTACATGCCATACAAACTAGTCACAATAATGTTCAAAATTATAAAATTTTATTAAAAACTCTTAATCAAATTAATGTTTTTAAAACTAATAATTCAAATAAAATGATGAAAATGTAGAATCACCTTATTCACATTCAAAATCAACCTTAATGGGTTCCATGGGGAGTGCAAAATCAAAATGCCACCCCACCTCCCTTAAGGATTTTGATGGTAAATAATGTCACAAAATATTACACCCTATAGGATTTTTTTCAAGCCTAATCTAAGATTTTTGAAACATTGGAATACCTCTAGGCCTATGGGTTGCCTATAGTAGAGTTAGACCTCTAGGTTTAAGGGCTAACTCCCTAGATTGATCCTTAAGTGCTTATAACCTACAATAACTAATTACTTGGATGAAAACGGATAAAAATAGACATGAAATTAATATAATTTAAGAGGGTGATACACCAAAAATATATAAAATATGAGATCATACACTTTCACTAAGAGACATGACCTACAACACTAGATTCCAAGTCCCAGAATACTCTAACATTAGTATTTCAATCATGGAGATGATATGCATGAAATTATCAAGGTAAGTGAACTGAAGATTAGTTATAGACACTAACTCTACTTTCACACTTAAAAATAGACAAATACACTTGAAAAAACTTCATGATACCTTTTAGAGTGAAAAATTTTACATCAAACATGGAAGGATTGAGAGAAATCAAGGATGGATATCAATCACTTGGCTATTCACTATACATATCTTCACAAAATTTGAAAATATATTTTGTGAACTCAAAACTAGATTACATATCTTATTTCAAATGAAAATTCAAATATCAAACTAGTAGGGCTTCACCATACCATGTGTGTAATTCCCCTACAAGAGCCAACATGGCTTGCATTTATAGAATGTGTGAGAGGAGAGAGAGAAGTGGAGCTCAAGGGTCATAATTCCACTTATAAAAGCATGAAAATAAGTTATATTATATATATATATGAAGGTGATAATAAAAAAATTTAAGTTCATCTTGGATAAATGTCCACCTAAATCATGACAACTCTCTAAACTTGGCATAGAGGTCTTTAAATGACTTATTGAAACTACCTTCATCATGAGACATATTTTGATTGTTCCAAATAAGACTAGGGAGAGATAAGACATGTGAAATATTAATGTGGGGTTATAAAAATTCCAAAAAAATCATCAAATGTGACCCTATTTCATGGTCGTATTCTAGACACTTGTTCTCACCATCTGCAGTCACCATCACTAGCCTTATAGGTCTATCTTCACATTTGTCAACAAAATAGTCTTCATTTGATCAATAAAATATATGTAAATGGTGATATTAAACATGTTAAAATTCATCTTTCCTTCCATTCCATGAATCAAACCTTAAATTGACTGCTAATTAGACTTGTCATCTCTTCACTTGATAGTCACTCTTCATTCTCACTATCTACCATAGACTGCCTGAAGTGAATGAGTTTGCATAAGAATTTTTGTATATAAATGTGGTAATACATGGATATATGGGGTTATTAAATTTCCCAGTTGACCTCCCCAAATGATTCCCCTTCTTCAAAACTCCTCATCACCTACAAAATAATAAAAATCTATAAAATACCATCTTTTGTACCCTATCCACACAAGTATGGTATGGAAAAATCATGTGTCATGGATTTTGAGAGAGTTTTATACAATTAAAAAACACTTTCCTAACCATAATATTCCTATTGAATGCATATTTACTCATTTCTTTCAAATTAGGTCTCAAGAAAGGGTTTTGGAAGGTTTGGGCTCTTAAGGATTGTTCATACAATCTTGACATCCAACTTCCCAAAATTTTCCACAAAGTGTAAGATAATTACCATCCTCCAATTTTAATAACTCTTTGGGTCACAATGCAACCAATCCATACTAGTATGAGCTCTTGAAGTTAGTCTCTCGAGCTTGGGTCTGCATTACGCATACCTTATGATAGTTTTGAGCCAAAAATGACTTTTTGTGATTATTATCTACAATTTAATGGCTCAAATTAACCATAAATACCCTAATTAAGGTTATAAAATGTGTGGTAATTTTTATTTGTCCTTATAGGTGGTGGTTAGATCTCATTAGGGCTTTAGGCCTAATCTAAGCCTAATAGGCTTGACCTATGTTTATGGCCTAAAACCACCTCTAAGTGTTTCCTCAGTATTATAGTGATAAATTTATGTTTATTAATTATTGAAACAACTCCAAACACCATTATTTAGTGTCTAAAAACTTCCAAACACATCCCCTTATCATTTACCCACCAAGTCTATAGTTTTGCCTCTTTGGGAGTGCCCTCTACTTGAGATAGAATAGAGGCCACTTTCCCTATATTATTAACCAAATGGATACTATGAGAGGATAAAATAGGTCCTGAGGACCATATATACAAATTTTAAAGGTTAGATCATACCCCTAGCAGCTTCAAAAATTATAAACTCTAAGGCAGACTTTGTATGACAGTGACTGTGCAGAGACATTGAGTCATGATTGTAGGTTGAAGGTGGAAAACCTATTTACTATGTTTCCTTGTCCTAAGAACCATGTGATATGGTAATAAACACTATTAATTTATTATTAAACATGTCCAACACACTTTACTTCTATCAACTCCTTAAAGTACACTCTTTATGACTATGTTTAGTTTGCAAACTTTAGTAGACTATATATGTTCATTTCAAGAAAATGAGATCCCTATAGTTTGTTTTGAACCATTTGTATCATTTTTAGGTTTCCCTTTCATTTATATATGATCATATCATAGTTTTACACATTCATATCATTCCATATAACCAAGCTAATCTTTAAAATTTCATGCTCCCAATGCATTGTCATACTATAGTCAATATGTAGGTGCCATTTTTAGACCAAAAGGGAACCTTATAGGTGGTGTTTTCATGATTTATCCATGATTTTCAATGCATTAGTCTCTATTTTAAGTCTTTTAATTAATATCCAAATTTTTTTAACTCATCTTTTCTAATAGGTCTAGTTAACATCTAAATTGTATACTCTAGTATCTTATTAGTTTATAGTCTAGTTGTAGGTGATCATTTTGATAACACAGGGACCCCTGTAGGTGGAGATCTATGTATGAATACTGTGTTTCAACTCCAATTTATCCTTATGTCCCCAACCTCATCTATCATCAAATGAGGTCAATTTTATTAAAGGTATGATTCCATCATGTCATTTTTTCATCATAGGGTCACTTAGGCTTCTGAGTACTGTAAATGACACTAAAAATTTTTAGTGAAAGATTACTTGAATTAGAAGACCTATCTACATAAACTCCTCATATCCAATCAACCAATTTATCATGTGAATTAATTTTCATGTGTTTTGGATACATGATTGAATCACTCAAACTATCTAAACCTCAATAAACTCACCAAGATGTGAAATTTGTACATGAACAAATACCTTATTCAGAGAAAATAAGGTAACATGTCTCTAAAGCAATGTTCTCAAATTATGAACATGGTTTCAAGTCTATTTTCCACCTTATGACTCCATAATTGATGATTTGTACTCTTCAATGCTTTAAGACCTCAATGAAGGTTCAAACAAGTTTTCAAACACCTAATTCAATTTTGCTTAGCCTCTATGGAAGCTTCTTGTAGGTGCACATGTAGATACAAGATTGTGTTCCAAGTTGGGTTTTCAAAACCAACATTCAAAACATTGAATGGTTCAATCCTAATTGATCACACTTTAAGAGGGTAATCAATGTAGACACCTAAATCTGGCCACCAATAACCTCTAACCAAGCTTTTAACCAATTTCTATCAAAGTACATAATTTGGCTTTAAAACACTAAAGCACATTAAAATATTTGAACCTAATATAGTCAAGTGTTAATTTTGTCTAGGGTGTCCTTAAATGGGGTAATGAAATTTATGCACCATCTAACTTTGATGAGATCATTTTGAGTCAAAATACCAATTTTGCACTTGGGTGCTCTGGATTGATATTTTCTATCAAATATATTACACAAGACACATGCCTTTTTTATTTGGTGTTGGCAACATCCTAAATGAGATAAGAGATCTAACACATCTGATATTGATTTCCAATTCCAATCCAGTCAAATTTTGGACCGATAACAAAACATTATGATCAATTTGAGTAATTTATGCACAAAGTGATTAATCATGCTTAAGAGATACTTAAACCAAATTAAAGCCTAATTAATAATTCTATGGAAACTTGTTGAATACTTATTTTTAGAAATGAATATTGAATATCTACATCATCAAGTGACCTCATTTCTTGGGAAGATATCCCTAGGCCATAAATACCATAAATATTAGGATTCATGCCTCCCATGCCCTTAAATTAACCTCTATCCCAAATATTAATGGGGATATTTTTAGAATGAATTTAATATTTAGATTTATCTTTATCCACACATCTTAATCTTGAGATGGATGGTTCAGGTTGATTCTAGTTATTTTCCAAAAGTTATAAATAGAGAGGCCATGAACATCATTTCTAAGATATTTTGATGCAAAGTTATTATGATCAAATGTCTTAAAGAAGATTAACTTTTCAAAGTTACCATGCCAAATTGATTCCAAAAATATCTCACATGCCAAAGTTATGATGCCAAAATATTGAATCCAAAGCCAATTAAGGTGCCAAGGATAATGGAGATAGTCAAACTTTGATTGATGTAGAATTTATGAGCACAAACCAAGAAACCCACTACAAAAAGAATTTTGGAGCATCCAAGGAAGGTAAAAGAAGGTTTTTTTGCATTTTAGTTGTGTGTTTCATTCATGTTTTTTAAACTAATCTCTCTCTATTAATTAGTCCTAGAGATGTATGCTAGTTATTATGTTTTTGTCAATTTGTTTTAATTTTTGGATTAACACTATACTAATCACCTCTCTTGATTCAAATTACTAGTTCACATAATGGCACACCCAATGGGACAAGATGCATCCCACATATGAAGGAGAGCATGAGGCAACTTTAAAATTTCAATTTGGATGCTTAAAACTCCCTCTACGTGTTTATAACTTCATTTAGACAAATTTTATCTTCACAAGTTTACATAGGTAATCATGGATGGTCAAAATAAATTCCAATGGTAAAGTAAACCATTTATGGTTAAGTGAAACCATTGATAGTTAGGTATAACTGTTTCTATGCAAAATTGCTTTCTACATTCAAAGAAGAAGTAAGAAACTAAAAGAAATGGTCAAGGCTAGAAGATACCTGATAAATTCATGCACACCGAAATCAGACGTTGGAAGATTCTCCTCTTTGGCTATGGAGGAATGACACCTGCGAAGAAAAGAGACTAAAACACGGAAAAAACGTTAGTCAAAGATATGGTGGGCTGTCAGGCGAACGCCCGATCCCGGAAGTACGGAGACTTCCTAGAAGGATATCAACCCACTGATAAAAAAGCAGAATATTGGACTAAAGTAGATAAAATGGAAGATAAAATGACAGAAATAAAGGACAAAAAATAAAAATACGTACCTGATAATGAAGTAAAATGTTCTGTGCAGTCACCGATGTCGGTCTCTGTAGTGCCGACGTCGGTTAGGGAAAGTGCCGACGTCGGTTAAAGTGCCGGCGTCGGTAGGGGTAGTGACCGGCATCGGTCGGGGCAAGTTCTGGACAGAGTCTGGACGAGTTGCAGAAGGTCTGGGAGAGTCGGGACAGGGTCTTGATAGAGTTGAGACAGGGTCTGGGCAAGGTTTTAGATAGGATCTAGTCAAGATAAGGTCGAGTCTAAACAGGCTTTGGGGTTTTGCAGAAGGTCGAGTCTGGACAGAATATAGAGTATGGAAATAACAAGCAAGCAATAACGAAAGATAAAAATAAACAGATGAGAATACTTACCTGTCACAGTGCGAAGACATGATTGACATTGTTGAAGTTGTCTGTGCAGTAACGGATTGAAGCGAATGCAGATTGGTTGATGCCAGAATTAGTTGATCGCGAGAGTGTTGATTGCAAGAGTCTGTGAATGTCAGAGTTTGGGCTCGATTGATTGATTGATTGATTAGTTAGTTGATTGATCGATTGGTGGATGCTGATGAAGGCAAGGGACAGTTTGAGAGACGGTTCGATAACCATTCAGGAAATCAATTGGGAACCGAATGATAACTGATAACGGATAACGGTAAGGTGACCAACATCGGCAGGATTGCCGACGTCAGCCGATAGGTGACCGACGTCAGCGACATCGGTCGGGTAACGACCGTCATCGGTAGATGCACAATGGGGATAGAGTTTAGCTTTAGCTCTGTGCTCATTTTTACATGCTGCCAGGGTCAAGGCTAGTGGAAAAAGTGATCGACAAGAGTTAAATAGGCGAAGAAGAATAAGACGGGGGATGACCAGGGAAGTCGACACAATTTCGGTGTCTACATTTGCCCTTTTTTGTCTTGTTGGTTGTTCTAGATGAACTGTAAGACAAAAATAGGAGTGATTGCCTCGATTATGGATAAGGTATTCCCCCTCAAAGCAGGAGTCGAGGGAAGGGGAACCGGGAATCGGGTGCTGATTTGACAAAGAGTGGATGGAAAAGGGGTGAGGGTGAATGCTGCAAAAGTTGTGATTGAGCACATACCACTGCACGAGATGGTCAGGTCAAAAGTGTCGCAGGTCAAGGGTCGAGGAGTGCTAAAATTGAAATAACCAGGCCCTAGCATTTAGTCGTCTGTTGATCGGGTTATTCAATCTAAGCTAAAGCTCTAAATGGGTCGTCGCGTTCTAGGTATCCCAGGCTCTAGAAGTGCTCCTAGAAATATGAAAAAGTCACAAGTAGTGCGGATCAACCGGTTGGCGATCCTATACTTGTGAGGGTCCAAAAAGGGCTGCGCACAATCTTGCTAACCAGTCATGAGGGAGCATATATGCAAAAACAACCAAGGCAAAAATGGCTTGGAAGTGGTCGAGGTTGGAGGAGATAGGCATGATCTCCAATGGTCATGGGTCAAGGTGAATGGATGAATGGACAAAAGGATGTGGCTGAGCTAACCTCAGAAAACGTCATGTGATCTGAGTACTGCCTACATAGCCCTTGTGTGAAGGGCCTCAGGCCAATGTAGTTCTCCCTAAAAGGGAGGAATGGTCAAAGAAAATGATTGGTCTTGATCAAAGTTATAGAAGAGAAGGTTTGTCCATCAAGGAGATGAATAAATGGGGGTGGTCGAGCTAACCTCAGAGGATGTCATGTTATCTGAGTGCTACCTACATAGCCCTGGTCATAGGGCCTCAGACCAATGTAGTTAGGACAAATTGAAAAGATTGGTCGATGATTGGATGTGGTCAAGTGTCGAAATGATGAGGGGAAGATGAGGATAAGATGATGCTACAGATGGTGTATTCTGTAGAATTGGTTGAAAGGCTTTCATCCCTAGCAAGTTTCCATAGTCGTGATGGATGTATGCTAAAAATGAATGGAGGTCTATTTATGCTTTAGCAAGTATTGGTTTATGCTTAACATAAATTGAGTCTGGTTGATAGTTTCCATGTGTACTGGTGTCCATAGAAACTATGGTGAAAAGGACAAGGATGATGATAATGTCATGTTGTCGAGTTGTTGGTCTGAGAATGTTTAGGTTGAAAAAGGTTTGGTTAAATGTGACCAAAGTGAAAGATACGTGAAAGGCATATTGCTCTTTCATTGACAAGGACCAAAAAGATAGCATAGATAGGGGTTATGAGAACCAAGAGCCCCGTTCATGCGTGACGTCGTTGACCATAGTTATGTTAGAGTGGTAATCAAATCACTTCGACATTAAAGTGAGCTCGAAGTCCCTTGAGCAGGTGATAGGAGGAGGAAAGAGGGTAACCCATTTTAAAAGCAGAGATAACTATGCCCCTTTTTATAGGAGACCCTGAGACAACTATAAGTCAAGTCCATGACTCATTCCTTTTTTTTTTTTTTTTGCACAGACTGATCAATGCGGGAAGCCTGCATAAAGATGTCATTTGCTTGGTGGTCAGTTGTGAAGCTGATCAATGCGGGAAGCTTCTAAAATAGTGCTATTTATTGCCAGTTTAGTCATATCCATCCGTCAAGGGAGTGGTCTAGATTTTTGTTTAATATAAGGGCTTTGGAATAGCTGTCCTTCGAGGGAGCAGTCTATTAATTACAGCAATGATAGTACAACTATCCTTCGAGGGAGCAGTCTGCTTTTTGATTTTGATATTGATATAGTGACCATGGATATTGTGACATCTTGATTTATTTTGACAGAAATGTGAGTCGTGGACAAGATTATAGAAGGTCAAGGGCTCCCTTTTATGAGGACAAAGCATCCATACAGCATAAAAGGGTTATAGGAATTGTTAAGAGGAATAGGGTTGAAAGGAAGTAGGATTAAGAGGATGGGGATTGCTCAAGGGACGAGTTCAAGTTAAGTGTCAAGTGGATGAATACTCGACTAACAGTAGAATGGTCGTAGATGCAACGCATTAAGAGGCTCAGGTTCTGGGCGTCCATCAAGAGAAGACAGACGATAAGTCCCTGATCCATACTTGTGCATGATAATAAAAGGTCCGAGCCAATTAGGAGCAAACTTGCCTCGTTTACTTTGCTCCATATTGGTCACGTGTTGATTCTCTTTGAGGACGAGGTCTCTGATGTTGAAATCTCGTTCTCACAGATTTTTGTCATAGGTGTGCTTGATGCGATGTTGATAGACATGGAGATGATTAAGGGCAGCAAGATGGCGTTCGTCAAGTAACTCAAGTTGAGCTAAGCGATCTTGACGAAAGTCATTATTGGAAAGAATATCATGTAGAGAAATGTGGAGAGATGGGATCTGTACTTCGAGAGGTAAGATAGCCTCTGTTCCATACATGAGAGAAAAAGGGGTAGCGCCCGTAGAGGTTCGAATGCTAGTGCGGTAAGCCCACAAAGTGAAGGGAATGTGAATGTACCAATCCCTGCCTGTGTCACTGACCACTTTCATGATAATTTTGGTGAGAATCTTGTTGGAAGCCTTGGCCTACCCATTTGCTTGTGGGTAGTAAGGCGAAGAAAAACTGAGTTTGATGTCGAATGAGTCGCATAATGTTTGGACAGTTTTGTTTTTAAAGGACTTGCCGTTATCGGTGATGATTTTATGAGGGACACCGAAACGACAGATGATATGAGTGGTGATGAAGTCGATGATTGTGGAGACGAGAGGAATGGCTTCCACCCACTTGGTGAAATACTCAGTGGTAGTGATGATGGACTGATGATGAAGAGACGAGTGAGGGTTAATCTCACCGATGAGATCTAAACCCCACTGAGAAAAAGGCCAGAAATCCTGAGTGATTTGTAAGGTGTGACTAGGAAGATGAAGCAAGTTAGAGTGCTACTGACACTTGATGCAACACCGAACATAGTCACTACAGTCTTGATGAAGGGTAGGCCAATAATAGCCCAAACGAAGGATGCGCTTGGCAACCGAATTCCCACTGAAATGTCTGCCACAAATCCCATCGTGGACTTGCTGAATGGCTTGAGATGCTTCAGTGGAGGTAAGACAGCGAAGAAGGAGGCCATCGAAGCCTCACTTATAAAGAAGACCCCCTAGCATGGTATAGCGAGTGGTACGCTTGATAAAAGCTCATTGTGCATTACTAGAGAGGTTGGGAGGAATGACAGAGAAAGATAAGAAGTCTATAAGTTGCTTATACCAAGCATCTTATGGGCTAGGGTCTATAGTGTTGACATGATGAATGTGAGAAGAGATATATGAAGGCAACGGCACACGACGTACCGTGACAAAAAGTCTGGACGCAGATGAGGAAGATGGGATATGTGAAGTGAGAGAAGCCATGGTGTCAACAAACTTATTCGTGGATCGAGGAACAGTCTGCAGGAGGTAATGATCGAAAGATGCAAGGAGAATGTCAGCACAATTTTTGTACCTTTGCAAAATTTCATTTTTACAGAGGTATGACCCATTGACCTAATTGACGACGAGCTGTGAGTTGCTAAAGATGTTAATGGACTTGATGCTGAGAGAGAGGGCGATCTGAAGTCCCAAAATTAAGGCCTCATATTCGGCCATATTATTGGTACAATCAAAGTTGAGTTTAAAAGACAAAGGCATGGGCTCCCCTTCGAGTGGGATGAGAATGACCCCAGCACCTCCACCTAGTTGACATTTGGAACCGTCAAAGAACATAGTCATCTGATAGATGTTGTCGTCAGAGGAAAGCACAGCGATAGACTCATCAGGGAATTCACACTACGAAGGTTGATTATCAGGAAGAGGGGCATCTGCTAGTTGATCAGCAATGGTTTGCCCCTTGATAGATTTCTACTGGATGAATTCGAGATCGAACTCAGCAAGCAGCATGAGCCACCGAGCCATACATTGATTCTGATATGGCTTGGAGTGCATATACTTGAGAGGGTCGGTGTGGGTGATGAGAAAGGTTTTGTGACTAAGAAGATAGTGGCAAAGTTTAGTAGCAGCAAAGACTAACGCCAAATAGAGTTTCTCGATATGGGTATACCGAGTTTCATAGTCGACCAGTGTTTGGCTGATATAATAGACTACTTGCTCACGGTGATGCTCGTCTCGATGCGCGATCATGGCACCCAACGAATGGTGAGTGGCTGAAATATAAAGGTAGAAAGTTTGGTCATCTTTAGGTGGAATGAGAACTGGTGGAGAGACCAGATAGCGTTTTAGGGCCTCAAAAGCCTCTTGATAGTCCTTATCCCATGTAAAAGAGACGTCCTTCTTAAGGAGATGATGAAAAGGTTGGCAGTGGTCAGAAAGCTGCGAGATGAAACGATGAATGGACTGGAGCTTGCCTTGCAAACTGCAAAGCTGCTTGAGATTGGTCGGGGGAGGCATTTTGAGGATAGCGTGAATCTTGGCAGGATCTATCTCAATGCCACGAAAGGAAATGATGAAGCCAAGAAGCTTGCCAGAGAGGACCCCAAAGACACATTTCTTGGGGTTAAGACGAACATTGTACTGAAGAAGATGAGAAAAGATGATTTTGAGAATGGTTAGATGGTCACGATGAAGCTTGGACTTGCCGAGCGGGTCATCCACATAGTCCTCCATGATTTTGTGGAGGAGATCATGGAAAATGTAGGTCATGGCACGCTAATAAGTGGCGCCTACTTTTTTCAAGCCAAAAGGCATGACTCGATAGTAGAAAGTCCCCCATGGGGTAATGAAAGTAGTCTTGTGCTGATCTTCTAGAGCAATCAGGATTTGATTGTATCCTAAAAACCCATCCATAAGAGATAGCATCTCATGGCTGGCCGTAAGATCAACAATCTGGTCAATGTTAGGAAGAGGAAAGTCGTCTTTAGGATAGGCTAAGTTAAGGTCATGATAGTCTGTGCAGATCTGAATCCCCCCAGTTGCCTTGGTGACTGGGACGATGTTAGAGACCCACTGTGGATAATCGATGGGCTGGATGAAGGAGATAGAAAGGAGGTGCTGAAGCTCCTCTTTGACAAGGAGGGCAATGCGAGGATGCATCTTTCGAAGCTTTTGCCTGACAGGCTTAGCCTCTGGTTTGGTGACAATGTTATGGGTAATGATGGTGGGGTCGATGCTAGGCATATCACTGTAAGTCTAGGCAAAGGCTTTGTAATGGTCAGAGAGGAAATGGGTATAGTCTAGCTGCTCCTGAGCGTCTAAAGATTGGCCAATTTTTAAGACATAAGGAACATCAGAAGAAGGAAGGTTGATGTCAATGGTTGATTCATTTAACATAACCTGGGTCTCAGAATGGAGGGAGCGCTGGATGAAAGAATCATCAGCACCCATGTAAGAAAGAATGGCATCATCGTCAATGCAGTGAACAGTGTGAATGGTTGCCGACTCATCTTCGATCATGTTGGGAAAAATGAGAGGGAGAGAATTGGACACCCCATTGAGCTGATAAGTCAAGGGGTCCAGGCAGATGGTGTTTATGGAAAAAAAACTAGGAGGAATGGAAACCACAGACTCCGTAGGTGAAGGGGGTGAAACAGGCGAGTGTGGAGGAGATTGGTCAATGATCAGTTCAGGACAAAGGTCTACAGGGTCTTGAGTGGGGTCGTGATATCCCAAACCATATCATTTCTTGGCGTCATCATCGTTGAGCGATTGGATAGGCTGATGAGAGCCCTGCTCATAGCATCCGAAACCAAAACTCTTCCATGCACACCTGTAAAGGTAAGTGTGTGCAAAAGCGGGGTTGCTAAGAAACAAAAAGTCTGATGTGAAAGGTTGAGGTGAAGAAAGAGGATTACCGTTAGTAGGAGCTAGATTAAGCCCCCCATAGATGAGGTTAGTGCGGAGGTGAGGGGGACCATAAGGTATGATCATCCCTATTCGATGGTCGTAGCTGGGGCTGTGATGAAGGCATCCATACTCTTGTGGAGTTTGGAACATATCTAAAGCTAGCAAGTGATACTCTCCGAATGAAAGTCTTTGGAAGATGTCTTCCATGGGGTCTGTGGTCGTCGCTTGAAGGGGAGGTGTAAGGGCAATCACCTGTTGCGAACTTGTCAAAGTTTCTGCGGATGGAGGCAGTGCTGGGGTTAACAGCTTAATAGGGATGAGGACATCATTTGGACGGTAGGTGGTGTTGCATGTTTTGAAGGGCAAAGGGTCAGCAGGAATGGTGTGGACATGTCCGTCATGCTCAAATTTCACACAACAGTGTAGGGTGGAGGGGACACAGGCCATGGCACAGATCTAGGGTCAGCCCAGCAAGATGTTGTATTGAAACTCTCCTTCGATGATGTAGAAGAGCTCTGGGACTATGCGTGGACCAACGCGAATATGAATAACGACTGTGCCAATGGTCGTGGCAGTAGTGTCATTGAAAGAGCGCAAGATTGCATCAGTTTTGGAGACAATTCTTGGGAAGAGCCAACTGATCAAAGGCATGAGTGGAGATGATGTTGATGCTAGCACCCCCATCAATCATAATGCATTTAATGCATGTCCGATCGATATAGGCAGTGATGAAGAGGGCAGCGTCTTGATCTTCCGTGTTGGATGTAGGAATCTTAGAATCACTGAATGTAATGGAGGCAACAGGGGCTAAGGAGTGGACAAGGGCAGCAAGTGGTTGGGGGTCCTCGGGTTGGACCTCCGCTGCCTGTAGGGCTTGGATGAGGGCCTGATGATGTTGGGGTGAGGTTTAGATGAGATCGTAGAGGGACATCTTCACAGGCATCTGGTGAAGCTGTTTCAACATGGAGTTGTGGATTGGTCTAGAAGAAGAAGAAGAAGAGGAGGGTTGAGACGTGCCAAGGATAGAAATCTTAAGCTTAGGCAGTTGAGGTGGATTGACAAAAGGGTAGGTCCAAGGAATGGTGGCTTTTTCTTTTGCCTTGTCCTTTTGTGACCTAGTGGTGATGTGAATGGCATTGATTTCAAAGATGAGAGGTGAAGGTGATGAGGGAGTTGTAACCGATTGATGAGATGTGGATGGGTTTGAAGAGGTTGAAGGGTTATGAGAAGGAGTCAGGGGTCAGTCGAAAGTATCCTCAAAGAGAAGAGTGTCTTTCTCCAGATAATGGTGAATGACAGCCTTGAGGGCACATCAAGTCTCGATGTCGTGTCTTGGTGTACGATGATATAAACAAATCTTCGTGTCATCGAACCAGGAGGGTTTAGATCCGAGAGGTTGGAAAGGCTTGATGGGTGGAAGAGTTATGCTAGAAGTTTGCAAAAGTCATTGCAAGATTAAAGAGTATGAACCCACTAAAGGATCTGTGTTCATCGATGTATGCGATGTCAGTGACTTTTGCTTGGGCGAAGTTGGAGGAGGTTTTCGTACCACCTTCTGGGTTGATGGTGCGATGACAGGTGGAGATGGTACACTCTTCATGAGAGGTACCACCTTTTTGGGAGAGGGTAGGCTAGTGGTAGGTAAAGGAAGCAAAGGAGGCAACCGATTTTGATTAGAGGTTGAAGTGAGAAGGATTTTGGTTAAGGTTGAAGGATGCGGGCCCAAAATGGAGGGCAATGATGACAGAAGAGTAGGCGTTCGCCTCTGTGGTTTGGCAGTCTTTTGTGATTTGGGTTGAAGACTACTATTAGTTAAAGTCTGGTTTAAGTCCACCTTCACTTGTGGATGAGTGAGGTTGGAGACGGGGCGAACGCCAAGCGACTTGATAGGATTAGGCGAAGTAGATGAGGGTTTTGGTTTTGATGAGGTTGATGGAGATGTAGATGATCTAGAGGTGGAAATCTGATTTTTGTTGATAGTCTTAGGAGGTTTTTCCATGGGAGGATGAGATGAGAGGGCTCGAGCTTGTTGAAGAGCTGTGAGACGGTCCCACAATCCCTGATGTTCCACTTTCCTAGAAGGGAGAAGTTTGAGTCTCTCCACTAGTCGAGAAAATGGCTGAGAAGGTGCGGGATGAAGTTTAGGCTCTTGAGAAGATACCGACGGTTGTGGGACTGAAGGTATGGTAGTTTTGGCCCCAAAGCATGGTGAGGTCGTGACAAGTTCATGTTTGGTTGGAGACGAAGGAGAGATAGGTTCTTCCCTGGGTGGAGAAGAAACTGGAGAATGAAGCTCCTCAAGTGGGTAAAGGGCAGGGATGATAGTGCCCTCCACTTGTGGTCGAGGAGTAGGAAAAGTTGGGTCCTCCATGGGCAGCAAGAAGGAAGATGGTGAAACTGGTTGTACTGGTAAGGTCGAGGCATCCTCCAAAATGAGAGAAGTTGAGGGAGAACTAACCAGAGAAAGAGGTTCGTCCACATGTGATGGACTAATGGATGAACTCACCTCTTGAGGTTGGTTAGGAATGAGGGGTGAGACCGTATTGACTATTTGAATATTATGTTCATGGGTATTGTCAGTCAAGGTCTGGATGTTGTTTTGGGTTAGTGGATGATTAGGGAATGGTTGTTTGAAGATATCGATATTCTGATTAGGAGGGGCATTAGGATTGTCGAGGATGAGGTCACCCTTTTCCAACATATCTTGGATTTTGTTTTTAAGGGTTTTATAGTTGCCCGTGTCATGACCTTTAACACGGTGGTAGTGGCAGAAGTCATCTTCCCTATACCACGCAGGGATAGCGCGTGAGGGATCAAATTGTGGTGGTGGTCGGATCTGAGGGAGATTGATGGCCCCTTGTTTTACGAGTTTTTCTAGCACAAATGCGTATGATTCTCCAAGTGGAGTAAACTGTCGCTGTATGTATCTCTGCTGAAATTGGCTAGTGGCACTCATAGATGTGGATGGTTCAGATTGATTAGTTGAAGGTGAAGAGGAAGATCTAACAACCACAGCATTTGCTGAAGCTTTAGATTTAGGATTGGATGAGGAAGGCTTAGAAGAGGGGTCATTGGTTTTGGAGTTAGGATTATTACTCCGTAACTTGACTTTATTCTCCTCGACGGCACGTAACTCAAGTTTACGAGCCATCGTGAAGGCTTCATCAAAAGTACGGAAGGTCTGAACCCTCAAGGTAGAAGAAATATGTTTAGCACAGGCTTGAGAGAAAAGTTCAATAAGCTCAGGCTGAGGTAAGGAAAATGAAAGTTGATTGATAAGGCCCCTCCACCGAGTGACGAAATCAGCAATGGATTCATCATCGAACTGGCGGATAGAATAGAGGTCTGTGATGGAGACCTTCTTGGTGATATTGATGGAAAAATGATCCAGGAAGAGCTGGGCCAGCTGAGTGAACGTGAAGATGGAATGGCTAGGAAGAGAGCTGTACCAGTCAAGTGTAGCACCTGAGAGAGACATGGGAAACGTGCGTAAGAGCAACGCATCATCATGGGCGATAAGGTAACAGGTGTGTCTGAATGCCCGTAAGTGTTGTTGTGGGTCTTCCTTGCTTTGGAAATGAGAAAACTTAGGAAGTTCCCACTGGCTGGGATATGGTTTGATGGGGACAAAAGGATGGATGGGCTCATTGCAGATTTGTTCATACGAGAGAGTGTTACGTGAGCCGAAAATAGAAGTCTCTAGGTTGGACATTTTATCCATCAGCATCTTGATAATATCTACTAATAGATTGGCAGGTGGAATGCCTCCTAAATTGTAAGGTGCTTGAAAGAGGCTGGAAGAGGTGTACGACATAGTTGGTTGTACCAATAAGGGTGCAACGTACGGATGACTAGTCGTAGGGACAGAAGAAGTGACTAAGGATGGTTGGATAAAAGGTATGGCTAGGTTTGATGTTGTCATGGGAGGTTGGTTAGAGGTAACATGGGCTAATAGATAGGTAGCCACCCTAGTGTTGATAGGAGTAAGGGTAGGTGGAATAGAGACGACCAAGTTTTGAAAGGGGGTAGAAAGTGGTTGAGTGGGCTGATATTGATAGGGGGCCAAAACCCCAGTGAAAGTGGGCCCAACGATGGAAGGAGAGGCCACACTTGGATGGTTGGTAAAAGGTTGGTCATTGGTTGAGGCAACAGCCTGGGTATCTGAGGGTTGGACTACGGACGTCGTTGATACGACCGCAGTTTTGAGGAGAGAAGTCGGCATTCCGTAAATTGGATTGCCAAAGGGGTCTCGCGTTCGGCTATTCGCGAGATAGTGTTGCAAGGCTGCGGTATTGAGGTCCAAGAATCGTGTGAAATCTTGGTCCCCTTTTGGGATAATAGGCGTTTGGGTCAGAGATGGTCTGGTAGGAGTTCTTTCAGTTTCTGAGTTGAACTCCATTATAGGGTTGGTTGTAGGTGGGGTAGATGGAAGAGGATGATGCCTCGCGTGATTGACTAGAGCCTTGGCTTGGCTATGAGTCAGAACCATTCAAGGCAAGGAAGAACATCCTCACAAGCTCAAACAAGCAGATAAGAACTAAAAAAAAGATGAAGACACAAGCAGATGCTAAAACCCTAGAAGTAAATTATTAGGATTATAGTGGCTTATGCCTTAGAATGTGTGTAGAGGAAGATTGGCTTTTGAGTCAGGTCCTAGAAGAAGCAATCTATGGATGGTTTTGGGTTTTGTTATGGTGCTCAAGAAATTTGTGTTAGCTTCCATACAGGCCTGGTGCTAAGGAGCAAGCTCCCCTCACTTCATGATTCCAGTGATTAGCTGGTTTCGCTTAGCCAAAATATACTTCCACTATAGTTTAGGCTCTGCCAGAGAACAGAGTTGGCTCTCCCCTTGGTGATGAAATCCAAGCAAGATTGCCGGGACAGGTAAGGTATCCGTTGGGGGATGAAATCCCAGTCGGGCCTTGTCTCAGGTAAGTTAAAATGTTTATTTTGTGTAGGTGGTTTGGTCGTGTAACATCAAGTGATCTAGATTAATTCAATATGCGGTTTAATTACTATGTGTGGTCTAAAAGATGCAGGCAAACAGAAATGAATGCAAAGTGTTTTAATGCCCAAGTCGAAATGTTTGTTCGTATGAAGATGAATGGAGAAAGAGTCAAAGAATATGAGTTTTAGCTAGTCTAGAAGTGCAAGAAAGAAAAGAAAAGTTTGTTTTAGTTCTGCTTATGATGTCGTTTAAGAAGAGACGAAAGGAGGCGAAAAGGAAGGAACCTAATGCACCTATATGAACAAAAGAAATAAAGAACCCAAGGAAGGCCCTAGGGTCCCACCGGGCATGCCAGAATGTTTCTATGCAAAATTGCTTTCTACATTCAAAGAAGAAGTAAGAAACTAAAATAAATGATCAAGGCTAGAAGATACCTGATAAAGTCGTGCGCACCGAAATCAGACATTGGAAGATTCTCCTTTTTGGCTGTGGAGGAATGACACCTGCGAAGAAAAGAGATTGAAACACAGAAAAAACGTTAGTCAAAGATATGGTGGGCTGTCAGGCAAACGCCCAATCCCGGAAGTACAGAGACTTCCTAGAAGGATATCAACCCACTGATAAAAAAGATGAATATTGGACTAAAGTAGATAAAATGACAGAAATAAAGGACAGAAAATAAAAATGCGTACCTGATAATGAAGTAAAATGTTCTGTGCAGTCGTCGATGTCGGTCTCTGTAGTGCCGGCATCGGTTAAAGTGCCGGCGTCGGTAGGGGTAGTGACCGGCGTCGGTCGGGGCAAGTTCTGGACAGAGTCTGGATGAGTTGCAGAAGGTCTGGGAGAGTTGGGATAGGGTCTTGATAGAGTCGAGATAGGGTCTGGGCAGGGTTTTGGACAGGATCTAGTCAAGATAAGGTCGAGTCTAAACAGGCTCTGGGGTTTTGCAGAAGGTCGAGTTTGGACAGAATATAGAGTATGGAAATAACAAGCAAGCAATAACGAAAGATAAAAATAAACAGATGAGAATACTTACCTGTCACAGTGTGAAGACATGATTGACGTTGTTGAAGTTGTCTGTGTAGTAACGGATTGAAGCGAATGTAGATTGGTTGATGCCGAAATTAGTTGATTGCAAGAGTGTTGATTGCAAGAGTCTGTGAATGTTAGAGTTTGGGCTCGATTGATTGATTGATTGATTAGTTAGTTGATTGATCGATTGGTGGATGCTGATGAAGGCAAGGGACGGTTCGATAACCGTTCGGGAAACTGATTGGGAACCGAATGATAACTGATAACGGATAACGGTAAGGTGATCGACGTTGGCAGGATTTCCGACGTCGGCCGATAGGTGACCGACGTCGGCGACATCGGTCGGGTAACGACCGTCGTCGGCAGATGCACAATGGGGATAGAGTCTAGCTTTAGCTCTATGCTCATTTTTACATGCTGCCAGGGTCAAGGCTGGTGGAAAAAGTGATCGACAAGAGTTAAATAGGTGGAGAAGAATAAGATGGGGGATGACCAGGGAAGTTGACACGATTTCGATGTCTACAATAACCATTGGTGGTCACTATCTTTTTCTTGACCCAAGAGCTGTTATTTTAATATACTTGATTTGGGATCATATAAACTCCATTTTTCATGTATTTTTAAAACCACATGTTTTCTTCCAAATTTTTAGAATTTGATATTATTTTAGCTTCAAGTTACATGTATTTTTCACAAAATTTGAAAATCTCTTTAAATGTTTCTAATCTAACACAATTGATTTTGGGGTGATGCTTTAAGGGTAGATAGGTAACTGACAAACTTCAAATTTGTTAAAGCATGTTTTATATCATCTTTTGCATGTTTTTAAAATGAAATAGTAACTTTGTTTTAGTACTTAATGGAACATTTAGGTGATTAAAACAAATTTTTGCTAGTTAGCCTTTCAAATTTACAACTTAAGACCAAGGGGTCAAAATAACACCACCACATCTTTCATTTGGGTTTTAAAATTGAACACACTTAACAATTCTTGTTTTCAATAGTTGTTTAAATTAGAAATTGTTTGTAAAAAGAAGTTTTGTGTGTGTATTCTCTTCCATTTATCCCTTTTAGGGTACCCTTGGAATCAAAAGTGCCATTGTTATTATAAAAAGCCTAGTCTAAGGCTTAGAAAGAATGTCATCTAAAGCACTCCCCAAAAACTCATCATAGTTTGGGTGACCTTGAGAATAACCCTAAAGTCTTTATTTTCATGTCTTTCATTTCATTGCATCTTGGCTTATGAGGGGGATGTCATTACCTCCTGAGAGTTATTTAGGGAAGCTTTGACCTAGGGTTTCATCTCTTAGCATTAAATTTACCCACTCCCACTAGGATTAGAGGTTTGAGTGATTAAAACACCTTCTAGTGATGGAGTTATACACGAGACATATCTGCACTTTGGACATCACACTACACTAAGTGAACAACAAGATGTAGTGGTTGAAAAAAAGACTATACCCTCGTGCAACAAGCTAAGTGCCATAGACACCCAATTTCCATGCTTTTCTTTTACATCATGATGTGAAAGTCATTGTGAAACTAATCCCCCTAGAAATAATTGAAAACTAATATTTTTATTCAACCCCACTTTGTCATACCCTTGCTAGGATTGGGATGATTATACTTAGTATATTTTGGTCATTTTTTGGTTGGTATGTTGTGAGGCTAAAACTTGTTTGTTTTTTCATAAACCATGTCAAAACCATGTATTTGAGTTGAGGAGGGTAGTGTCATGCTACCCAAAACATGTCAACCCATTTTGTTTTTGAGTCTTTGAAACACAACATCGATCACATCATTCGAGCATGCTTACACTGTTAGGCTACTCAATTTGTTTCAAGACTTGTTTACCATTACACCAAAAAATATTTATTTCAAACCATGTCACATTAACCATTTAGAACTCATTTATGTGTCGTCATGTTGTCCAATTTTGTCTAGATTGTTTGGTAAAATCCTAGTTTTCAACATTAATTTTTCAATTAACCTTATCAAGTTTGTATTCAAACACTAATTGATTTCTATTTAGGCCTTAATTTATGGGGTTGATACACGCACCTTTCTCTTTTAGGTTTCATAACTTTAGTTAATAGATTACCCAAATTTGAAAAATATTGATGGTTTGTTTATTCAAATGCCTATCCTCATCATTATTTGTGACTTTATTTGGGAGAACATAACCTTTCTTCAAAGATACTTTTGTCTTATGTCTTATGCCAACTGATCATGTTTATGTTTGATTCCATGTGTTAGGTCTATGGATATTTTTTTTCCAAACTTATTAAATTAAACCAAATCATATCATGCCTTTATTTTAAGTCTAACTTTTGATATCATTTGGCCAAAAGTCCTAACACAACCTGTTTGAGCCTAGCTTTTGACTCGACATTTGGATAAAAGACATAGAAACTCTTTTCCCTTTCCTAGTTTAGACTTTGTTTATAACAATTTGACCTATATTTTTGACATACCAATTTTTATTCAGATGCTTGACCTTTTATGTGTATGACATTTGATGTTAGAAATTTAAAGTTAGAATGTTTTATACTAAATCTTAGCACAAACCATTTTTGAGATAAAACTTCACTTTAAAACCACTGTTTGGAGATACAACTCCACCTTCGACCAAGTTAGACCAAGTTTAAACCAATTATCTTTTGGACATAGTTTTTTAGAGTTTGAATAACTCTAAGCCTTTTCATTTTGGAGATTTCATCATTTATGTCGATATGTATAGCTACACTTATGGTAGATTCATGTATAATCCAACTTATGATAGAATGGTTGCACAAAATCCCACTAGAAACCCCTAAAAAGATAGGTTTTTTAGGGAGTTTTATTATTCTCCCTATAATACTTCATATGGGGAACAAAGTCAAAGGCTAGCTTACAGTCCAACTCAAAAACCTGACTCAGATGATATGGTTTTTGAGGAGGACTTGGATGCTTGGGATTATATGAGTAATCAAGCTCTACCATGTCATACCATTTCTATTCTAGGACCATAACATCACACCATTCCCATACCAAGACTTCATCCTTTAGCTTGTGTGAGTAACCTTTCTCTACTAGACCCCAAACTTGTCCTACTAGGACCTTGTTCTTTGGCTTATTCGAGAAATCAAGATTTATAATACCCCATTATCATTCCAAGACCTTGTCCTTTAGCTTGTGTGACCAATCATGCTCCACACTGCCCTATCTTTACCATTTTAGGACTTTTTCCTTTGGCTCATGTGATCAATCATGTTCTCCAAGGCCTTACCATTATCCAACCATAGGCCATTCCTCCTCCATTACCAGTCCCATCCAAACCTCATACAATCCAATCATTTTAAGACTAAGATGTGTTCAAAATTGGTATTTTCCAACTCATTAGAAACCAAGGCCAAAATAACAAATCAATCTAAGATATTTTTGTTGAACCAATCACTTGTGATAAGTCAGCTTATGATGAATGGCCTTTTGATTCTATATCAGTTGTCAAGGAGTCTCACTCTAATAATCTAGTCTTTTATTATTCATTTCTTAATGATAATAATTGATTTTAGGCAATCATTAACTTAACCATATGTCTATTTTTCAAGAGCCTCCTATTGACAAGCCATTATTTGAGGAGTTATCTTGACCTTTTTCCCATTATAGAGGAGTCTCACTTTGACAACCCAATCCTTGTGAATCCCATCATATCATTATAGGTTGCTACTTATCCAATACCAAGAATTTAACAAGACATCATTAAAATAGGGTACCCTTCAGATGAAGAATTAGATTTAGATTCAGGTTTTACTCTTAGACTAACATGAGTTTTAGCATTAGAATTAGAATCGACATCAATATCAACATCAAATTGAGAGTCCCTTGAGTTAGAATTAGATTCATAAGAAGAATTTGTTCATGACTATTACAACATTGGTTACACATGCCTTGTAGATCAATTTGAATACATTTATAATCCTTCTACAATTTTTGAGGATGATTAATTTGGATTCGCCATAATTTCTCATAGTATCTTTTATGAGGATTGTGTAGCCTCTCCTAATTCCATTACAATACCACATATCATTACCATAAACCAACATAGCCATATTATTGACATTCCATCTCTCACAATTGTCAATTGGGATTGATATAATCACACTTTGTTGAACTACATCCATGGTGACATAGCAGTTAAAGAAGATAAAAGAGGCTAAGACCACATTCATGTATAGTAAGAACATTATCCTAGTGAAACCTTTTTGGAGGTGCTAGGGGACATGCAAATTTCAACCTCAACATCTTCTAGTGAAACATTTTTTTTAAGTGCTAAAAGAAAATCAAAGTCAATAGTCAAAATTCCTTAATGAAACCTTCTAAAAGGTGATATGGGATAATCAAGACAAATTTATTGGTAAAAACCTCTTTGAGGCACCAATAGCTGAGCATAAAAGTTCACTACTTGATGAAGATAAAATCAAAATAACTTCTTATCTATAGCCTAATCAGATGATAGCTAATCTCAAACCCAAGTTTTTGACGATGATTAATTTAGATTCAACATAAGTTCTCATAGTATCATTTATGAGGATTTTGTAGCCTCTCCTAATTCCATTACCATACAACATGCCATTAAAATAAACCAACATAGCCATATTATTGACATTCCATCTCTCACAAGTGTCGATTGGGATTGATAGAATCACACTTTGTTGAACTAAATTCATGGTGACATAGTAGTTAAAGAAGAGAAAAGAGGATAAGGCAACATTCATGTAGCATAAGAAAACTATCCTAGTGAAACCTTTTTGGAGGTGTTAGGGGACATGCAAAGTTCAACCTCAACATCTTCTAGTGAATTTTTTTTGTAAGCACTAAAAGAAAATTAAAGTCAATAGTCAAAATTCCTTAGTGAAACCTTCTCAAAGGTGCTATGGGATAATCAAGACAAATTTATTGGTAAAAACCGCTTTGAGGCACCAATAGCTGATCACAAAATTTATTCACTACTTGATTAAGATAAAATCAAAATAGCTTCCTATTTATAGCCTAATCAGATGGTAGCTACTCTCAGGCCCAAGTTTTTAAGGATGATTAATTTGGATTCAACATAAGTTCTCATAGTATCTTCTATGAGGATTGTGTAGCCTCTTCTAATTCCATTACCATACCACATACCATTACCATAAACCAACATAGCCATATTATTGGCATTCCATCTCTTACAAGTGTCAATTGGGATTGATAGAATCACACTTTATTGAACTACATCCATGGTGACATAGTAGTTAAAGAAGATAAAAGAGGATAAGACCACATTCATGTAGCATAAGAACACCATCCTAGTGAAACATTTTTGGATGTGCTAGGGGACATGTAAATTTCGACCTCAGCATCTTTTAGTGAAACTTTTTTTGTAAGTGCTAAAATAAAATCAAAGTCAATAGTCAAAATTTCTTAGTGAAACCTTCTCAAAGGTGTTATGGAATAATTAAAACAAATTTATTGGTAAAAACCTCTTTGAGTTAGAAATAGCTAAGCACAAAAGTTCTTCACTACTTGATGAAGATAAAATCAAAATAGCTTTTTATCTATAGCCTAATCAGATGGTAGCTACTCTCAAAACCAAACAATAAAAAAGTATGATGATCCTATAGAGAGAATAAGTCTTAAACACCACAACAACCAAATTCATGTCAAATTTGGCATCAAAAACATGTGTGACTAAACATCTTGCTCTTTATTTATTTCCCAACCATTACCCATTCCATTATCATCTACCGTTTCATTTCAAAATCAAACCTATCATCCATTATTTGTCCTTGATTACCATTCATGAATGTACTTTATTTTACAAAGGCTAAAAAGATACCTTATATTGATGCTTTAACAAATAAGAATCAATGACCAATGAAGATCACTAAAGCATTCTTAGCATCCAAATTTGTAGCCAGTTCTTGATAGAACATCTATTTAGATGATGTGTGTGCTATCAATTAACCTGATCGATTATTCTATTTGTATCATTTCTTAATTAGGACATGCATCTTCATCTCAGTAGGAGTAATAGAATCATATGTAATTTATCATACCCAAGGCAAAAACATGTACCATATGATTTCATTGCCATGAAATTTCCATTGTTACATATCCTATTTTCCATTATTGTATAACCAAACATTCACCCCATCACTTGGGGGTAACCCTCTCAACATCCTTATTTATCACTCTACCATCCTACTAGTCCATCATTATTCTTAGTAAGATCATGCCATTTTACCATATCATTCCTATCTAGATCGAAGCCTATTTTTAGTCATCCTACCCAATCTTATTTTGATCTTGGTTCATTTGGTTCTTCTTACACATTTTATGAGAGGATTCTGATCAAGTTTAAATAATCAATCAAATTCATGTTTACAATGATAGTCTATGAAGTAGTGTGATGCTGATCTGGAAATATATCTTTCATTTTCCATCTTATATCATGTTTGTTTATGTGAGCCTAATTATAACCACCCATGGGTAAATCAATGTCTCACTAGTCTTGCTACTAATTATAACCACCTATGGGAAAATTAGTATAATTGACCTATGCCATTATATCCTAGTTATAACTGCCTATGGGATAAATATGGGAAACATTTGTTTATCATGCATTGTCATATCACCTTGCCATCATTATTTTCATTTGACTAGCCATTTGCTAGATTTGAGAGCTTATTGAGACCTAGTTGGTTTTTCCCCACTTTTTTTGTGGATATAATTACTATGACTTGAAGTCATTTCAGAACTATGTGTTTCATTCTCATTTCATGTCAAGGTTACCTCAATCCCCCATTCCATGTAATCTCACCATTTTTTGAGCAACCTAAGCCAAATGCCCTCACCATTTTTTGAGTAGATATCTTGTCATTCTCTAATGAGTTGAGATACCTCAAAATACTAAAAACATTTCAAATATTTCAAAAACTAAAAACATTTGTCCTATCTAAGCCTAGTCAGTTATCTTCGATCCACCTTATTGGGGCATGGTCATTATTAGGAAGATTTATTTTGATTTTATTTTTAGGATTTCTATTAGTTTGTTTATTTCAAGTTATTTATTTAGTTGTTTGCCTGCCTATATGTTTGCTTTCAACATTATTGTCTCAACTCAATTTATATGTATGTATTGGGTGATTCCTTACACATATTATTCTTGAGTCTATCCATATTCATACATCAACATTATCATCATGGTTTTCATCATTGTTTTATTATTTTCAATTGTTTATTGGATCGAGAGTTATTCCTTATGGATTTGTTGTCCAAGTCTTCATGGTGTTCTATCATGATTCCTACCGTCACATGCTATAACAAAAATTAGCTTCAAGAAGGTCTAAAATTAATGGAAATTCAAAAATATTTCCTTGGAACCTTGACAAATATTTCCATCCCACCCTTGATCAAATTAACCCAATGACCATTCTAGTTGTATCATTTATAATAAGGATGAGCATCTCCTCATTAGCAGGTACAACTAAATCATTTCTATTAATAATTCTTATTCTTATATCCATCTCTTTCATCACTTTATGCTTGCTCTTCTTTAATCTATATACCGAGTTATACCTTTGAGTTATGCTTGCTAATCAGCCCTAACTGGGGTACCATCATCTTTATCCAATCCAGGTCCTCTTAATGATTATAACCACCTATGGGCAAATCATTATTTTGATTTTTATTCTTTATTATAACCACCTTTAGGTAGATCAATATCTTTTTTAAATCAATTAATGTAAGCATTTTCTTATTTTTTTAAATCTCACCCATGGGTTCATTTCACATTTCTTCTTGCATATTTTTTGAGGGATCATTCATCAATAAATGTGACTACCACTCCCTCAAGGGGGCATCATCATAGGCTTTCCAAACACTCTTTATAGATTTTTATTCAACAATAATCTTCTTTTTGGAATACAATCCATCTCTCATTATTTTAGAAGACATTTCTATGCCTATGATTTGTAACATCTTCCCAAATAGGGGTAAACTATAGACACCTAAATTTGGCCACCAATAATATCCAACTAGGATTTTGACCAATTTCTATCAAAGTACATAATTTGGCTTAAAAAAACTAAAGAACATTAAAATATTTGAACCTAATATATTCAAATGTAAATTTTGGCTATGGTATCATTAAATGGGGCAATGCAATCTTTGGGCCAACTAACTTTGATCAGATCATCTTGAGTCAAAATACCAATTTTGCACTTGGGTGCTCTATATTACTCTTTTTTATCAAATATCTTACATAAGACACATGCTTTTGTTATTTTGTGTTGGAAACATCTTAAATGGGATAACGGATCCAGTGCATTTTATATTGACTTCCAATTCCAATTTAGTCAAATTTTAGAACAGTAACAAGACATTATGATCAATTTGAGTAATTTATGCACAAAGTGCTTAATCATGATTAAGAGGTAATTAAACCAAATTAGATCCTAATTATTAATTCCATGAATACTTATTTTTATAAATGAATGTTGAATATATATACATCATCAAGTGACCTCATTTCTTGGGAAGACATCCCTAGGCCATAAATGCCACAAATATCAAGATTCATACCTCTCGTGCCTCATCAATGCCTTTCATGCCTCTTAAATGCCCATTTATCCCAAATATTAATGGGGATATTTATAGAATGAGTTTAATATTTATATTTATCCTTAGCCACACATCTCAATTTTGATATGGATGATTCAAGTTAATTCTAACCATTTTCTAAAATCTATAAATAGAGAGGCCATGAACATCATTTCTAAGCTATTTTGGTGTAAAGTTATTGTTATCAATTTTGGCCTATCAGGACCAAATTTCTACCCCTATTATCTAAAAAATTCCTTGGAATGGTCAATTTCCCCTTGTAGCTAGTTAGTTATGGTCTTATTAGCCCAAAGCCCAAAGTAAGAAGTGGAGAACTTGATTAATCAAAAGTATAAGTTTATTTTCTTTTGGGACTCTTTTCCACCAAGTGTTCATTCTTTCAAAGTTTTTTATTTTCAAGGTTTTTGTCTAAGTGTCAGGAATTATTTTAACATTTTGTCTAAAGCAATTTTCCCAAAGGATACTTTTTGAAGGGATTGTTTTGGATATTTTATCTGAAACAACTTTTTCGAAGGGCACTTCAATTTTTTCAAATGGTCTAGTTAGAAAATTTTGAAGGAATTGGTATTTCAAAAATTCCCAAAAGTATTTTTCCTAAGGAAATGGTCATTTCAAACAAGATGAAGGTAACTTTTCTCTACAAAAAGGTCACTTTTAAGAACCTAAAGGGTCACTTTCTCTTTAAAAAGTGTCATTTTCAGAAATTCTAAAGACAATCTCAAAAGTTTTGAAGGGTTCATTTACAAAAGTCTAAGGGTAATTTCCTTTCAGAAAGGGGTCATTTCAAGGTTCCAAAGTGCACTTTCATGAATCCAAGGGACCATTTACAATTTTTTGAAAGGACATTTCAAAAAATCTAAGAGGACTTTACAAAAAGCTCGAAGGAATTCTTTCAGAAAGATTGCTTGAATGATTTCTATGGGAGAAATTCCAAAGCCAAAAGGTTCTTTTCTATTCTTTCAAATTTTTTATTTTTGGGTCTTTTGTGTAAGTGTCAAGAATTATTTTAGACATTTTTTTTGAAGCAATTTTCCCAAAGGATATTTTTTTGAAGGGATTGTTTTGGACATTTTGTCTGAAACAACTTTTTTAAAGGGCACTTCAATTTTTCTGAATGGTTCAGTTAGAAAATTTTGAAGAAATTGGTCTTTCCAAAATTATCAAAGGTATTTTATAGGAATAAATGGTCCTTTAAAACAAGATAAAGGGAAATTTTCTCACCAAAAAAGTCACTTTCAAGAAATTGAAAGGTCACTTTCTCTTCAAAAAAGGTCATTTTCAAATTTTTTGAAGATAATCTCAAAAGTTTTGAAGGGTTCATTTACAAA
Source organism: Torreya grandis (assembly GCA_037957365.1). NCBI lineage: Eukaryota > Viridiplantae > Streptophyta > Pinopsida > Cupressales > Taxaceae > Torreya > Torreya grandis. Next base: position 1,582,566 of record JARHVA010001529.1, read on the forward strand.
AGTCAAAGGGTAATTTCCTTTTAGAAAGGGGTCATTTCAAGGCTCCCTAAGGGAACTTTCATGAAGCCAAGGGACCATTTAAATTTTTTTGAAAGAACATTTCAAACAAGATAAGAGGACTTTACAAAAATCTCAAAGGAATTCTTTCGGAAAGATTACCCAAATGATTTCTACAGGAGAAATTCCAAATCTGGAAGGTTCTTTTCTAAAAATCCAAAGGGTAATTTTTGTAAGGAAATGGTCCATTTCAAAAAGCTGAAGGGTACTTTCCTTTTGAAGAGGGAATTTTCAATAAATCTGAAGGGCATTTTTGGAAAAGTGTCCCAAAATAGAGCTCCCAAAGACATGATTTCCTTCGGATATATTTTCCATGGAAATTGTTCAAGGTAGAAAGTTTGCTAAAAATCCTAAAATAAAAGTATGAAGAGAAAAGTCATGGATAGATTATTCATGAGAAAAGACTAAGTAAAAATCCTAAAGAAACAAAACTCCAAAAGAAATAGACAGAATCAAAAAATCTAAAGAAAAGTTCTGAAGACCTTTTTTCACAAAAAAGTAGACAAACAAATAACCTAAAATAATTATAGACCAGATAATAGCCTGAAAGAATACATGCAAAAATGAATAGCCTTAGATCAAAAGGCTAAATAACTTCAAGGAGCTAACATGGAGTTTAAAATGTTGCATATCTGATCTTAAAATAAAATTTCATGCATGCTTCATTTTCAAATCCCATTTTCATGTAATTGGAGGCTATTTGGAGTTGATAGGTCTTGAGTTTGAGATGAATTTTTGTCAAAGTGTCACATTTATTCTAATTTTTTGTGATACTAAAGGTTGGTGGATCTCAATTTAGTATAGTGGATTAGATGAAGAAGTCTAATATCAACATTAGCATGTGGGATTCTCTTTCCATCCCAAGACAAAAATATATGCTTATCCAAGAGCTTTTAGCTCTCAAATTGTCTCCAAAACTAGTTAAGAAAAAATGTGTTATCTTAACTAATTTAGATCAACCAACCAAGAATCAAGTACATAAAGTAAATAAGATGGTAAAGGTGGACAAAACTAAGGTAAAATTAAATAAAGCTCCTCATTTCTACCTTTCTTTGATATTGGGTGATGCTTTGGTTCATAACTGTATGGTGGATAGTGGAGCTAGTAGTACAATCATGCCTAAATAGATTGTAGACAAGTTCGGCCTTGTTTATGATGAAAAAACTAAGGGGGTATTAAAATTAGATGGGTCACCAAAAAATATGGTAGGCATCATCAAATATCTGAAATTGACATTACATGCTTATCTCAATGTTACTATTCAACAGGATGTTGTTGTGGTAGACGTGCCTCCTCACTTTGCTATATGCCTTTCAAGGGACTTCACCTCAAATATTAGGGGATATTTATCACCTGATTTGACTTATTTGATGTTCATAACTAGGTATGCTACCAAGGTAATTATTAATTATGAACCTATTGCATGTTTCCATATGGATCCATATATGCCAAGTGTTGTGAACACTAACTATATCATCTCAGATGATGTACTAGAAACTAGTGGAGTAGAAAATGGATCACCTTTGGATGGAGTTCAAAATTTATTTCTTAATGATTGGGCTTACACTTTTCATGATCATTATCCTTATAATATGATTGAAGAAGAAGGACTTGGTGTGTATTGCTTTCATGATAATGATGCACTAATTCTAGCCATGGTTAAGGATGATGAATTTAGTGAAGGTTTATGGCAATTATACTTTGATGGATCAAGGAATAAACATGGTAATATAAATGGAATGATTTTGGTTTCTCCAAAAAAGAAGAGATATTTCTCTTCTATTATGTTTTAGTTTGGTTGTTTAAATAATGTTACAGAGTATGAGGCACTAGTTCATGGTTTACAGTGGGCTAGGAAGATGAAAGTCAACATCTTACAAGTTTTTGGTGATAGTGAACTTATAATTCACCAAGTAAGAGGCTCAAATGAATGTAAAAATTTGTTTCTTAAATTTTACAAACATATAATATGGGACTTACTTGAATATTTTTAAGATTTTAAAATTTAGGCAATACCAAGAGGTGAGAATAAACATGTAAATAGGATAGCTATTGTTGGGGCACAATTTAGTATCCTTGATGATATAAAAAGTGGAAAAATTTAGTCACATCTAAAGGTGGTTATAAGGCCTTATATTCTAGATAATCATGAAAATTGGTAAGTTTTCTAAGATGACAATCAAATTGTAAGATTCTTGGAAAAGAAGGCTAAGATTTGTTCAAGAAATCAATCAAAGTATTTATAACAGTATGGTGATCAAGTTGTGAAACTAAAGACAAATAATTTGCCCAAGGGATTGGTCACACTTGAGAAAAATTTTAGTGGTGATGATGATTTAAGGAAGGATAACTCATCCTTGTCAACAAAATGAGATCACTATGCCAATGTAGAGATTGCAGTTGGTAAGAATTTGAAGTTGGGTAAGGTGTGTAGTCCTTTAGAAAAGGAAGCTTTCATTGAGTTATGCTCAAATTTTTCTGATGTATTTTCATGGAAATATAGTGATCTCAAGGTATTTTACCCAATTTTATCTAAACACACCATTGAGTTAGAGGTTGAAACTAAACTAGTGAGATAAAGACCAAGGCCCATCAATCTTAAGCTTGAGCCCTTGATGAGATTTGAGCTTCACAAGCTCAAAGAGTTAGTTATTATATTTATAATTATTCACTCAACTTAGGTGTAAAATCTCATTATGGTATGGAAGAATAATGGTGAGATCATATTGCATGTTGACTTGTATGATTTGAACAAGGCTTCACTTAAATATCATTATCCATTTCCATCAATAGAATAAATTTTACAACTAGTTGCAGGTTCAGAGAGGTTTTATTTTTTGTATGGATATAGTGGCTACAATTAGGTTTTGGTCAAGGAAGAGGACCAATTTAAGATAGCCTTCACAACCAAGTGGGGGACATTTGCATACAAAAATATGCCTTTCAGTTTATCTCATACTAGAGAAACATTTTAGAGAGCCATGGATATGACATTCTAAGGCCTTATTAACAAGTTTGTACTTATTTATTTGGATGATATAATAGTTTTTTCAAATAGTTCAAGTGATCACATGGTTCATCTCAAGAAAGTGTTTGAAAGGTGTAGGCAATTTGGGTTATCTCTAAATCCTAAAAAGTGTGTCTTCTTGGTTCATGAAGGTAAATTCCTTGGACATGTGGTTTCAAAGTATGGTATAAGCATAGATTATAAAAGGGTAGACTCCATTCTTTCACTCTCCTTGCCTAAGCACAAAAAGGATTTGCAAAGATTCTTAGGGAAAATCAATTTCCTAAGTAGATATATCTTAGATTTTGTCATTTTAGCTAAGCCATTTACAACCATGTTAAAGAAGAATCAGAGCTTCAGATGGTCCAAAGAAGGAATAAAGAGTTTTTATTATATTAATAAGACCATATCTAGTGCTCCTACTCTTGGAAATCTAGATTTCATTAAAAAAAATCATTTTGTATACATATGCTAACATGGACACCATTTCAAGCATTCTTATGTAACAAAATAATGAGGATTTGGAGTAGCTGATAGCCTTATTTAGTCAAGGCTTGGAAGAATATGAAATAAGATATTATTTTGTTGAAAAAAATATACTTTCAATTATACGGTCTCTTAGAAAGTTTAGATACTTGTTGTCTAACAATAAAATACACCTAATGGTTTCTCTTCTAAGCATCAATGAGTTCCATCAGAACAAAGATATAAATGAGAAGAGGGCTGGTTGGATAACCAAGGTAAGAGAGTATGATGTATAAATTAAGTTCAAAAAACTGATTAGAGGTAAATGAGTTTGTGAGCATCTAGATTAATACTTGCAAGAGACTAATGAGATTGTTTTGTTGTTAAATGATGAAGAGGTTACATTTGGTCATACCTCACATTCCATCTGGTTTCATGACTTTGTAAACTATTTATAAGATGGTATTTATCCCTCTCATATAAGTGTTTCAAAAAGAAGATATTTTAGGTTATAATCAATTCCATTTTTTCTTATTGATGGTTTTTGTTCAAGAAAAATATCAATGGCATGTTGCTAAGATGTATAGAGCCAAGACAAACTCAGAGATTGATTAAATAATTCCATGATGGACATGGTGGAGGAATTTTTTTCATAAGAAATATATCCCTTAGTATCATGAGAGGTGGGTAATATTGGCTTAGTATATTTGGTGATTGGCATGCGTGGTTAAGAAGTGCAAACAATGTGCTATGTTTGTAGGAAAATTGAAACTTGCAACCTTACCTCTTCAACCAATTATGGTGGATCAACACTTTGTCTAATGGGGATTGGAATTAATTGGTATCATAAATCCTCTTTCAATTATAGGGCATAAATGTATTATAATTGTTATAGATTACTTCACACATTGGATAGAAGCAGTGGCATTGAAACAAGCAAACAAAACCAATGTTATAGATTTCTATGAAGCTTTACTTATTAGATTTGGAGTTTCTTCAACTATTATTTCTAATAATGCAATGGATTTTGTGGGAACTAGGATCATCCAATAAGCTATCCAACATGGAATTTATCTTATGACTTCATCAAACTCTTATCCACAAGGCAATGGCCTTGCTAAATCTATGAATAAGAACCTATTGAAGATCATAAGATGGACTATTGAAGACAATCAGATGTCATGGCATCTCAAGTTAAAGCTAGCTCTATTGATTGATAGGATCACCTATAAAAGATTAATATCTAACTATCCATACAAGCTGGTTTGTGGCAAGGAAGCAAGGTTACCCATTTATCTAAGTTTCCTACTTTAGAACTAATGCATCAACTTGAGTTGTTGGAGATATATCCCATGGAGATCAGGTATGCTAAGCTTATGGAGTGGGAAGAGTTAAGAAATCAGTCCATGCTAGCCATGGAATTCATCGAGCACAAGAGAAGATAGATTTTGACAAGGGAACTTCATTACGAAGTTTTAAAGGAGATTTGGTCCTCAAGTAGGATGAGGATAAAGATAAACCAAGAAGGCACACAAAGTTTTATTCCTTTTGAAATGGCCCATACATAATCTCTAGCTACAAATCCCACAATGCCTTCCACCTTGCAAAGATGGATGGTGAGGAGCTTCCAATCCTAATCAATGGGATACATTTAAAACATTACTAATGAAGAGTTAATTTCCTTGTGCATGGTTTATTTGTTTATTTTCCTTCAAGTGTTGTTCAAGCACATTTGTTTAGTTATGTTTTGTCCCAAATAAGTGCTTGTTTACACATTTACTTTATTTAGTTAGTTTTCCTATTTTGTGTGTTTTTCTTCTTATTTTGGAGGATGAAGGTTTTTTCATGCTAGGTTAAAAGTAAAATTTGTAGTCATCGATCAAATTTGTCATTAATTTGAGAGTCTAGGAATCATGTAAATGGTCTAGTTCTTAAGCATAGCAGGCATGCTTCCTAGCTGAGTCACAAAACTGTTATCAATTTTGGTCTATTAAGGATAAATTTCTACCCCTATTATCTAAAACTTTTTTTAGAATGGTCAAATTTCCCCTTGTAGTTGGTCAGTTATGGTCCTGTTAGCCCAAATCCTGAAGTAAGAAGTGGAGAAATTGATTAATCAAAAGTATAAGTTTATTTTCTTTTAGGACTCTTTTTTCCCAAGTGTTCATTCTTTTGGATTTTTTGTGTTTTGGGTTTCTATCTAAGTGTTGGTAATTATTTTGGACATTTTATCCAGAACAATTTTCTCTAAGGATATCTTTGCAAAGGGGTTATTTCAAACATTTTGTTTGAAATAACTTTTTCAAAGGGAACATCAATTTTTTTGAATGGTCTGGTTAGAAATTTTTGAAGGAATTAGTCTTTCCAAAATTCTTGAAGGTATTTTTCCTAAATAAATGGTCCTTTCCAACAATCCGAAGGGCACTTTTCTTAGAAAAAAGGTCACTTTCAATAACCCGAAGGGTCACTTTCTCTTTGGAAAAGGTCATTTTCAAAAAATTTGAAGACCATTTCAAAAGTTTTGAAGGGTTCATTTACAAAATCTGAAGGGTAATTTCCTTTCATAAAGGGGTCATTTCAAGGTTCCCAAAGGGCACATTAAAGAAGCCAAGGGACCATTTACAATTTTCCAAAAGGACATTTCAAAAAATCCAAGAGGACTTTACAAAATCATGAAGGAATTCTTTCGAAAAGATTTCTTGAATGATTTATACAAGAAAAATTCCAAAGCTAGAAAGTTCTTTTCTAAAATTTTGAAGGGTACTTTTCATGAGGAAATGATCCATTTTAGAAAGTTGAAGGGTACTTTCATTTTAAAGAGGGCATTTTCAAGAAATCCAAAGGGCATTTTTAGGAAGGCCAAAGGGTATTTTTGGTAAAGTGGCCCAAAACAGAGCTCCCAAAGACATTATTTCCTTTAGACATTTTGTCCAAAAAAATTATTCAAGGTATAAAATACACAAAAAATGTTGAAATAAAAGTCTGAAGATAAAAGTCATGAAAATATTGTCCATGGGAAATGACCAAGCAAAAATCCTAAAGAAACAAAACTCTGAAAGAAATATATAGAAACAAAAAATCTGAAGAAAAGTTCTGAAGACCTTTTTTCATGGAAAAGTAGTTGAACAAATAGCCCAAAAGAATTATAGACTAGATAATAGCTTGAAGGAATACATGTAAAAATGAAGATCCTGAGAGAAAAAGGTTGAGGAACTTCAAGGAGCTAACATGGATTTTCAAATGTTTCATATCTTCTTAACATGGAATTTCATACATGATTTAGTTTTCAAAGCCCATTTTCATGCAAGTGGATGCCATTTAGAGTTGATTGATCTTGAGTTTGAGTTGAATTTTTGTCAGAGTGTCAGATCTATTTTGATTTATCTTGTTAATTTAAGGCTTTAAAAACTACCAACTTATTCAAACTAAATTTCTTCACCTAAGGATTGGCGTAGCATCATCTCATACATGATGGAGTTACTTAGAGTTGACTAGACAAGGCTTATCATGCATCTTCCTTATTTTCCATGCAAATAAATAATTTATTTTGTTTCAAATCAACTTCCAAACATATCAAGTGGAGTTTATTTTTGAAGATTTGGTGTAGATTTCCATGCATGAAAGAGATTAGTCCAAGATGGGCCCACCATCCTTTTTCAATGCCAAAGAGTTTTTTCATGCAAAATATAAGACAAAAGTATATTTTTGAAAGTTTTGTTATCTTTTAATAGCTCAAGTTGGACTTGTGTGATGTGAGAGTTGATATCCAACCCAATTTTAAATGTTGATCTCTTGGCTTTTGTATGCTTTTACTATATAAGTTGGCTTTTTAGCCATTTTGAAAGATCCCTCTCTTAAAAAAAAAACTAGACGCTATCAAGATTGAGTTTTGTAACCTTTTTAGATAAATAGAATAACTATTTTTAGATTCTAGGGTGCAAGTATAGTGTATTTCAATGATTTTCATATGTGATAAAATTTTATTCCTTGTCAAGTCTTGAGTCTTACCTAGTTACTATTTGATCAGATTATGTAGGTCATGTTCTATTTTTGATGTCTTTTGGTTGAAGTTATAATAGATGTAAGTGGCTGGCTAGTGCCTTAGATTAGGGCTATTCCATCATTTACCTCAATCTTTAATCACCAGATAAAAACATTTTTATGAAATATTGATGCATAGGAGTCAATTGGAGTTAAAGATCTAGTCTTTTCTTATCTAATCAGTGTTTTAGAAGCTCAAATTGAGTGGATGAGCCAAAATAAAGGTGTTTCACCATCATTAAATAGGATTTCCATTAAATTTTATTTATTACCTTTTCCCTCTTCCCTTTTACATGGTATTTTTTATCATAGAGTAGGAATCCTAATTGATACACCAAAGGGAGCTAGCCTTTAGAATCTAGAGATTCAATCTATTGATTAGGCCACCCATAGCCTAAGATTGTTTCCATGTTTTAGTAGACTATGAAGGTCTGAAACTACCTTCACAAGGGTGTGAGTTTGATTGATAATAGTTATTATGCTCAAATATCTTCAAAAATCTTAACTTGTGCAAAGTTACCATGCCAATTGATCCCAAAAATCTCTCACATGCCAAAGTTATGATGCCAAAATATTGAAGCCAAAGCCAAGAAAGGTGCTAAGGAGAGATGGAGGTAGTCAATCTTCCATTGATGTAGAATTCATGAGTGAAAATTGAGAAAGACACTAAAACAAGCATTTTTGAGCATCTAAGGAAGGTAAAATAAGGTTTATTTTGTATTTTAGTTGTGTATTTCATTCATGTTTTGTTAACTAAACTTTCCCTAGTAACTAGGCCTAGAGATGTATGCTAGTTAGTGTGTTTTTGTCAATTTGTTTTCATTTTAGGACTAACATTATAATAATCACCTATCTTGAGTCAAATTCCTAGTTTAAAATCAACACCTTGAAAACTTCTTATCTCACCACCATGATTGCTCAAAACTCATTTTCATCTAACTGTAGGTGACTTCTACAAGGGAAATAAACTGTATGTACATGTATTAGTTTCTTGGCTTCACATAGAACAAGATTGAGACATAAAAACTTCAAAGGATAGTTGACCACCATTAAACATGAGAGTGGAAACACATTCCACTTTTGTCCTAAAACCACTACATGAAGGATAACTCTACAACAAATAAAATTGGTTAGCAAACTCCAATGGTGTCCTAGCAAAATAAGATGGTTCATGCTTATATTTTGACCTCCACATGTGAAAATTAGGTTGAGAGTCATTTTATAACAATGCATATGCTCCTAATAATCATGTATAGTTCTTTTTTATATAGATCAACCCAAACATAAGAAAAAGCATGAGGTGATGGGGATGAGCAGGCATACAGTAGTAGTGAACTTTTTAGCATTGGTTCATAAAACACAAGAAAGTATCTTGGAATTACTACCATTGATTTTAAGTATAATAGGATTATTTCATCCTTGAAGATAATTCAACCTGATTCCTCTCCTATTGGTCATACCATCAAAAAATTGGTTGACCTTTTCTACCTGCCTATAAGAGCGAAGGAATAATGGAATTATTTTATGACATTTTTTAGATCTTTAAGGCTAATAAAGTGTGTGAGTTTAAGGGACCTAAATAGTCACTGTATAAGTCTTACCAAGTGCCAAAACTCTTACATAAGCTATATAACTAACTAAAAACTACCTTTTCTCAACTATTTTCTTGATTTCAACATAACACCTGCAAGTGTTTAGTTATGACTACCATATCTAAAAATAATTTAACATGTAGGATTTTAAAAGACACTTTGGAACACTTGTCCTTCTAGTAAAACCATATTACCTTCATAAATGACTCAAAATGACCATAAATGACATGAAATGACACAAGGAACTAAAATTGAATATGACCAAGGCTAATTACAAATTAAATGACATCAATAGGAGCATGGTACACCCTATAAGACCATAATAGATCCCTATATCAAATTTTCAACTATAGGGGGTTGAATTATTTTGACTTATGGTCAAAATGGTCGACATTCATGGTGATTTCCTAGGGGTGGCAAGATAGTTATACCAAATATTAGTAGCCTACTCCTATCCATTGGGATAGGGAGTCAAATATGCACAAATTTGACACTCAATTGCCTATAAAACCACACCAAACAATAATAAAAGGCACACAAAATAAGACATGAAAGGAAAAACACGTGTTCTCAAGAGCACTTATAGAACACACAAATAAGAAGTAAATACACACACTTATCCTAATATCTACAATACCTCAAACATTTTACGTGAATAAAAAATCACCATGATTCAACCAGGGTCAAATATGGTTCCTCTTACATCCTTATTGCTCCATGAAAGTAACTTATCATGTGGAACATGCTTGTCAACAAACACTTATGTTTATTATCAAAATACTTACCACCTTTAGGTATTCTATTTTCTGCAAGTTTACTATTTAGATATTTTAAGGATGATCAATATTTCCCTCCAAGGATCTTGTTTGAATCTTAAACCTTCTTGTCTCTTTCCATGTCTGATTGTCATTTCTCAAACTGTAATCTAGGTGTGATCAAAGATACCTCAACCTTTCATTCTTCTTAGACATGATGTTATTGATGTATGAGTCTATCAATCTTGTTCTCCTTTTGTTATATCACATCTAAAATTATTTCATCTTTAGGTTGAGGTCTTGACTATTCCTCAAACATAAACATGTTCTCCTAGACTTCACTAGGTTTATTTATGACTACAACTTCTTTAATAATAGTAAGACATACACTCTCATGTTTGATAAGTATTTCTCTTTATTTATCAATAAGACACTCAACATAATATTTTTTAGGCTCATTATTAAAATTATCACCAAAATCACACTTCTTTGGAGGATAAGTTGACTTACCCAACTCCTCAAATTCTTGAATCATGGCATTGAACCTTTTCCATAGGTCATCTTCCTCTTCATGGTTGTCATTTCCAAGGACTCCTTCATCAAGTGAAATCAAAAATACATTCTTATTCTCACCATATTTATCTATCATAAGTTTCAAACTATCATCATCATAAACATGAATCAAGTAATTACCATCAGTAGCTTGTGAGAAAGAATGATCATTGACTACCTTATATTGCTCATATGCTCCCTCATGGATGATATATGTACCAAGGAATTTTTTTTTCAAAGTAAGCATATGAATCATGTCAATAGGTGTCTACACCATACTAATATAGAAATAAATTAGATATGACCTCAATCTTAGAAGATGTCCCATCATCCATAACAAATTCCTCATGATCATTGGTGACATAATTCAAATTGGAGCTTACTTCCTCATAGGGATCAATATGAAATTTAGATAGTGGTTGAGTTATAATGATTACCTTTTCTCCATATCTTTTCCTAAAGGCCAAGAAGTACCAATTATCTGAGAGATAACCTCATATCTTGGATTTGAAATCCTTTGAGAGGTAGATAACAAAGTGGGTAGGCAAGTTAACAACCATAATGTCTTGAAGAATGGGAAAGCTTGGGCAATCATGAAGGAAAAACTTGAAACTTTGGACCAATCCTAATAACTTAGTATGTGGTACATAAATTTGAATTACCCCTTTACTATATTTTTACTACTTTAGACCTGATTTTTTAGCTACAACCTTGGGCATTGTTGAGGTGCTAGCTCTACTATCAACTCTATATCCATGAACAATTTTATCCCCCATAATGAGAGTGAAGTAAAAGGGTGGAGGTTTATAAAATTTAGTAGAGGGTTAAAAAATATTATTATTAGTATTAGTGAGAGAAAAATTACCATGACCATGGATTTATGATGGAGGGATAACATGAATTTGAGACAATTTTTTTTGCAAAAGTTCTTTTTAGCTAGGCATGTGAAGGACATCCTAAAGAGAGATAGACAATTTAGAAATTTTCAACAAATAAAAATGTTTAGAGGAGTATTAACCTTTTCTTGTTTACTTGATGATAATTATGTGCCTTTATATTGATTTACTGAAGCACTTAAAGTCACTCTCCTAACATTATAACTTGAAGAATGTGTAGGAATTTTAGGGATTGCCATGCTTGAAGTCATGCCTTACTACCTTGTAGGAGGACTAGTTGAACTTGTAGGCACACCATTAGAATCCCCTAGAGCCTTCTTCTTATCTATAGTATTATATATAATTGAATTACTGTAGTTAATAACATAAGTATCTTCAACTAGAAAGTTATTGAAACTAACTCCTTGAGGATGACACGCTTCATTTCCTTATATGAGAAGTTCATATTTTTCTAATATCTAAGGAGTGACTCCTCCTTGAGTAACCAAATCTTGTTATCCACCTTCACTGTCATCTATTAAATGACCTTGTTTCCACTCTTCTCCTTTCACCAAGTTGTTATGCATCAATGCCATTGCTCTTGTGTTAGAGGTGGAAGCTAGATTTTATACATTAGAGGCCCTATTGAAGTTAGGATTCACTTGACCTATCTATTTCCCATATCTTTGAGGTAATAACCTATTTACTTATTGATAATATGGGTAGTGGTTTTGATGAAAAAATTTATACATATTTTCTTTCCTAGGCTAAGCTTATAAGAATTTAGACCTTGTTTCCTAATCAATTATCTCTTTTGCCTTCTTAGGAGTAGTTAATGACTTGGTGTTGGCATTTGGAAACACTTATAGAAATAGAAAAAGTATTTGGAATAAAAGACATGGACACTTTTGGAGGAAACTTCCTATCTTTTATGAGGCCATTCTTAGCTTTAATGGCAAGGCCATATGCTTCAAGTAAGGTGTATCCACCCATGGATTAAAAAATTATGGATATATTAATACAAATATCCCTAGAATATGTGGGAAACACAAAGATAATAGGTGGTATAATGGGAGGAAGAAACCTATGCTAATTCCTTTGGAATATCTCATTGAAATAATGCATTATCTCCTTGGGGGCTCTTTGAATCACATTGAGTTGATGGATGAGTGATTTTTGATCACTCTTGTCTTCAAATATGGATGTTAGTATCTCTCTATAATCATCCCAAGTTGTGATACAACCTCTAGGCAAATTCCTATACCAATCAAGTGCTTTCCCTCTAAGGGACATGGCAAGGAGCTTAATGGAAATGTTGACCTGAGTAAAATTATGAAAACTATAGAAGTTTGAGATGTCCCTAATATGCTCACTATGAGTGACATAACCTTCACTATTGACTGTGGAACACTCTTTATAGCATTATGGGGTATGTCATGATATGCATTAAGGTGGATTGGATTTTTAGTGTTAAAGCACATTTCCTAGCCATGTTATCTTCAAGTTATTATTCACTTTCTTGATCTTCTCAGATAGAAAATTCCTCTTGTTCTTTAAATGGTAGAATAGTTTAAGGATGTTGAATTTCAAGAGGAATTTCAGGTTGAAAGGGTGGGTTTATGGGATTGAAAAATATACTTAATATGACATAGTAAGGAACATGAAGTATGAATACAATAATATGACAAAACAATGGTCTACAAATACATTTTACCTTGAATGGAGTTGCCAAATGATGATTAACACACCATATGAAGCTGTGATGTTGTCAAAACCAACATTCACCTTGATAAGTTATCTTTAGGACAATAGTCCCAATGGGCATGTCAAAACTAGTCACCAAATATTTCACGCTAGAGGAGGTTTTCCAGGCCTACTCTAAGATTTAGGAAATATTAGAATACCTTTAGGCCTATGGGTTTTCTATAGTAGAGATAGACATCTAGGTTTAAGTTCTAACTCTCTAAATTGATCCTTAAGTTATTATCACCTACACTAACTAATTATTTAGATGAAAAAGGGATAGAATTAAACATGAAATTAAGCTAATCTAAGGGGCTGATACATTATAAATATCTCCACTATGATACTATACTCTTGCACTAAGAGACATGACCTACAACACTAGCTTCTAAGTCCTAAAATACTCTAGCATTAGTATTTCAATCATGGAGGTAATATGCATAAAACTACTCAAGGTAAGTGAAATAGAGATCAATTTTATATACTAAGGCTACTTGCACACTTGAAAATAGACCCATATGCTTTAAAACACTTCATGAGACTTGTTATAGTGAAATAATTTTCATCAAACATGAAAGGATTGAGATAAATCACAGATGGATATCAATCACTTGGCATTCACTATACATCTCTTCACACACTTTGAAAAGATATTTTATGAACTCAAAACTATATTGAATATATTATTTCAAAACTATTATATGGATTCACCATACTAGGTGTGTAATTATTGTACAAGAGCCAAAATGGTTTTCATTTATAGAATGTGTGAGAGGAGAGACATAAGTGGATCTCAAGGGTCATAATGCTACTTGTTAAAACATGAAAATCAATTTTATTTTAGATTGATGAAGTGTATAAAATAATTAATAAGGTCCTCTTGGAAAAATGTCCACCTAAATCATGATAACTCTACAAACTTGGTGTAGAGGTCTTCAAATGGCTTCTTGAAACTACCTTCATCATGAGGCATCTTTTGACTAATCCAAACTAGACTAGGGAGATATAACACATGTTAATTATTTATTAAGGGTTATAAACATGCCACAAAAATCATCATTTATGTTCATAACTCATGGCCCTCTTTTGGATAATTATTCTCACCATCTATAATCACCATCACTAGCCTTATAGGTCTATCTTCACATTTGTCACCCAAATAGTCTTTAGTTGCTAAATAAAATACATGTAATGGGTGATATGACACATTTAAAGAGTCCCATTTCCTTTCATTTAATGAATTATACCTTAAAAGGACCCCCAATTATACTTCTCATCTCTTCACTTGGCAGTCACTCTTCATTCTAACTATCTACCATAAACTACCTAAAGTGAATGAGTTTGTAGAAGACATTTGTATACAAATATGGAAATAAATGGATATAATTGGTTATGAAAAGTCCCAATTGACCCCCACTAAATGATTATCCTTATTCAAAACTCTTCATCACCTACAAAATAATCAAAATCTGTCAAAAACACTATTTGTACCCTATCTATATAAGTATGGTATGGAAAAGTCATGTGTCATGGTTCCTGATAGAGTTATATACAATTAAAAAACACTTTCCTAACTGCATATTTACTCATTTCTTTCCAATCAGGTCTTAGGGAAGGGTTTTGAAGGGTTTTGGAAGGTTTGGAATCTTAAGGATTGTTCATACAATATTGACATCCAATTTCTCAAAAAAATCAACAAAGTGTATGATCAAGACCCTCCTCTAATGTCCCCAAATCCTTGGGTCACCATGCAATGAATCCATACTAGTGTGAGCTCTTGAAGTCAGCCTCTCAAGATTTGGAGTGCATTTTACATACCCTATGATAGGTTTGAGCCAAAAATTGCATTCTTGAGATTATTATCTATAAATTAATGGATCCAATTCACCTTATATCTCCCCTAAAGGTCATAAAATATGTGGGAAGGCTCATTTGGCCCTAGAAGTGGTGGCTAGATCTCATTAGGGCTTTAGGCCTAATAGGCCTGGCTTATGTTTATGGCCTAAAACCACATTTGAGTAATTTATCAGTATTTTATTGCCTCATTTATGTTTTTCATGCTTTAAACAACTCCCCACACCCTTATGTAGTGTCTCAAACCTTCCCAACACATCCCCTTATCATGTACCCACCAAGTATGTAGTTTTGATTAGTTAGGAGTGTTCTCTATCTGAGATAGAATAGAGGGAACTTACCCTATCTAATTAAAAAATATGAGGATTTGAGAGGCTAAAATAGGTCCTAATGACCATTTATACAATTTTTTAGAGCTAGATCATACCCATATCACCTTTAAACATTACAAACTCCAAGGCAAACTTTATATGACAATGACTATGCAGAGACTTTGAGTCATGACTGTAGGTTGAATGCTGAAAACATCTTACTCTATTTACTTATCCTAATCACCATGTGATATGGTTATAAACACTATAATTTATTATTAAATATATCTAACACCCCTTACTTTTGTCAACTCCTCAAAGTACACTCTCCATGACTAGGCTTAGTTTGTAGACTTTAACAGACTGTAGATGTTCATTTGAAGAAACTGAGATCCCTATAGGCTATTGTGAACCATGTGTATAATTTTTATGTTTTTATTAAAGTTATATAGGCTAATATCATAGTTTTACATATTCATATCATGCCTTAGGACCAAGCCAATCTCCAAATTATCATGTTCTTAATGCACTATCATACTATAGTCAGTCTATAGGTGCCAATTTTAGACCAAAAGGGACCCTTATAAGTGGTGTTTTCATGATTTAGCCTTGGTTTTTAATGAATTATGCTATATTTTAATTAATTTAAGTCATATAATTTTTTTTGAACTCGTCTCTATCCATAGGTCTAGTCAACATCCAAACTATATACTCTTAGTATCTTATCAACCTACAATCTAGCTATAGGTGATCATTTTAATAAAAAAGGGACTACTTTAAGTGGATATATATGTATGACTACTATGTTTCAACTCCTCAAATTTATACTTGGGTCCCCAACCTTATCTATCATCAAATTAGGTCATTTATCTTAAATCTATGCTTACATCATGTCAGTATTGCATCATAGGGTCACTTAGGATTCTAAGTACTATAGATGACACTAAAAATATTTAATAAAATATTTATTTATTTTGAAGACACACACACACATATATATATATATATATATATATGTATATATATGTATACATATGTATATATATGTATACATATATATATCTATATATATATATGTATATATATATATATATAAATATATATGTATATATATATATGTATACATATATATATATATATATATATATATATGTATGTATGTATGTATATATATATGTATGTATGTATGTATGTGTGTATGTATATATGTGTATATATATACATATACATATATATATATATATACATATACATATATATATATATATACATATACATATATATATATACATATATATATACACATGTATACATATAGATATGTATGTATATATATATGTATATATATAGATGTATATATATATATGTATATATATATATATATTTATGTATGTATATATATATATATATATATATATATATATGTGTGTGTGTATGTATACATATGTGTGTGTGTGTGTGTGTGTGTATGTATGTATGTGTGTGTGTATATATATATATATATATATAAGTATGTATATATGTATGTATGTATATATATATATGTGTGTATATATATGTATATATATATATATATAAGTATGTATATATATATATATATGTATGTATATATATATATATATGTATATATATATATATGTATATATATATATATGTATGTGTATATATATATATATATATATGTATCTATATATGTATGTATATATATGTATGTATGTATATATATATATATATATATGTATATGTATATGTATATGTATATATATCATGTCAATACATTATCATGTGTTTGGGCTACATGATGGAAGCACCTAGACTAACTAGACCTCAAGACACTCACCAAGATATGACTTTTGTACATGAAAAAACACTTTATTTAGAGAAAATAAGGTAACATGTTTCTGAAGCAACTTTCTCAAACTATGAACATGGTTTCAAGTATGTTTACCATCTTATGACCATCATTTATTTTATGCTAATCTTCAATGATTTAAGATCTATATGAAGATTCAAACAAGTTTAAAACACCTACATTCAATTGTACTCAACCTTTGTGGAAGCTTCGTATAGGTGTACATGCAAATACGTGACTATATGCCAAGTTGGATTCTCAAAACTATCCTTAAAACCATTTAATGGTATAATCATAATTTATCACAATTTTATAGGGTACTAAACACCTTGAAAATGCCTTATCTCACCACCATGATTGCTAAAAATGCTTTTTCAACTGACTACAGGTGACTATTGTAAGGGCAATAGACTATATGTACATGTATTAGTTTCTTCACTCCACATAGAACAAGATTGAGACCCAAAAAATTTAAAGTATAGTTAACCACCATGAAACATGAGAGTGGAAACACATTCCACTTTTGTCTTGAAGCCATTATAGGAAGGATAACTCTACAATAGATGAAAATTGGTCTACAAACTCCAATGGTGTCCTCCTAAGAAATTGAGATGGTTCATTCTTATATATTGACCTCCACACATGAAAAATAGGTTGATATTCATGTGACAAGAATGGTCATGCTCCTAATAATAATGTATAATACTTGGTTTGTATGAATTAACCCAAATAGAAGAGAAACCATGAGGTGATGGGGATGAGTAGGTAGAAATTAGTAGCAGACTTCTTAGCATTGGTTCATAAAGCACAAGAAAATAATCTTATAAATATTACCATGTATTTTAATTTAAAAATTATTAATTTAATCCCTAAAGATAATTCAACCTGATTCCTCTCCTGATGGACATACCATCTAAAAATTAGTTGACCTTTTCTACTTGCCTAGGAGAGCAATGGAAGAATGGAATAGTTTTATGCCATTTTTAAGATCTTAAAGGCTTATAAAGAATGGAAGTGTGTTTATGTGACCTTATATTTCACTATATAATTATTCCCACATGCTAATACTCTTTCATAATTTGTATACCTAATTTAAAACTAACTTTTCTCAATGATTTTCTTGATTTCAATGTAGCACCTGAAAGTTTTTAGTTATGACTGCCATATGTGACAATAATTTGACATTTAGGATGTTTAAAGACACTTTTGAGAACTTTTCCTTCTAATAAAACCATAAAATCTTCATAAATGACTCAAAATGACCACAAATGACATGAAATGACACAAGGTATTAGAAGTGAATATGACCAAGGCTAATGACACATTAAATGACAATAATAGGACCATATTACACCCTATAAGACCCTAATAGACCCTTATATCAATTTTTAAACTATAGGAGGTTGAATTATTTTGACTTATGGTCAAAATAGTCAATAGTAACCTCATTCCTCAACCACCCTTGTTAACAAAATGATCAAACATCTTCAAAATGAACCTCCTACACCTCAAATTACCAATATAGACATAAGAGGTATTACACCTACCATTAGTTATCATGGGTCAACCGATCCTACCTTACATTTAAAAATGTTTTTTAATATCTATAAAGATTGGGTCAAAATAAATACTTTTGTTGCTACCAAGCTATTAGAGAAAGCACTTTCCATATACACTTTAGATTGGTATAATCAACTCAAATCCCATTATATCACTAAAATTGAAGATCTAGTTAATTCCATAGTATAAAATTTTCAAACTAATGACCTGCTTAAGAATACCTTGGCTCACTTTATCAATTGTAAGTAACTTGAAACTAAAATAGCATAATATTTCATCAAATGGTGGAATACCTTGTCTAATAAGTATGAGCATGAAATGGTAGATGATAATATATTTAATCTATTCACTAATTCTCTTTATCCCAATTTGAAATACTAGGTTAGGACTCTCTCTCCTAGAACTTTGGAAGAATCCCTCAACCAAACCAAATGCTAAGATTTTCCCATATACTAGTTTGAACCATCCCAACCTCCTGTGAGAACTATCATGCTCATTGAAAGTAAAAATTATCATGATACAAAATATGGTGTCCCTAATTTTTATGGTACCACTAATAATATTCAAGCCATCACTCCTAATAATGTTGTAGAACATGTTTCCCCTATAAATAATACCCTTGATCCTCAATTTTCTAAAGTAAACAACATTAATGCTCACAAACCATTATCCTTAGCTGAGCTCCAAAAGTTCCTACCAAGGCATCTACCATGATATATTGACCCCACTCATCCTATGAAATCATCATATAATCCAAAAACATTTTGTTGGTTTCATGCAAGTTGGGGCCACTCTCACAAGACTTATAGGCAATTATGTAATTTAGCTATGGATTTTATTATTGGCCCAAACATTTATCATGATCTACTCATTAATAATCACCAACAAGACTATGATATATCCTTTAAATCTCACTAAACACAAAACAACAATCAAGCTTTGACCTAGGCTAGTACTCATCTTGCCATATATAAAGACCCTCTTCCTAATCATCAAGATAATAATGATAAACCTACTTCCACCAATAATGTTGAAAGTCTTATAAACCAAAATCCTAAACAAAATGTGGTAAATATGATTAATATGTGAAGGGTATTTTATTTCATTAATTTTAATACTACACACACACCAAACATCCCAAACATTTCATGTTATCTAAGATTCTTCCCTATCTCATCTAACAGAGTTGGGGCAAGAGGAACCTATCTCTTTCCAAGAACCAATTCCAACACCTCAATTAGATAATACCTCTCATGTTATTTATATAACTACCCCAACATCTAAACCTATCAACAAAATTATTTAACCTTCCAATAAAACTTCTTCAAATCAATCACTATACATACCTAAATTAACTATCCCATCCTCTAAATACAACCAACTGATTTGTACTCAAACTAAACCAACCACATCTTATCAAAACAAGTTTGAATTCACTTCTATTACTTCCTCCTAGGATATCCTCCACTATTACACACCACTATCTATTAGCCTCCCTATGGGTTATGATCAATGGGATTATATTTTAGAACTTACCAATCTACCATCTCAAATACCCTTTCTTGAACTCATGCACACTTATCCATGTCATTAAAACTACTTGATGCAATATTATTCAAAATGAGCATCTCTCATTCTCCCTTAGTAGGATGTGAAGCTACCTTATCTAGGTCAAAATATAATATCTTAAAACAATGTGAAGATATGTTTATACATGTTGATGAAAAAATGGACACTTCTCTCCCTAAAATTTCTTATTGCTTCCATGGTCTCAAATGAGATTATGATTCATGTGAATGATCTTCCACTATTTATAATCATTAAAATCAGTGATATCTAAGTCAATCATGCTTTTATTGATGAGGGTTTAGGTGCTTGTGTCCCCTCCCTCAACTTTATTAAAAATTTGAGATATTTTGAGTGTAATCTTAAGTCTACATGCAGTATATGCCAAGGTTATGATAGAATGGAAATTCCTCCTTTAGGTTATGTGTGGATTCTTATTACCATCACTCAACTCACTATTTGAGTAAATGTTATGATATTTAATTTTCCCCTTTCCTATAACATCTTATTTGGTATGCCTTAGAATCATTACATGAGGATTGTTGCTTTTTTTAACTTGTCAATGTGTCAATTTTCCCCATAATGATGGTATATATCAAATTTAAGGAGACAAAATATCTTGAAATTTTTAATAATTACAAGAATTTGGTGTATTCAAAATTCCAACACTTGAACCCTTTTTGAGTGTTCTATTTAGATAATATCAATTTTTCAATTTTTTTGTCAACTGTACTTGAGTTTATCATGGTCACCCAAAATCATTGAGAACATACCAGCTAACCTCTTGGATTTTGATGATGATGAGTCAGATGAAATCAACAACAAGATAAGAACTTCACATTTATCCCCTCATATTATTACCCAACTTCCACAATCCTTGAAGTTGTACTCCCATGAGCCACCTATCAATGATATACTTGTGGTATTAACCAAAACTTGTCATTATATTAATCACACCACTTTCAATGAAAATATCATACTTACATACACTATCAACCTTCATACACTCAATTATGATGATGGTTATACTTTAGATGATCCATTTCTAGGAGGACTTGTCCAAGGATAGAGATGTTAATATTTTTTGGTATCATTCTTATTTATTTCAATCTTTCCATTCATCTTATCATATTCCTTTTTGTATAGTTCCTAATTATATAATTATTCCTCTTTTTTATTTGATAAATATGTAGTTTTTACATGACACACATCTAGTTTTTACATAGCCTCTTTGGAGTATGGTCATGGATCATGTTATGACTGGTCCTTATAATTTTACCAAATACCAATATCCCTATAGCTTGCTTCCCCTAGAGATGCTTTCTACCATCCTTAATATTTATACATGTCTTGCTTATCACTTAAATGATCTTAGTCTAATTCCCACTCTTGATCTACCTTTAGTTGAACCTCAACCTATTTCTAATTTTGCTTCTCCTTTAGACAAGCCTAAGTTAGTCTCTCCACCAACCTTGACTCCCCTTGGTGATGCCCTTTTTACTTGATTATAGTTTCATCCCATGCCTACCTAATGGGCTAACAAACCTTACTACAATGTTGATAGAGTTTTTAGTCATTACACTAGAGACTTCTAGTTATACCATCCTTCCTCATATTATGATTCTAGTCCTTCTATTATTAGACCCCCAAAGTCTATTAACAAGTTATGTATTACTTTTGTGGTATAAATAATCATTCTTCCACCCATTTTCAAAATCTTTGACAATATATCAACACATTCATGTTACCTTTCCTCAGCGTAAAGACAAGGTTATACCTTCTCCCAATTTTTTACCTAACTATATTCCAAAATATGGAGAGGTATATTATCTTTGACACTAGTGTAGTATCCATCACACCAATTATTATCACATCCTCCAACAACATGTTCATGATCACCTTAAGACCATTGTTGCACTCACTAGTCCTCCTCCCAATGGTTTTCCACATAAGAAGGATCCTCCTTCTTCACTTATGGATATTACTCTGCCTATGATTCCTTCTTCACTTATGGCTCCTGTGCCACCTACATCTTCTCCCCCACCCATGGTTCCTTCTCCAATAATGGTGCCACCTCCTTTTCCTATAATTTCCATTCCTATTCTAGAATATATTCACCTTATTGAGTATTCTATTCATGAAATCCCTCACGAGCATGATCCTTTAACTATACCTACATTTTATATTGAGGATATTTCACTAGAGGTATTTTCACAAGTTTTATTCAAGATAGATGAGACTCTTGATATAGTTAGGATCCAAATTCATAGAGATATATCAAATGTTATGGATAATATTTATGGATAGATTTACCATTATTTATGAACACAACATGGTCTTCTTTCACTCTTCATTATGATTTTGGATTGGAATTGTGATCCATTTTTATTTATATCTTATATCATTTGACTCTGTGTCAAATTTTACTTCACTTATCTATCTTATAAGGCTATTTATATTTCAAATTATGTGTTTTATATAGTTTCATTTATTTCATCTTTTCTTATGCATTATTTTCATGATTTACATTATTACATTCTTATATTTATGAGTTCATATATTTTCATGGATGTCTTTATCTTTTTTCATGTTTGTTTGCTACCTTATCTCAATAACACAGATAATTAGTATTATTAATTGGTTATACCAACCTTTTTCCCCTTAATAACTCTTATTTACCATATGATAAATTAGAAAACAAGTCAACTCATTATAATTATATTCATACCAATCCACTATGGATCTCCCTTTACTCCATTATTTCCTTTTTCAAACTAAGCATACACATAATTTAAACTTGAGATATCATATTGGCTCATAAGCAAGCTTAAGTGATCAGTTAGTAATGTCTTTGGATACTTAGATTACTTTAGCCAAAGTCTAAATCCCATTTGTGAATATCAATTTTATCCCTCATGATGGTTATTTCAAATCTGTATGAAGGAGGAATCTTAAAATCCATAAACTTTTTAAATGTAAATCATTAAAATAAAAGGCAATGACATAAAAGGCAACATTCAAATCTCAAAAGTCAAATTATACTAAAAGACATGATTAATAACACATCTCCTTTTTATAATCAAATATAAAAATCCATATTTGGACTCATGATATAGTTGAGGTCCTGTTGGTGGTCCTAGGTTGTACCCTAGTTGAGAAAGGGGATTGTTCAAATTCTCATGTTTAAACCTAGTCAAAAATAGGATTGACCCTAGGTTTTAAGTTACATAAAATTGGGTCAGACCTCTAGAGAAGTTTGGATTCCTTTTGGATCTATCACCTATATTGGACCTAAATTAGCTCTTACTTGGAAAAGGGAGAGAGACTGATAATAATTTATAGAAGCATGTAAAATGAGGTGATACACCAAATGTTTTTATCTTTACACATACACAAGACACATTAAAAATTTCTAAACATAATTTAATTCACTATTTTATAAACTTCCACATAAGTATTTCACAACAAGGCAATGACTAGTTATCAACCTAGCATGGGAGGGTTGTTGTCCACTTTCACACTAACCAACAAAATATATATGAAATTAGATTGACCTATGGGAGCTAATAAAACACTTCATGAAGGTTAGAAAACTTAGATAGAGGAAATGAAACACACATTCACTTAGACACATCAATGAAATTGTAAGACACACTTCAAGTCAACTTATAAAATGAAGGAGTTCAGTATTGCATCAAACAAGTGTTATAGTGCAAATCTTGGTAGAGTCTTTTCATGACAATGAGAGGATAATTTATAAGGCTCATAATCCTATATTTATAGCATAATGGGATGAGATATATGTGGAGGGATGCCCAAAATAATAGAGAAGGGGCCATTATGATCAAGATTTCTAATCACCTGGCCTTGAATTGACTAGAAAAGATCATCATGCTAAGAATACTTCTATAAAATGGATACAACAACCATATCAATAACTTTCAATCTATTTATATATTTTATTGATGTTCCGTATGGTTACAATAGTGGGATCAAATCATTATCAATCTTCTTCTGACATTGATGTAGTTACAATATCTTAATCAAACTATTTTGTTCTTAGTGGCATCAATTTGTCTCTACTGGCTCCCTACTGACTCATTTTGGCATGTAAAAAGGGTTATAATTATGAAAATAAGATTTAAATAAGGGGAGATTAGTATCATGTTTGTGTATGAAATCAAAATCCAAAATAACACACTAATAACTAACACTTTAAGCTTAGATCAAGAGGAGAGCTTAGTGAACAAAACTAACTAGAATGCAAACACAAATGATATTTCACCTTCCTTAGATATTCCAAATGGATTATTGAAGTGGCTTTCTTGACTTGTGCTAAATGAGTCTTCATCAAAGGAGGCTTGGCTATTTCATTTTTGCCTTGGCACCTTTGGATTATGATGGATTTGGCTCAATATTTTGGCATAATAACACTACATTAAGATGTGGCTTGAAGCTATTTGGGAATAGTAACTTTAGCTTGAAATATATTAAAATTATGAGTGTGAGGCCTCTTGTTTATAATTTTTTACAAATGATTAAATTTAGCCTAAATCATTCATATCAAGATGAAGATGTGTGGCTAAGAATCCATTCAATTTTTTAGGCTAAAATTTATAAATGCCCTCATAAATATTTGGGATAGAGAGGCATTAAAGAGGCATAGGAGAGCTTAATCAAATATTTTATTCATTTATGGCCTAGGGATGCCTTCCTAAGAAATGATGTCTTAGATGATACATAATCTCATGATTAATTTCCAAAAATAAAATTCAAATATATCCATGTAAAATTAACTTAAGATTTTGATTCAAATTAATTAGTCTTAAACATGATTTTATCAATTTTGGTGTAAATCTTGGCAATTAGTGCACAAATTAATCAAACTAGTCAAAATGACATATTATTGGATCAAAATTTGACTAGATTAGAATTAGGATGTGATGTTATATGTGTTGGAATGGTTATCCACGTTGGGATGTTATGCACACAAAAAAATAAAGGCATGTGTCTTGTGTAATAAAATTGGTAGAAAAGAGCAATCCAAAGCACCGAAGTGTGAAATTATCATTTTGACTCATAATGATCTAATCAAAGTTATCTATCTCATAAAATTCATTTCCACTTTTAAGGATAAATTATCCAAAATTATCACTTATAAATGATAGGTTTACATCATTTAGTGTGTTTTAGTGTTTTTAGCCCAAATTATGCATTTTGGTAGAAATTGGTCTAAAGCCTAGTTGGAGGTCATTGGTGACTAGTTTTAGGTGTCTACAATTTGCCCTTATTTGGGAAGGCATTGCAAGATATAGGCATAGTAACATATTCTAAAAGAATGAAAAAGGTCTTGCATGCCTACAATATCAATGATAATGGATGAGCTATATGATGCCCCATAGAGGGAATGGTTGGTACAAGTAGGTCAACAAATGGTCCCTTGAAAAAAAGAAGTGAAATGAGGGGACCAAATATGAAAATGGTGGGGTGAGAACACAATGAGTTTGAAAAGTAGTCAAAATCACTGAAAATGTAAGTGGGATAGTGTAAAAGGTAGTTATATTCATTATACCTCAATAGTGGCAATGTGGTATGATAACACAATGATTTGCCCAAAGGTAGTTATAATCATTAAGAAGATGGATCTGCTCTAGTTAGGATAGATAAACAAGATAAGAACATGCCTCTATTTGGGAAAAAATAATGTAATTTTGGTGAGAACATAATGATTTTCCCAAAGATGATTACAATCATTGAGAAATGTAGGTGGGATGGTTTACAAATATTTACCTAAAGTTGGTTATAATCATTAAACCCTGATTATGGAAAACATGATTGATTGGATAATGATGATGATAACTTAACACAAAGGGCAATGATGAATTGAAACAACCTGATAGTAGTGAGATGCTTGTCCAAACTAATAAAGGTTGAAATTATTTTGTGTTTAATTACTTTATTTGGGATATGATCGAGATGTTTCTAATGTTAGTACCAAGGAGATGTTGATGCCACCATTATTGAGTAGACTTTTTGAAATTGATTTTAGTTGTAACATTGTATAATAGGCATCATGACAGAACATCATAAGGATTGGGTTAAAATATGCATAAAGATTGACTCCCATAATCTAATTTTCAAGGGAAAATAATGAACCAATGATAAAAACCATGATGAGAATGTAAGCATATGAATATATATGGATTCAAGTATAAATACACAAAGAATCACCTAGGAAATGCACATAGACTGAATCAAGGTAATAGTATTGAAAACAAATAAATAGGAACACAAAAAACAAATAAACAAAAAAATAAAAATTAGTCCTAATGTTAGTATAAACAACATGATCAACATTGCCTCTAGAAAATAGGTGACAAATAAATAAATAAGACAGGGGGGAAAGAAGAAAAGGTAGGGGCTTGATGAGCTATTTCCATATGCACTAGGTAAGTGGATGTTGCTTATGTTGTCACCCAAAAATATAACTCATTTTTGGGACAACATTTGAAATATTTTGGTCCTATAGACCAAAATTTTCTCTTCCCTTTCCAAAATTTGTCCTGGGCATTCAAATTCCTCATTTTTTCAAACTTCTCCAGAATCTACGAAATCTGCAAGTAGGTTCATTTCTACATGTTCAAAGACTTCTATAGGTAGGTTTAACCAAAAGAATTAGTTTCTAACAATTGGACATTTTTAGGATTGGTTCAGTGCTTTGGTTCAATCCAAAAATCTCCATTGGTGAGCATCAGTAGCAGGTTCAATGCATTTGGTTCAACAGGTTCAAAAGCCCTCAACACAACTGTGAAGTTCAATCAAAAAAATTCATTGCTTTGGTTCAATCAAATGGTTTAGTGATTCGGTTCAAGGCTTCATTTGAACCGTTGAACCAAAGCTTGGTTCAATAGTTGGTTCAATGTCTTTTGGTTCAAAGGTGGGTTCAATCAAATGGTTCAAAGGTGGGTTCAACCAAGTAGTTCAATGCTTTGGTTCACTCAGTTGGTTCATCTGTTTGGTTTAATGCTTTGTTTCATCTACTTGGTTCAAAGGCTTGGTTCATTCAATTGGTTCATCAGCTTGAACCAACGGTTTGAACCATCAGCTTGAACCATTTTGGTTAAAATATTGGTTCATCAACTTGGTTCAACGTTTGGTTCAACCAAGCAGTTCAATGCTTTGGTTAAATGAAATGGTTCAATCAAAAAGTTCAATACCTGGTTCATTGGCTTGGTTCAAAGGAGCAGTTCAATTCAAAAATTCAAAGAAGTCTCCTGAAGGACAAGTGCCCTTGTAGAGGGCACTTGGTTGACAAAAACACCCTTTGGAAGGGTCAATTTCAAAGAAGGCCACAAAGGTAATTCTTTTAGATTTTTGTTTAAGGAATTCAAAAAAGAATAAGGCAAGAAGAAATTCCTTCAAATTTTTTGTCTGAAGGAATTCCTTCAGACAAAAATTTTGAAGGAATTTGAGAAAGAAGTCGTGGGAGGAAATCCTGAAGGAATTTGCAAAGACAAGCAAATGGAACAAAATGGAAAATTTTGCATACTTTTTGTCCATGAGAAAATGCCTATGAAGAAAGCCCAGGGAAAATGTCTATAGAATTTTTGTCCACAAGAATTTTTCTATGGGAATTTGTTCATGGAGAAATCTTGGGGAAAATGCCCACAGAGACAGTCTGCATGAAAGCCGTGAGAGACTGTCAAAGATAAAAGGCCATCAAAGGACCCTGAAGGGTAGGTACCCTTGTGAGGGACTCTCGATGGCCAACTTAAAGGACACTCCCCAAAAGATGAAGTGTCACCTTCCATTCGAGAGGATGTAGAATAGGAAAGCTAAAGAAGGACTAAGGGGTGACGTGTCTGAAGATGTCAAATTCAAGAACAGTAAACTAGACATTGAAAATGTAGTGATGGGTGTGCGAACGTCAATTTCAAAGCTCACAAAATAGTTGTTGATCCTTTTAATCTACAAACCTAAATTCATTCAAAGGCTTTAAGGCCAAAACTAGTAGGAAAAAACTAAGGAATAGAACAACAAATTGGATATAGGACCTGATTCAATTAACCAAAAAAGAGGAATGATGAAGGATCAGATCACCAGGTGGACATTAAAAGATGCAAAATTTCAATAATGTGACTTGTTCCTCTGCATTGATAAAAGCAAATGGGTAAATGCCCCTAAGTTTTAGCCTATCTTCTTAATAGATTTCAATGCAACATGATGTGTTACTATTCCAGAGTCCTTCTTGAAGAGGCTATATAAGGGACTCTCTTTTATTGTAAATACATCTTTTTTTTTACAATCAGAATGAAACTCTACCCAAATTGAAAGGCATTATTGAGAATTTGAGCTCAATTTGTTGATCATATTTTGTTATTGGAATAAGAAATCAAGGGACTTAATAGACTTTGTGCTATGATATCTTTGTTGTTGGGGAAACTATTCTTATGTCTTTTTCCTTAATATATTTTTTGTTCCTTTAATTCAACAAGCAAGATTAGTGAAATTAGTCAAGAAGGTGTCCTGAGGAGTCAATTATGGAGAGACTTTGAGCCCCCATAATTGCCTTTAGTGTGTTTTCTTTTCAAATCTATGTAAAGGACCTTGGGATGACTTTGTGCCCTCATTGTCCTTTGTATCTTATTCTTGGGCAATTTAGGTGAAGACTTTGTGCTACATCTCGATTTGCTTGTTACTATGTCCTTGGTTACATTTTGCATTTACTATTAGGAGTATTCTTGTGGTTTGCTAAATAGTACTTCTGAAAGAAGAGGAGTGATTTTTATCATTTCCCTTGAGTTTTTCCTTTGATTTGCACGCATCATCTCTGAAGAAAGAGAGATGGATGGTTTGTCTTACCCTTGAGTATTATTTTCTATTAATAGAAAATAATACTCAAGGGTAAGACAAACCATCCATCTCTCTTTCTTCAGAGATGATGCGTGCAAATCAAAGGAAAAACTCAAGGGAAATGATAAAAAGCACTCCTCTTCTTTTAGAAGTATAGGGAACCTCCCCTTGATGAGAGGAGAGATCAGTCCCCTTCTGATGTGGTAAGCCTACACATTTGGATGAATAATCTTCCTACTTGGGCTGATCATACCTATTTTGTTTATCAGTACGCTGATCGACAAAATATTCAACCAATAATTTTTGGTGACTCTGTTGGGGATATAATATCCACTATCCATTTATAATCTATCCATTCATCTCCACACTAATTGGGAAAGAATGCATAGTTTAAAGCCTCAAGCTGCAAACTAAAGCAAGGTTAATTCTTTTCCCATTTTTATTTCACAATCTGGCAGATTTAAGGTATACACGAAGCCAAAGGGCTAAAGGTATCATTGACCCTATATTCAAGTTGGTACAACAAAGTCATTTTGATTTGTTTACTTCACCATCTAATCTCCAACAAACCAAGAGCTTTTCTCTTACTAAAGTTAAATCTCCATTGCCAGACAAAGAATCCACTTCTATTGTTGATAAATCTTTGCCTATAATTACCCCTCTAAGATTTGTTATTCCTCCTTTTCATAATCCTACAATGGTAGTTTAAGGCCCCTGGATTAATGATTTTGGTCCTCTCAATCTTAATCCACCTCTACATGAGCTTCCATGCAGTTTAAGGAAGAATTTCACCAAATTCTATGGTGATGGGAAAGTTCATCCTGATGAACACATTGCAGCCTTCAGCATAGCTTGTGGAGTAATCAGAGTAGAATTTGAAGATGTAGCAGTCAGACTTTTTGTGGAGACACTAAAAGGTGCTACTACAGATTGGCTTTATCATCTACAAACTCAGTCAGTAACTGATTGGAATACTCTCAAAGATAAGTTTGAAGATAGATTTAAACTTGCAAAAGATGCACATGCACTTCTATCTCAACTTACACAGATAAAGAAAGAGCCTTATGAACCAATGAGGGACTTCATAGCCAAATTTGACAAACTGAGGAACAAATTTTTTGTAATAGGTCGACCTACAACTGAGAATCTCAAATGATTTTTCATTAATTCTTAGTTACCTGAAGTAAGTTTTCTTTTGAGACATGTTGGTCAAATAGATCTTATTGCAGCTAAACATTTGGCAACTGAGATAGAAGATGATCTCATCTTAGCAGGGAAGATAAGAAGAGATCCAAATAGAAATAGAGCTTCATCATCTTCTAAATATTCATCTACATGCACCACATATCCAATGGTACAAAAATTAGCAAGTGAGTTGCTTGCTCTCAAAAAGAAAATGGCTCAAGGAATGTCTTCTGCTCCTTCATACAGGAGGACATTCCCAAATTAGTCATATCAGGGCAATGCTGCCAGGAATCAAGGGCAACAGAATCACATTCCTCCCCCACAAGGGAAACTTGCCCTGGAAGCTCATCCAACTAATTCAGCAATGGGATATCTTGAAGTAGAATCAGAGTTCTCTTTCTAGCCTAAATTGAATCAAGAAAATGATGCTGATCTCTTTGAAGAAAATCAAGAAGAATCAACTGGCGACTCCCACATTAGTTTCCTGAACTACCAAGATGAACTTGGAGGCAAAGGAGAAGCTTTTGATGGATCATATGTAGTGTTTACCAGGTCTAATAACCAATCAATCTAGCAAGCTAATAAAGGGAATACAGAAGAGCAATCTCAGCTAGCAGTCATGATTGTTAAGCATGGAGCCACTCTACCTTTTCAGTTAAAGGATCTGGTGATCACCCAAAAGATAAGTACATCAATTTCACCTTCACTTCTATTTTAATTTTGAAAACCAACCCTCCTCCCATCCCTCCTAAAACCCAAAAAGTTGAAATATCTTGCTCTGTACCTAGCTCAATTAGGCCATTTGACATAATTGATCATGTCAAAAAGACAAAAATACAAATATCTGAATTTAAATATTTGCAGTCTAATCCTGATCAATTGAATAAGTTGGTCCAATATTTTAAGAACCAAACCATATCTACAGGACAAAAGGCTAAAAAGGTAACTCTTGATTCTCCAAAGAACACACCTATTCCAAATAATCTTGTCATTACTCCTCCAGCTACTCCTAAAAAAATAGAACTTTTTTATGTTTCCCTATTAATAAATGGTCAAAAGTTGCATAACTGTATTATAGACTCAGATGCATCTAACAATGTCATGCTTGCTAAAGTAGCTAAGTCTCTAGGTCTCACACTGACCAAGACATTTGGGATATATTTCTCCATGAAGAACAAGCAAGTACCATTGTTGGGGCAAATCAAAGATGCCCAGTTTGCATTTGTAGCCTTTTCAGACAAGAGAATCAAGATGACTATATTGGTGGCTGACGTTCGAGCATCCAATGGCATTTTGCTTGGATGAAATTTTTGAAAGGATGTGGGAGGAGAACTAAGCATGGATATATCTAAGGCAAGGATCACTGTATAAGGCATAATGAAGAGGTTGCTCCCTAAAAAGGAAGCAAAATATGTGGTCACCCAGACATCAGCCTTTAAAGCTCAAATTATTTTTGAATCTATAGATATGGGTAACTATTTTCTTTCTAAAGATGAAATGCATGAAACACTTGATAAATTTTTTAAAAGTGTTAACTCAGAAATCAATTCAAGTAGAATATCATAAGAACTAGTAAGTGACAATACAGATGAAGAAGGATCCTCCATCTCTGACGAAGGAAAGTCTGAAGAAAAATTAGTATCAGATGAGATATGGACTTTAGAATTTGATGGTAGTTATTCCTCTACCGGTTTAGGAGCTGGGATTGTGTTGATATTTCCTCAAGGAGATATGTTTCCTTCATCTTACAAATTATAGGTTAGCAACACTAACAATACAGTTGAATATGAATCTATGTTGCTTGGAATGAAGGCTGCTTAAGAAAAAGGCATCAAGTTTCTTCATGTTAAAGGGGATGCTAAATTAGTGGTTTGTCAAGTAATAAATATTTACCAAACCAAGAATGAAAGATTATGCCACTACCATAACCTAGTTTGGGACCAAATTGAAAACTTTGATGCTTTCAACATTTTTGCTATACCCAGAGAGTCTAATGACAGAGCTGATGCACTTGCTATTTTAAGAAATCTCTTAGTTCTTCATTCAAATTTCAAAGAAGACAGGTATACTATTGAGCTAATCTGTAGACCAAGTGTTCCTAAAAATGCTGATCATTGGAAAGTATTTAATGATGACCATCAAATCATTGCCTTCTTGAAATGAAAAGACAATTTTGAATAACTACATTTTGAAGGTAGTGAAACTCAAAAGAATGAATCAACCATTGAATCTAGTTCAGATATAAATAAAGAATTCTTACAGTTGAAAGGAAGCAAAATTCCCAAAGGCCTGGTTTCTCTTGAGAAGTTGTTTGACAAGTATGATAGATTCATCAAACAATAACAAATAGACTCAAGTTTCTCTCATGGATTCGATCAAGTAAATCTAACCACTAAAGAAAATCCCAAGATGGTTAGCATTGGTAAGTGTTGCACCCTTGAAGAAAGATTCAAGTTCACCACTTTGCTCGGTCAATACATGGATGTCTTAGCATATTCATATAAAGACCTGAAGTCTCTTAGACTTGATGAAATCCACCATGACATTCCTCTCAAGGCTGATTCAATGCCCTATAAGCAAAAATCTAGGAAGTACAATCCAAAAATATTAGGTATTATTCTATTTGAGATACAAAAAATGTTAAATGCTAGAATCATCTTCCCAATCCATCATTCCACATGGATTGCAAACATAGTGCCTGTAAGGAAGAAGAATGGCAAAATTTGCATTTGTGTAGATTTTAAGAATCTAAATCAAGCATCTTTAAAAGGTAATAATCCTTTGCCAATTATGGATCAAGTGCTTCAAACAATGATAGGTTCAGAGATGTTATCAATGTTGGATGGCTTCTCATAATATAATCAAGTTGAAGTTGGTGAAGCAGACCAACACAAGACTGCATTCACCACACCTTGGGGTACATTTGCATATAGAAGAATGCCTTTTGGCTTGATAAATGTTGGTGCCACCTTTCAGAGAGCAATGGAATTGGCTTTCAAAGATGAGATAGGTAAATTCATAGTGGTATACCTTGATGATTTGATTGTCTTTTCAAAGCATCGATCTGATCATGTACGCCACTTACAATAAGTGTTGGAGCACTGCCACCAGAATGGTATTTTCTTGAACCCCAAGAAGTCTATTTTTGGAGTAATATAGGGGAAACTCCTTGGACACATTATGTTAAAAGAAGGCATAAATATTAACTCAAACAGATTCAAGTCTATTCAAGAGCTTAATTTGCCTACAAGCAAAAATATTGTTCATTCTTTCTTTGAAAAGGTGAATATATTATGGAGGTTCATCCTCAAATTTGTTGAGAAGACTAGACACATTGTGAATATGAGGAAAGGGAAGACCATCTTCAGCTAGACTAAAGAAGGCAAGTCAGCATTTTAGGATATCAAGACTGCCATTGCTCATGCCCCCACCTTGGTTTGTCTAGATTACAACAAAGATTTCATCATATATAGCTATGCATCTGAACACACTCTTTCAACAATTCTTGTCCAATAGGACAAGGTATGGAATCTCCTCTCTCTTTCATGAGTTGACCTCTCAAAACCCATGAGATGAAGTATTCAAATATAGAGAGGCATGCTTATGCATTGGTGAAAGCAGTCAAACATTTTTGCTTCTATATTCTGAATTCACACACTACTGCCTTAGTTCCTAACACTATAGTCAAGTCTATATTAACTCAGTAAGAGTTTGGCATGAAAAGAGGTAATTAGATTGCAAAGATCGAAGAGTTTGATCTAGACATCAAGCTGACAAAGCTGGTCAGGGGTAAAGGCCTATGCCAATTAATTGCTGAAAATAAGCCAGAAGATACACAACATGAAGAAGATGAAGTGGAAGATACTCCAACAGTCCTTTTTGTCTCCACTACCAATGAGGGGTATTCAGGTATCACTCATTTCCTTACTTATGGTGAATGTCGTACTCATTTGACTTACAAATAAAGGAGGACTATCAAGTTAAAAGCTATCAATTTTGTCATTTAGGACAATGGCTTGTATAAGAGAAGCATAGATAGAGTATTCCTTCACTATGTAGACAAAGAGAAACAAAGTCAACTTTTGAAATCTTTCCACAATCTAGCCTATGGAGGACATTTATCTACTCCTATGACTGGCCACAAGATTCTGTGAGCTAGGTATTATTGGCCAACTCTTTTCCAAGATGCACATAAGTGGGTTAGGAAATGTGAACTTTGTCAACAATTTGTTGGTAGACCCAAGTTAGCTGCTATGCCTCTCGAGCCATTGATCATAAAAGAACCTTTCCAATAATGGGGGATTTATTTTATTGGGACTATAAACCCATCTTCAAGTGTTGGACATGATTATGTCCTTGCAGCAACTAAATATTTCACCAAGTGGGTAGAAGCAATCCCAACTAAGCATGCTACTTCAGAAGTTGTATGCAACTTCCTTAAAGAGAATATCATTTCTAGGTTTGGAGTTCCAATCAAAATTGTTACTAAAAATGTAGCTTGTTTCACCTCCTAAGAGATTACATAATTTTATTTCCATTATGGAATTATACTCTCTCACTCTTTTGATTGTTTTCCACAAGGGAATGGACAAGCTGAATCCAACAATAAGAACCTGGTAACTATCATCAAGAAGCTAGCAGATGACAATCAAAGAACATGGCATAAAGCATTGGTTGTTGCTCTATGGGTAGATAGAATCACACCAAAGAGGGCAATTGGTATGTCTCCTTTTTAACTTCTTTATGGTATCAATTTTGAGATACCAATCACCTTAGAATTACTAGCCTTGAAATTGGCAAAGGCGATTGAAGATCAGACATATGAAAGCTCTCTTGATAAAAGAATCATGTGCCTGACTGAGCTAGAGGAATAGAGAACCATGGTGGTGGATAGAATTACTGCTCATCAAAGTTTGGTAAAGAAACTCTTTGACTAGAAGGCCAAAAATCATGATTTCTAGATTGGGGGTCAAGCCTTGTTGTGGGACAAAAGAAGAGAACCAAAGGGGATGCAAGGAAAGTTTGACTCCATTTGGAAAGGCCCATTTATAATTCATCAGCACATTGGTGAAAATAGCTTTCTACTAAAATATTAAGATGGCACACTCATTTCTCTACCTCACAATGGGCAACATCTAAAACACTTCAACTCTTGAAGTATTAGATCATTGCATCTGTATATATGTATATTTGTACAATTTTTAATTCTAATTTGTTTGTTTGTTTTTAATTTTGATGCCTTCCATTTCTAGGTAGAATGACTCCATAACCCAATGGTACACATGAAGACACTGGAGTTTCTGGATTCTACTCCCTTTAATTCTTTTTGCAATTGATAGAAGTTCCCCAACTAGAGCCAACTATCGTCCCCCAAAAATATCACTCATTTTTGGGACAACATTTGAACTATTTTGGTCCTACAGACAAAAATTGTCTCTTCCCTTTCCAAAATTTGTCTTGGGCATTCAAATTCCTCATTTTTTCAAACTTCTCAAGAATCTACGAACTCTGCAAGTAGGTTCATTTCTATAGGGTCAAAGACTTCTGTAGGTGGGTTCAACCAAAAGAATCAGTTTCTAACACTTGGACATTTTTGGGATTGGTTTAGTGCCTTGGTTCAATGTAAAAATCTCCATCGGTGGGCATCAGTAGTAGGTTCAATGCATTTGGTTCAACAGGCTCAAAAGCTCTCAACACAACTGTGAAGTTCAATCGGCAAAGTTTATCACTTTGGTTCAATCAAATGGTTTAGTGCTTCGGTTCAAGGCTTCATTTGAACCGTTGAACCAAAGCTTGGTTCAACGGTTGGTTCAACATCTTTTGGTTCAAAGTTAGGTTCAATCAAATGGTTTAAAGGTGGGTTTAACCAAGCGGTTCAATGCTTTGGTTCACTCAGTTGGTTCATTCGCTCAGTTCAATGCTTTGGTTCATCTGCTTGGTTTAAAGGCTTGGTTCATTAAATTGGTTCATTGGCTTGAACCATCAGCTTGAACCATTTTGGTTCAAAGCTTGGTTCATCATCTTGGTTCAACATTTGGTTCAACCAAGTGGTTCAATGCTTTGGTTTAATCAAATGGTTCAATAGTTGGTTCATCACCTTGGTTCATCGGCTCGGTTCAAAGGAGCAATTCAACACAAAAATTCAAAGAAGACTCTTGAAGGACAAGTACCCTTGTGGAGGGCACTTGGTTGATAAAAACACCATTTGGAAGGGTCATTTTCAAAGAAGGCCGCAAAGGTAATTCTTTCAGATTTTTGTTTAAGGAATTCAAAAAAGACTAAGGCAAGAAGCAATTCCTTCAGACTTTTTGTCTGAAGGAATTCCTTCAGACAAAAATTTTGAAGGAATTGGGGAAAGAAGCCACAGGAGGAAATCCTGAAGGAATTCGCAAAGACAAGCAAATGGAACAAAATGAAAATTTCCACAGACTTTTTGTCTGTGGGAAAATGCCCACAGAGAAAGCCTAGGGAAA
The DNA here is from genome assembly GCA_037957365.1 of Torreya grandis. Taxonomy (NCBI): domain Eukaryota; kingdom Viridiplantae; phylum Streptophyta; class Pinopsida; order Cupressales; family Taxaceae; genus Torreya; species Torreya grandis. The sequence goes on from JARHVA010001529.1 coordinate 1,619,307, forward strand.
ATGTCTACAGACATTTTGTCTATGGTAATTTGTCTATGGATTTTTTTCCATGAGAATTTGTTTGTGGAGAAAGCCCAAGGAAAATTTCCATAGAGACAGTCTGCAGGAAAGCCATGAGAGACTGTCGAAGATAAAAGGCCGTCGAAGGACCCCAAAGGGCAGGTACCCTTATGGGGGACTCTCGATGGCCAACTTAAAGGACACTTCCCCAAAGTTGAAGGGTCACCTTCCCTTTGATAGGATACATAATAAGAAAGCTAAAGAAGTACCAAGGGGTGACGTGCCCGAAGACATCAAATTCAAGAACAGTAAACTAGTTGTTGAAAACATAGTGATGGGTGGACGAACATCAATTTCAAAGCTCACAAAATAGTCATTAATCCTTGTAATCTATAGAATTGAATGCATTAAAAGGCTTTAAGGCTAAAACTAGTAGGAAATGACTAAGGAATAGAACATCAAATTGAATCCAAGACCCGATTCAATTAACCAGAAAAGGAGGAACGATGAAGAAGGATCAGATCACCAAGTGGACATTGAAAGATGCAAACTTTCAATAGCGTGACTTAATTCTCTACATTGATAAAATAAAATGGGTAAATGCCCTTAAGTTCCAACCTATCTTCTTAATATATTTCAATGCAACATGATGTGTTACTATTCTTGAGTCCTTCTTGAAGAGGCTATATAAGGGACTCTCTTTTATTGTAAATACATCTTTTTTTTTACAATTAGAATGAAACTCTGCCCAAATTGAAAGGCATTACTAAGACTTTGAGCTCAGTTTGTTGATCATATTTTGTTATTGGAATAATAAAGCAAGGGACTTTTTAGACTTTGTGCTATGATATCTTTGTTGTTGGGGAAACTGTTCTTATGTCTTTTCCCTTAATATTTTTTTTATTCCTTTAATTCAACAAGCAGGATTAGTGAAATTAGTCAGGAAGGTGTCTTAAAGAGTCAAATTTGGAGAGAATTTGAGCCCCCATAATTGCATTTAGTGTGTTTTATTTTCATTTTTGTGTAAAGGACCTTGGGATGACTTTGTGCCCTCATTGTCCTTCGTATCTTATTCTTGGGCAATTCAAGTGAATACTTTGTGCTACATCTTGATTTGCTGGTTACTACATCCTTGGTTACATTTTGCATTTACTACCAAGAGTATTCTTGTGGTTTGCTAAATAGTACTTTTGAAAGAAGAGAAGTGCTTTTTGTCATTTCCCTTGAGTTTTTCTTTTGATTTGCACGCATCATCTCTAAAGAAAGAGAGATCGATGGTTGATCCTACCCTTGAGTATTATTTTCTATTTATATATATATATATAAAATACCTATAGGGAACCTCCCCTTGATGAGAGGAGAGATCAGTCCCCTTCTAATGTGGTAAACCTACACATTTGGATGACTAATCTTCCTCCTTTGGCTGATCAGACCTATTTTGTTTATCAATACGCTGATCGAAAAAATATTCAACCAACAACTTACATAGTTCCATAGATTTAATATCTAATTAAAACATCAAGTAAAATGTAGTTCTCCTTGTAAATGAGAAGAAAATGATAGCTGATGAAAAAAACATGATGGATGTGATAGAAGAATAAGAATGGTCTTACAAAATATCAAGTGCATGGGAGAAAAGGCCAAAAAAGATGGAGAAACTAAGTGATAATTGATTTTCTTGTGACTTAGTGAGGGTTCACATAATCCATAAGGCAAATAAATGGTCAATGTTTTTATATTTTTCTAAAAAAATTAAAAATGGTTTTGGAATTTTGGAGTATCTCAACTCAATCAAGAATTGTGAGACACTAAATAGTCCAAGCTCACAAAATGACAAGATATTTGCTTAGGTTTCTCACAAAATGATGAAATTATGACTTAGGTTTCTCATAAAATGGTGAGATCATGGCTCAAGGTGATCATAAAAAAGTGATATCATGGCTTAGGGTGCTCACAAAATGGTGGGAGTGTGGCTTAGGGTGCTCATAAAATTGTGAGAGTGTGGCTTAGGTTGGTCTCAAAATGGAAAGATTGTGACTTAGGCTACTCTCAAAATGGTGAGAACATGGCTTAGGGTGACTAAGATTCCCTCAATAAGTATCGAGCACTACCTTCATAGTCCCAATATGGAACCTCAAATCATTGTATTTTTGCCTTACAATGGAGGAATCTAACTAGTGTAGCAACTAATTTAAATTGGTATGAAGGCATAGTATGGCATATGAAATGGTTAGTTGGCATGTCAATGCATGATAAACAAATGTTTCCCCTAGTTTACCCATAGGTAGTTATAACTAGGATACAATGGCATAGGTCAATGATACTAATTTTCGCATAGGCATTTATAATTAGTGAAAAGATCAATAAGACATTGATTTGACCATAGGTGGTTATAATCAGGCATACTTGGTATACAAAATAGAATAATAAATGAAAGATACAATTTCCAAACTATTGTCTTAATGCTCTAAAATACTACCTCTATTCATAATTCTTAAAATAACTACTAAAACTATTCAAAATCCTCTTGCTAAAAATGGTGATGGAACCAAATAGAATGAAACCACTGTCGTAGGGCTAGGTAGGGTGAGATAAATCAACTCAATTGATGGTGAAGTTATGGTAGAATGGCTATGTGATAGGAAAAAGGGATAGGTTGGTAGTATGATAAGATGATAGGATGGTAAAATGGTATATTACAAAGAAGAATATTGATAATATGGTACAACTTAAAATAGTCTTTATAAACAATACACCAAGTCATTCAAGTGTAGTACCACTTGAGGTGGATAATGTTCATCATCTCATCAAGTTTTTTTCTATTTGGTGTGGCAATCTTGTATGCTCCTATTCTATAGTTTTTCATAATAATGAAAGGACCAACCCTGTTTAAACTTGCCTTTATGCTTCTTTTCATCCATGGTATTATTTTCATTCTCTTTAAGGAAAAGATCACCAAGTTTAAATTATATATGTTTCATGTGCTGATTATAGTGGCCTTGAAGTCATTTTTGATAGGCTTGGAGATTGTTCACCCATCCATGCATTTTTCATCAAGTACCTCTAGCTCTTGTAGGTGAGCTAATTGATAATCATTGTCATCTAGGACATGCTTGAAAGAGATGTGTAGAAAAGGTAACTCAACCTTAATGGGAAGAATGGCCTCAATACCATAAACAAGTGAATATGGAGTGGCTCTTGTGGGTGTATAGTGATTGGTACATTATGCCCAAAGGGCACAAAATATCTAAAGGTGCCAATCATGTTTTCATCATTGATAATATTTTTGAGAATGTTGATAATAGTTTTATTTGATGCTTCAGCCTAAACATTACCTTGAGGATAATATGTTGTAGAAAAGTGTTGTGTGATGTTGTATTCAACACATAACTTTTTAACATCCTTGTTTTATAATGAGCCTCCATTATTATATATAATGTTAGAAGGGATACCATATCAGCAAATGAGATGGTTAAAAATGAACTTGGAAATTTGCTTTCCATTAATGTAAGTGTGGGGTATAGCTTTAGCACACTTAGTAAAATATTCAGTGGTGGTAAGGATATGTTTATGGCCATTAGATGAGGTGGGATTGATCTTCTCAATGAGGTCGAGGCCCCATGTAGTAAATAGCCATGTTGTCAACATTGGTTTTAGAGTCTTGGCTAGGGCATGAATTAGATTGGCATGCCATTGACACTTGTCACACTTCTTCATATGTGAAGTTGCATCTACATCCATTGTGAGCCAATAATAACTAGTACACAAGAGATTTTTTTACAAGACTACCCCACTAGTATGGGATCCCCATACTCCTTCATGTACTTCCCATAACATTAGTGTAGATTCTATTTAAGTTAAATAGTAAATTAAAGTTATATTAAAACTATGGTAGTAGAAATTTGATCCAAGTAAGGAATAATGAGTGTTTCAATAGATGAAGGATTTGGATTGCTTTTAGGATAGGTCAAGTGGTATAATTTTGTCATGGAGGTAGTTATAAAGGTCTGAGTACTAGATAGAGCTAGGACCAACAATATCATAAATAATTATAATAGTTGAAGGTTCATGAGCTAGTGCTAGAAAATTATTGACAAGTAACTGATACTCTTTAGCCATGTATATTTAGTGAATCAGAGATCCAATAGTATCCATAACATCTACGGTTTTATTACTTACCCTTGATAGATGTTTAAATTGAATGTCAATAATATGTTATTTGAGAGTGTTAACCATGGCCTTATATGGAACCAACTTATCATATTTGGTCTAAAATTGGTATGCAACCTTATTGATGATTAACTAAGAATCACCATAAACCTTGAGATGAGATATGTCTCATTGTAAAACTTGTCAAAGTCCTAAAACAAGTGCTTCATATTTAACCATATTTTTGGTACAAGGAAAGTTGATCCTAAATGATTTAGGGATTAGATCCCCCTATGGTGTATTAAATAAAAGGACTAATCCTAATCCATGTGTAGTAATAGATCCATCAAAATATAGCTTCTAGTGCTACTCCTCAAGAGGTGTGTCAATGATGGTCATTATGGATTCATCAAGAAATTGGAATGAGTGGTTGTGTATCAACAAGGGGTACTTCAACAAGCTAAACCATAAGAAATTGACCCTTAATGGATTTTTAATTAACATAATCAATTATAAACTCACTAAGAATCATGATCCATTTGGCCATGTGACCTTGTAAAGTTGTTTTAGATAGTAGATACTTGAGAAAATCTACTTTTTAAATAACCATGATCTTATTATTTAACATGTAATGGTGTAATTTCTGAGCTATGAATACCATGGATAAATAGGATTTTTATATGGGCATATAAATATTTTCATACATGACTAGTATATGGATTAAATAGTATACACCATGCTCCCTACCATTTGTTTTAGAGAATTTCAGCTTATATTCTAAGAGAGGAAGAAGAAAGAAACTAGATATGGTTATGGTTGAAAAAACTATTTGGTTATGCACGTATTGAATCATATTCTTGTGAATAACTCCTATTTGGCTTGGGAAGATGACCTACAAGTGAGACATCACTAAAGAAAATAATTGGTTAGATAGATAGCTGGGTGGATTGCCTAGAGCTAGTTAGATCCTAGAAGTAAGAGATTCATTGGGGGTTGTCAATCCACATGTTTTAATTAATTAAGTTTAAAAAATAGAAGATAAAGTACTTTTATCAATAATCAAAAGGTATTAAAATACAATACAAGAAATTATTAATAAATAAATAGACCAATATGACTAATATAGAAATAAATGGGTCAATACTAATGCTAAATAGTTTGGGTGTGGTTTAGAAAATAGGTTGGAGGTCTGTGAATAGGAAGACAAAAAAAATTGGATTTGGTTGAGGGTGGGTAGATGAAAATAGATTGTTATTATTTCATGCCATAGTGACCATCAATGGTTGGTGTGACCATTGGTGGTTGAGGTGATCATCAATGTTTGAGGTGACTGTTAATGGTTGGATAGAATTTTGATAGTTAGGATGACCATCAATGGTTATTATGTGTTCGGTTTGGGTAATAAAAGTTAGATTGATGGGATCATAGAAGGAAAATTTGGGATATTGGTTTATGTTGGGTTGGTTGCAAAATGGAAACAAAGTAATGGATAGATTGAAAACAAATACTTAGCTTATCATAGGTTGGTCAAATGAATGGATGAGGTGGCTAGCTCAATGGTAGAGTCTAGCATGATTCTGGTAAAGTAACAATATTTGTCTATCAGTTGAGGGATGACAACACTTCATATCTCTATTATGATGGCTATATTACTAGATTGCTAGAAGAAGTGACCTCCAAAGTAATTCTAGATGAAAAATATCTTAAAGTCATGAATGGATCTTCACCTCTTTCTCCTCTCTTCTTATAGGCAAGGAAGGAGAGGTGAAATATGATGTTAAAAAGGGGTTCAACTTCCTATCTAATTTTAACTTGTGCATGCATTAGATTTCATACAAATTAGATGAGTTAATTATAAAAAACCAACTCAGAGTGAAGGGTTAGTTAAGTTGATTCAGATGGTGATACCTAACCATCACCAATCAAGGTGACTATCAATGGTTAAGGTGACCATCAGTGGTTGAGGGTCAAGGTCAAGTTGGGTTAAAAATGATGGGTTAAGTCATTTGGTCAAATTGACTAACATTAGGTAGGTTTGGGGTCAAATCGTCAAGGCTAGGCCTAAGATGGTCTTGTTGTGGTCTAGGGGAATTACAACATTTGGAACCATCATGTATGGATTCATGATGTCTAAATTTCCCCCCATTTTGTTATAAAGTTTGTATCAATGAGATAAAAAACAAAAATAGATTATAGGTCAAAGTTTTAGTTATCTTGAGTATGGGAGGAGATGTTTTCGTTCAAATCGAGAGTTAATGAGTAAAATAAAATCATTTACAAGTTTGATAAGTTTTGAAGGTGATGATAAAGGTGGTTGATATGTTAGGTCAATAAATCATAAACATGTGCAAAAAGCGTGATAGTGAAGATCATGCATTGACTAAGTTACCGTAGATGATAAAAAGTAAGGTTACAGCTAGAAGGGTAAGTGACAAGTAGACCATGTGACTGTATTTAGGTATGGTATTTGGGAACACTCATAAATTCAAGTCTCCTAATCAAGGTTAGTGTTTTCATGGGTATCCAAGGTAGGAAGTGCTCCTATGAAAAACATAAATGGGTTAAGTGTAGTCGAAAGTATCCGAGGTAGGAAGTACTCCTAAGAAGACACCAATTCATCAAGTGTGCACAAGGTATAATTAGTTAAAAAAGTGGTCAACATGGTAATTATTATCATTATGGTCAAAATTACTAGGAAAAATTCATTAAAAAACATGCATTAGGTTGGGTTAAGATAGACTAATGGTGAGGTGATGAGGTTGTTGATCGGGGTAGGAAAAGAAGGTAACTCCCTAAGTGGGTGCTTGGTTTTGTTCTAAATGGTTTGGGTGGAATCTTAAAAAGTAAAAATCTAGGATCCTAACCATCAATGGTTAGGGTTTGTAGAGGTGACCATCAGTAGTCACCTTGGCCATCAACAGTCAAGGTGCAAATCCTAAAAGTATGAAGACAAAAATATCTCTACTTGTTAATTTATTTATTTGAACAATTTGACTTTAGAGCTTTAGATTTTTGTTTTTTAGGGTAAATTTATTGATAAGGCTTGGTTAGTGGGAATAGTTAAGTGATACATTGACCAATCAAACCAAGGGTATACTGACAAGGATGTAAGGTGGACATGGACAAGGATGAGTAGTGGGTCCCTAAATTCCTCCTTGATGATGATCGAGGAATAAGGTGGGTGGTGTCATTCAATTGGTAGATTAGTGTGATTTTGATAAAAGGAACTTATATGTGGTATTTTCTTGATTTATTATTTATTTGGGAGGGTATTTTTAGTTTGACCTAACTATAGGGTGTTAATGCTTTCTAGTTGAAATTGGTAAGCAAAAATTGAAATTAGGAGGGTAGGTAGGTGGGAGGTAAGGTAGAGGACAAAAGTAGATTAGTTAGTTTTCAGATTCAAGTGTTTGGGTAAGTTTTTAGGTGGGTAAGGTTTAGGGGATGTCCATCGATGGTCACACATAATAACCATTAGTGGTCATCTTGATCATCAAAAATTGATAACCACTGGCAGAATGGCTACTTGACCATCAATGGTCGACCAAGTAGAAAATTGTTATAATAAAATTTTTAAGTTAAGTTCTAGGTTTGAATGTTTATAAATTTAGTTAAATGGGGTGTCAAGGGTAAAACATTAGGTAGAAGATATAAGACTGGATCAATGGATGAGATCAAGGGGGTGGTTACGATCAGTAGATAAGGGGTAAGCGGAAAATAGTTAATGATGAAGGTGTAGGGTAATAGGTCATGGTTTGAAGGTAGATAAGATATGTTAAGAAGTGAAGTTCATAGGTAAAATAGTATACTATACTAAGTTATTTTCTATCAAATATTTGTAGGCATGGGAGTATATTCAAATGTGAGATTGGGTGATGTCCATCTTCTTGGAAATTCATCGATGGATGACCCCAATAGATTGGGTGTATATGGAGGAAATCAGTCTTAGAGTGATGTTGCACTGCCAACACATGACCTGAAATACAATAATGATCATAGCCCTCATAGAGAGATGGGATCTAACCATGAATACATTCCTTCTACGTATTAGTGAGATGACTATCTTGCTAGAGGATATGGATAGTATCACATAGCTACCCATTTGGGGTGAGATGATTTATCACATCAAGAAAGAAGAAAGAGATGAGTTGATGGAGTTGTTTTATGGTGATGACCATGATTTTTCCAAGTGGCATGCTAGAGGATTTAGATACACTCCATTATATCAAATGGTGAGGGATGATAGGAGACTGATGATGATGATGATGATGATGATCTTAGTATCATGATTTTCCATTCCATATTTGAGCAATGGGAGGTTTTTGTATCTACTACTAGGGGTTTTGGTGGAGATGTTACTATGACACATAGTATTCAAATTGGTACTTCTACTTCTAGTCTAGATATATAGGGAGATATGGGGTTTTAGAGTTCATAAGAGATACAACATTAGTGTCAGGTTCATGCTACATTATTGGGCATATGAGGACATCTATTATCATGGGAGGGGTATGCCTAGATGGACCCCATAGTTGGATTCATGAAGTGGAGACATGATTTTTCTCTATCAAGACTGGGTAGAGGGGTACATGACATTGATTGGTTCATAGGCACACTAGAGACATTGGTTAATGGTGATGTCATATAGAGGCCATACATCGAGGTTTTATAGTGGGAAAGATACATGAGACATGCCTTATCCTTGTAAATTTACATGTGGATTCTTGGTGGGTGGGATGGGGAGGTAAAGCTCATCCCCTTTGATAGGATGCCAAGATAGTTTGGCCTAGTATAGGGGATTTTGGGTCCATTTCCCATATATAGGTGGGAGGAAGTAGAGATTATACTACTTGAACCATAGCTAGTTTATACTTTTCTTTATCATTAGGAGTTGTTAGATAGGGCCAAGATCGATGATGCAACATTTGTAGATGGTTACCCTGCATGGTACCAAGCACTATATATAACAATAGATTTTGGTGGTGATAATGGTATTAGGTAGCCTATGGATTTTAACCTAACTGGTAGAGGTTAGTAAGTATAGGTATATGGGGTTTCCCCAAGTGAAAAGGTAAATCAATTTTAGCTATAACATAGGCTTAGGTATCAATGTTATAGGGTCAATTGGTAGTGGCATAGGGTTAGGTGCTTAAGGATCAGGCTAAAGCTTTAGTAGCCTCTATTACCTAGGAGAAACACTTTATAATATAGAATAAAGGAGGATCTACAAAATTATAGGACCAATGATCACTATCCCTATGGCATGGTATCTAGTCATAGTGGAGGAGCTATGCTACTATGAGGCCATAGTCCTGAGACATTATCTTGATGAGCCCTGATGGGGTGAGTATAGATCTAGTTTGGTAGGTGGTGCTAGCATGGCAACACTAGGTCAATGAGATACTTCCATAGGTATACAAGTATGGACCTCAATATAATAGGCACCAAGAGGTAGTGTTTCCCTAGGAGACAATGGTGCCTTAGGGACATAGTCATGATATATCTTATGATATATTATATACTGATGTATATCATTTTGATATTGGCCTGTAAGATGATGTAGTTAGATGTACATTTTGAGAGAGACATGTATATTATTATATACATTAATATTTTATTGATGACATACACATGATTTATAAATATGATCATCATATATTGCTCATGGTTCATTGTTTGATTCTATGTTTATGATCATGATGTTAATTACAACTATGTTTATCATTAATGATGCTATATTGATTATGCTTATGTTATGGATATTAGATACTGATGTAGACTCACCTAGTTAGGCATGTGATGGCTATTTATTTATGATAATGATGATGTTTATGACATTTTTTGGTTAAATTGACTGTGTTCATGCTACAATTAAATGAATATGTGCTTCCTCATTTATATTTAGATATGTGGTGAAAATGGTTCATTACTTTACTATTCATGGCATGATGTTGATATGATATTTTATGGATATGCTAATGATGTGTGCTTTATCTTATGATATGTGTTAATATGACATTATGATTATGGTTATCTTGCATAAGGTAAAAACACATAAATTAGGGTAACTAACAACACTAGATGTGAGAAAAAGAATATAATCAAGAGACAAACATATTAGTGAATATATCAACCAGTTATGATAGGATAAGAAGAGTGCATGATGATTATTATTTGGTAAGGACTAAAAAAAGACCGAAATTAGTTTGGATTTAGGAACATAAGCCTTTCAAATGCTTCAAATTAACATTCTTTAATTGGTTAAAAGGTGTCATGATCACATTATGTCAAGTGAGCTCAAAATCCTTTTATTTATAGTGTATAAAGGGAATATGGATGAAAATGGAACCTTCTTATGAGACTAGCATGCCTATTTTATAGGTTACCAAAGAGTCAGTATAAACAAGTTTATGTAATACAAAGATTAGACTGATTGATATGGGAAGTCTACTCATGAGAGCCAATTGCGGCTTTCGAAACCATTACTTATGAGAGCTTATTATGGCTTTCAAAATTCTTTTTTTTATTTTGAATGATAATGGGTCTTTTTCTTATTTTATTGTTACTAGGGAGGGTTTGAGAATTTGATCAATGTGGGAAGCTTCCAATAAATTACTAGGCTTTGACAAATACTTTACTCAACCATCCTTCAAGGGAGTGGTTTAAGTTTATGTGCTTTATTGAATGCCTTTTGATAGTTATCTTTCAAGGGATTAGTCTACCTTGTATAAATTTTGATATATTTTCAATACTTGTCCTTCAAGGGAATAGTATGTGAATGCTAATAATGACCCATGATTGCTATTGGCTTTGATTTTGCTTGTTGATTTTGATTGATTGTTCTTGACATAGAATTGCTTATATAAGCTTAAAGGTTGACCTTTATGAAGGTAAAACTAAAATCACAAGAAGGATAATTAGGTTTAAAGAGGTTTAGGTGAAAATGATCATGGAAATCCATCCTATGAAATGGGAATAAAGTACCATGAAAAACATGCCATGGATGGAGTCGTGGTGTCTATTGTTAAAGATTAGGCTATGATTATGATGGATAATCACATGATTTAGTTTTAATTGGTTTCCCCTAAAATATGGAGATGAATGTGGTTTGAAATCAAGGGATGAGCTTAAGTTATACAAAAGGTGAGTTTGATCCTTTTTAACAAAAGAAAAGACACGCATGCAAAGCATTGAGGGGATCAGTTTTGGGTTGCCTTCAAGAAAGGACAACTGGTAAGTTATTGATCCATACTTATGGGTTTTGATATAAATTCCAAGCCAATTGAGAGCAAACTTTCCATCCTTTCTTTTCTCCATATTGGTGAGATGTTAATTTTCCTTTAAGATGAGGTCTTTGATGTATAATTCTTACACTTTATGGTATTTGTTATAGGTATGTTTGATGCACTCTTGATAGGCATTAAGATGGGTGAGGGTAGCTAAATAATTCTCATCAAGTAACTCAAGAAGGGCTAAATGGTGTTGACAATAATCATCTTTAGAGATGATATCATGTAAAGATATGCAAAGAGAAATAATTTAGACCTGGAGAGGTACGATAACCTCTACTCCAAACATAATAAATAATGGTGTAACACCCATAGGGGTTTGAATGCTAGTACAATATACCCATAAGGCAAAGGGGATGTGAAAATACTAATCTCAACTAGATATATTGACCATTTAGTGAGCATGTTGTTAAGAGTTTTGTTAGAAGCTTTTGCCTGTCCATTTTCTTAAGGGTGATAGGTTGAGGATAAACTTAACTTAATACCGAATGCATCAGATATACCTTGGACTTTTTTATTTTTAAAATATTTGCCATTGTTGATGATAATTTTATGAGGAATGCCAAAATGATAGATGATGTGATGATTAATAAATTTAACAATATTTTTTGTTTTGGTTGAGACCAGAGGAATAGCCTCCATCCATTTGTTAAATTATTTAGTCACATTGATGATAGAATGGTTTAACTATGAATAATGGGGATTAATTTCACCAATAAGGTTTAAGCCCCATTATGAGAAGGGATATAAATCAATGGGTACATGGATATTATGTCTAGGTGTATGATGTAGATTGGCATGTTGTTGAAATTTAACACACTTTTCACATAATCAAAATAATATTGGTTAAGGGTATGATAGTAATAACAAAGACAAAGGATGCATTTAGCTATAAAAAGGCCACTAAAGTATCCCCCATAGATCACATCATGCATTTCCCTGATAATATGAGAATCCTCGTGACTACATAGGTAATAAAAGAAGAGACCATCAAAGCTATGTTTATAAATAATTCCCCCCATAATGGTATAGCATGAGGTACTCTAGATAAATTATCTTTGAACATTCTTGAAAATACCAAAACTAATGATGGAAAGGTTATGATAGTCAAAATTTTATTGATACCAAATATTGGGTTGCGTCTCCCCTACATTGAATATGGTGGGATAATTTGGTTTGAAATGAGAGGGTTGGGTAAGTTTATGGATAGTTATGATAGGCAAGAGAAGCCATGGTGTTGGAAATTTTTTTGGTAGATCATGGGGTGGATTGGATATGGTAGTGTTTAAATGATGTTAAGAGTTCATCAACTAATTATTTATACTATCACAAAACATCATTCTTACATTGGTAAGAGCCATTGATTTGGTCAACCACAAGATGGGATTCACCAAAGACGCTGATCATTTTGACTCCCGAAGCTAAGGTAGTTTGGAGAACTATTATTAGGGCTTCATATTCATCCATACTATTGGTACATTAAAAATCAAGATTGAAAGACAAAGGAAGAGTTTTACCATTAAGGTAAAAAATGATGATGCTAGCTCTCCAACCATGTTGACACATTGATCCATCAAAGAACATGGTCACTTGATAGGTGAAGTCTACCTGAGAGAGGGTCATGATGGACTCATCAGGAAACTCAAGAGGAGGTGATTGGTTATCTGTCAATGGTGCTTTGACCAATTGTTTAAAAATGACTTGCCCTTTAATTGAATTCTACTAAAGAAAATTAAGGTAAAACTATGCTAAAATCCTAAGCCACTTGGCCATACATTGGTTTTGGTATGGATTGGAGGGCATATACTTGAGTGGGTTGATATTGGTTATGACATAGGTTTTATGGATAAGAAGGTAGTGGTAGAGTTTAGTGGCCATGAAGACTAATGTTAGGCAAAGTTTTTCAATATGGGTATACCAAGTCTCATACTTTACAAGTGTATGACTAATATTATAGATGGATTTCTATCTATGTTCATCCCAATGAGAAAACATTGCCCCTAGGGAGTGGTCTATGGTGGAGATATAAAGGTATAAAATTTGGTCATCCTTGAGAGGGGTGAGGATAGGTGGAGACAAAAGGTACTCCTTGACTGAACCAAAGACCTTTTGACAGTCACTATTCCACTTAAAAGCTACATCTTTATTTATAAGGTGATGAAAGGGTTAGCATCGATCTGAGATCTAGGAGATAAAGTGATGGATAGATTGGAGCTTTCTTTGCAAAATATGGAGTTACTTAAGTTTGATTGAAGGAAGCATTTTAGGGATTTCTTTTATTTTGATAGGATCAACTTTGATTCCCCAAATGGAAATGATATAACGAAATAAATTTCATGATAAGAACCTACAAATGTACTTTTTGGGGCTAAGGTGGACATGGTAATGGATGAGTCACTCAAAGATAATTTTAAGAATGACCAAATGATCCTTATGATATTTGGATTTCCTAAAAAGGTCATCCATGTAGTCCTTAAAAATTTTGTGGATAAGGTCATGGAAGATATAGGTCATAAAACATTGGTAGGTTGCACCAACATTATTTAGACCAAAGGGAATGACTCTATAATAGAAGGTCCCCCATGGGGTGATAAAGATGGTTTTATGTTGATCTTTAGGGGCAATTAGGATCTGATTGTAACCCAAAAACCCATCCATGAGAGATAACATCTCATGGTCATATTTAAGATCAACTAGTTGGTTAATGCTTGGTATAGGGAAGTCATATTTGGAGAAAGAAAAGTTGTGGTCAAGAAAGTCCACATAGATTTGCAATCCCCTTGTGGCTTTGGTGATAGGTATGACATTCGAGACCCATTGGGGGTAATCAATGGGTTTAATGAAATTAACAAATAGGAGATGCTAAAGCTCTTCTTTGATGATAAGGGATATGTGAGGGTGCATTCATCAAAGTTTATGTTTGATGGGTTTCGCATCATAGTTGGTGACTATGTTATGCAGTGATGGTGGGGTCAATTCCTATCATATCACTATAACACCAATCAAATGATATGTTATAGTCTTGGAGGATAGAGGGGAAGTCCTGAAGTTCCTTAGATTTCAGTTATTAGCTAATTTTGATAACGTATGGGTTGTTTGGAGTGTTCAAGTTAATATCCATGGTGGATTAATTCAACATGGTCATAGTCTTAAGAGGAATATATTTGTGGATGGAATAATTTGGTGCACTAAGATAGGTGAGAATGGAATCATCATCCTGACACTAAATAGTATTAATGGTAGGATAGTCATCTCCTATAATCTTAGGATGGGTTAAAGGGATGGTTGTGCTTCCCCATCATTTTGATAAATCAAATGTCCAAGGCTGATCATGTTGATGAGAAAAAAATCTAGGTGGGATGATACCCTCATCCTCACACTTAGGTGTATAAGAGGTTGGTAAAGAAAGGATGTCTTCCTCAACATTGGTGATGGCAGGTGGTTTAATTTTCTTCTAGTTGAGAAGAATGAAGCCAATGCCATGTTTATCATGAGGTTTTTTGGTCTCATTTGAAATAAAATCATGTATTTCATGATCATATCATCTAAGACCAAATCCTTTCCAAGCACACCTATGGAGGTATGTCTTGTAAAATTCTAGGCTATCCATATAGGAGAAGTTAGAGGTGAATGGTCGAGGTAAAGAGGTGGCAGAAGCATCAAGTGGTTTGTTAAGTCCCCCCATAGATGAAATGGGTTTGACATTTTGAAGGCTTGAGGGGAATAATGGATCTTATATTGGGGTCATAACTAGGTTGGTGGTCAAGTTTCATGTACTCTTGGGGAGTAGGGAAAGCATCAAGTATTAGGAGGTGATATTCCATAAGTGAAAGACATTAGAATGTTGATTCCAAGTGGTCTATGGTGGGGATTCAATTTGAGGGGATTGATGAGCTAGTAGATTCTTGGTTGGTAGAAGAAGATATAACTTCATCTTTCATGGTTAAGGGCTTGTCTTTAGCTTATGAGGGTGTGTTAAAAGGAGGTAAGAAGATATCATTGGGTTGATAAGTCATATTGCATGATGAAAAGGGACTTGGGTCAGCTTGACCTTTGTGTTTAAATTTTATTTAATGATGAAGGGTAGAGGGTACACAACCCATAGAGTAGATCCAAGGTCATCTAAATAAAACATTATATTGAAATTCACCTTAAATTACAAGAATAGTTCTAAGAGTGTGCAAGGTCTTAAATGGATATGAAGGATAATAGCTCCCAAAGTAGTGGCCATGGTGTCATTGAAGGATCAAAGGATGGCTAAGGTTTTGAACACGACATTGTTTTATAGATTGATTTGATCATAAGTATAAGAGGAGATGATATTAATACTATCTCCCCCATTAATTATGACCTATTTGATGTGGGTTTGGTTGATATAGTAAGTGATGGAAAGAGGGGGATCTGGGTCATCAAGGTGGATAGAAGGTATTTTTGAATCCTTAAAGGTGACATGGTTGGAAATTTGGAGAGCACCAATAAAGGCTGCCAGAGGTTGAGGGTCTTTAGGTTGGACCCCTATAGATTGTAATGACTCTATCATTACTTAGAAATGATGATGTGAAGTAGAAAGTAATTCATATAGACTTAGCTTTACCAGGGTTTGGTGAAGTTGTTTGAGCACCAATCTTTTGATTGATTTAGAGGGGTTAGATTGAGAGGTACCCAAGATAGATACCTTGGGTTTGGTTGAAGGTGAAGGTGCCTAATTTTGACTTGGTTAGAGGTGAAATATAGGTATGTCCATGGGATGGAAATTTTAGCCTTCCCCTTATCTTTTTGATAATAATGTGATCGTGTGACCATATTGATAGTATGGATGGAGGGAAGAGTTGGGGTAAGAGTAGGTTTTGTTCCTCATCACTCAAAGGTGAGAGTAGGGGAGTAGATGTACATTGGGTAGTGGTTATTGTTTTTTGGATTGGTAATGGCCTCATGAAAGGTTCATTTATTAATAGATCATCCTCATTATGGAGTTAATGGATTATGGTTTAAAGCGCTTTGTAGTTCTTCATGTCATGCCTCGGTGTCCTATGATAGGATCATACTTGGTGGTTATTATATTATATAGGTCTTGGACCAAGGGGATAAAATGGTGTGATAGGGGGTAAATTCAATAAATAATCTTGCAGTAACCTTTGGAAAATAGTTGAGTGATAATTAGTGAAAGGTGGTGAGGGTTTAGAGGTTTTAGCCTTGTTGGTGAGATGGAAGTCTTTTTAGAAATGGGTTTAGTGATAGAAGGTTTGGGTAGGGTAGTGTTCTTAGTTGATGGTTTTGGTTTCGTTGAGGTGGAAGTTGATAAGTTGGAGGTAGAAGGTTTCAAGGTAGGTAGTTTGGTTATTGATAGCTCAATGAAGATGGGTGTGTCAAAAAGAAAGTGTAATGGTGTAACCAATAATGGTGGTTGGGTTTTGGTTGAGATGGTTGGCTACCCAATAAAAGTGGATGGATGAGGCCCCAAAATAAAGGGAAAGATTAAGGGGGTAAAACCTTGACCTTCACATTTTTTATTGGTTTTATCTCCATGGTTGATTTGGTTTGGTGTTTGGTTGATGGGTTTGGTGAGGTTAGCTCTAGTTTCATGGATAGGTAATTAAAGCTCAGCATAAGGAAGATGTTAAGGGTTTTGTTTATTTTGTTTTGTTTGGTTAGAGATAATTAAATGGATATTTTAGATATGGTTACATTAGATGGTTGAGAAATTGTTGGGTTGATAGAGGTTTTTATTAGTTTAGTTAATATGATAGCGGGTTGGACAATAGAAGTAGTGGGTTGATCTATCAGAGAAGTGGTTGTAAGTTTATGTTTGGTGATATAAAGGATACCCAATTCCTTAAAAAAGGTGGCTTGGTCCATGTCAAATTTGGATATAAACTCTAATCTATAAACTAATCTAGAGAATGGTTTGTAGACTGGTCTTGTTCCCTAGATAGTGGGCTCAAAAGATAAACCTATAGGTTGAGAAAGGGGGATGGTGACCTCATCCTTATCCTCAATAAAAGGATGTAAGTTTTTGATGGGTGGTTCCTCTATGGGAGATGTATACAAGGTTTATTCTTCCTTTCAAATTATCTCCAAAGGGGAAATGAATTGTTTGGTAATTGAGGGAGGGGTAAAGTGGTGATGATCAATTGCTTGGGTATATCAGTTAAAGGAGGATTTGATGACTCCACTACCTCAATAAGTGGAAGATGGGAAAAGTTTAATTCTTTGGTTTGGGTATTCAAAGGAAGAGAAAGTAAATCCACTACCTCAATAAGTGGAGAGAGTAAATAACATGTAGATTTGGTGGTAGGTTCTTCAGTAAAGAGCATGTCAAGAACCATATTGATGGTATGGGTATCATAAGAACACTCAATTTTATTGATCTCATTTTTGGTAGGTGAATGATTGGGAAAAGGTTGTCTGAAAATGTCAAGGGATTGGTTCAAAGGGTTGTTGGGTTTCTCCAACACAAGCTCCCCCTTGTCAATGAGGGTTTGGACAATGTTTTTGATGGTATTACACCTACTGACATCATGCCCATCTACTTGATGGAAAGCACATAAGTCATTATCATTATACCAAGTAAGTGAATATCAATAAGAATAAAATTTTTGAGGGGTTTCATGGGAGGAATATTTATGATATTATCTTTCAACAAATTCTCTTGGACCGAAGCATAAGATCCCCAAGCTGAGTAAATTGTTTCTAATTGTTTCATTTTTGGCTCCTCATATTTTGATTTCAAGAGTTAGAAGAGTTTGGTTGTTTGATATATGGTTGAGGAGTGGTCTTAAGGATAACCAAATTTTTAGTTCCCTTGCTTTTGGAATTAGTATTGGTTTGGTTTCTTGGTTTAGAGGAGGAGGCCTCATTGGTTTTGTAGGTAGAGTTTTTGTTTTCCAACTTTAATTTTCCTTCATCGATGGATCTATTTTATAGTTTACATGTCATGGTTAAATATTTATCAAAGGTTTTAAATCTATAAACACATAATTTAGAAGAGATTTTCTTGGCACATGCTTGAGAAAAAAAATTATATCAGTTCAGGCTGGGATAAAGAGAAGGAAAGCTGATTGATTAGACTCCTCCAATGTGTTACAAAATATGCAATAGATTCATCATCAAATTGTCAAATAGAGTAAATTTAAAGGATGGAGACTTTATTGTAGAATATAATTTATATCAACACATCACAAAAGATATAGGTGTATCAAGATGTCCAAATATGCAATATATGTAAAAATAGAATACCCTAAAGGTAGGGTAACACCATACAATATTCCCTTAAGAAGGAATAACTCCATAATGTCTCTTCAAGGGGAAATTATCCAATATCCTCTTAGAATATAAGACTCAATTATTACTTTTTTCCTTTACAATGATAATCATCTCCTTTATATAGAGGTATATCTAACTAATAATGGATGGGTAACACCATAATCCCAATGTATGCTAACCATTACCCAATGCTCTAATTCCATAAGTTACTCCATTATCCTAATATATTGGACCCATATAACTAACTAAGGGGATGTTTTATACATGTAAACATCTCCATCAACCTATATACATTAAGATATCATATCCCTAGGTATGTAGCAGACTTGATCTTCTTAGGGGTAGGTGCTCCTTATGAAATAGGTGTTTCACTAAATTCTAGTCAGAAGTATTTAACTAATCTCATGTTCGTGATCATCTTATAGGAAAGTCAATGTGTTTTTAGGCTTGAGAGTGTGTTTTACTATCCGAGAGGGTTTCCCATATATATCTTGTGTTGTGTGTATGATCTTGTATTATCTTCATTGGTCATTGTTATAAACATATTGTATGCTTCATAAATGGTTGTATTAAATGCTTAAATGTTTCAAGGGTTTTGTAAATTGAATTGGATTATTTTTCACCATTGATTCACCTCCCCTCATAGTGATTTTACCTCCAAAATTTTTTACTAGAGTAAGTCCTTTGGTAAAGGCTTGATAGCTTGAAGGAAATCCAAGGTATAATATGGGTAGCCATCAAATGCAAGGAGGTTTTTCCACTAAGAAAGCACCAATGTTAAATGGATCCCATTATGCTATTTTTATTATGAGGATGAGGATTTACATCATGTCCCTAGGGTTTGAAACTTGGCAATCTATTATGAATGGTCATTCTACACCCCTATTACTCCATCCAATGTTGTAGATAAGAAGTTGTTTGAGAACAACTCTAAGGTAATGAATGATATCTCTTATGGTCTTTAAAAGATTAAATACACCAAATTAATCCATTTCATATCTACCAAAGAAACGTGGAATAAATTTAATACTATTTATGAATGATTTTCAAAGGTTAATTTGGAAAAGTTGTAGACTCACCAAAGACAATTTGAGAGTTTTAAGATGAAGGAAGAAGATTATGTGGCAACCTTTCTATAGAGAGTTGATGAGATTGTGAAAATCATTATAGGTCTTGTAGAGAATATTAAATAAGCTACTATAGTTCAAAAGGTATTAATGTATCTCTCTCTCTCTCAAGTTTTATTCTAAAGTATCTGCTATAGAATGAAGTCATTATCTTACTAAGTTGAAGATGGATGAATTGCATGACATCCTTACTGCCTATGAGATGAGAATAAATGATGATATACCACCAAATAAGGAAGAAACTTTCAAGATAGAAATGAAGCCAAATAAGAAGTTTCAAGGTAATAAATTCAAGGAGAATGAAACATCTAATATTAATGAAGATGAACTATTTACTTTGTTTACAAGGAAATTGAAAATAGGGTTAGGAAAATATAAGGGTAAACTACCCTTCAAATGCTTCACTTGTGGAGAAGGACATTTTGATAATAAGTTCCCTCATAAGCATAATAATAATTATGATGAAGAACATGGTGATAGCCAAGATGAAGACAAGAAAACATACAAGTCTAATAAGAGAAACAAGGGATTTAGAAGATTTGACAACAAGAAGAAGTACTTCATTGACAAGAAGAGTCTCTACACCAAAGAATATTACAGCTCATCAGATGAGAGTGAAGATAGTGACTCAAAATATGATCATGGTCCAATTGAAAATGAAGAACTCTTTATGGATGAGGAAAGAAGTTTCTCATATCAAAAGGATTCTACTTGGAGTGATTCAGATATGATAAAGATGAGGTGGACTATGAGATTGAATTAATACATGCTCTTGAAGAACTAAAGATTGAGAAGAAAATTAACAAGATGAAGTCTTAAATCAAAGACTATGAGGAGAAATTTAGTGTGTATGAAGAAATAATGAATGAAGACACCAAGGATCATGAATATATAGTCAAGCATCTTATTTATCAATGAGAAATCCTATCTACAAACCTGAAAGCTCAAAAAGATGAATATTCAAGGTATGTAATTGAAAATGAGTCATTAAAAATTGAGTTAGAAAATACATCTAGTAAGATGCAGTTATTTATAATATTTAAAAAGAGCTCAAGTGATCTAGAAAATATTCTAAGTGTTCAAAAGCATGTAAGTGGTAGAACTGGTCTTGGATATAAAGAAGAACCAAAAAATGAAAATAAAGACAAGATGAAGACTAATGTAGATCAGACAACCTAATATAGATCAATTAAGGAATGAAGATGATATAAAATTGAAGACAAATCAAATTATACAACCAAATACCATTTGGTATGCAAGTTCTAATGGTTATTGTTACACCTGTAACCAATTTGGATATAGAGCTAGATAATTCAAGACACCTATTAGAAATGAGTTTGCTTAGAATTATTATGGGGGTTATATTTTAAAAGGTGTGAATAAAGTCAAGTGATTCAACTATCTTGATGAGGAACATTTTTCTAAGCATTGTCTAAATAACGTAAGGTAAGGTGAGTCTTCTTCAAAATGAGTAGTTTATTTCAATTATCAAAACAATAGACATATTTCAAGATTTTGTTCTAATCATGAAAGGTAGGATAAGCTTCTTGTAAAAGGTATAGTGTGCTTCAATTGTCAATAGAGAGGTCACATTGCTAGATTTTTCAAGCAAAGGCCTATAAGACAAAATTGGTTTAATCAGGCTCCTAGAGTGAAAGAAAGAAGGTAGGTTAACTCATGGAAACCAAAGATGGTAAGTGTGAGTTTATTAAAGGTAAAATCACTTAGAGGGGGTGGGGAAAATTAGTGGTGATAAATAATATAATTCAATTTCTAAAACCATTCAAACACTTAAGCATTCAATACAACCTTTTATGAAGAAAACAAGATGTTTATAGCATTCAAAAATAAAGGTAATGTAATATCATACACACAACATAATATCTATGTGGGAAACCCTCTTGGGGAATAAAACCCACTCTCAAGCCTACAAATACATGGACTAATTATCTTATAAGATGATCACAAACATGAGACTGATTGAGTCTTTTAGACCAAAATGTAGTGAAACACGTGTTTCATAAGGAGCACCTACCCCTAAGATGATCAAGTACATTTGACCACCTTTGGTCAAGTCCTTTTGACAAAAATTAGTGAAACACATGTTTCACAAGGAGCACCTTATCCTAAGATTATCAAGTCCTTATGACCACTTTCAATCTTTAAACCTACAAGAGCACTATCCTTGACATAGAAAATATAACCTATATGTCATACACATAGTCATCAACCTGATCTACTCTTAAATCCATCCACTCATCACACACCCTTTCCTTTGCTACAAAAATATCACACACACCTCTTCTCTCCAATCTCACAAGTCTAAAAATCACCACATTTGATTTCAATTTTTATATAGACTTCATGATTATTATCATGTTCATAACCTTCTTTGTTGGCCACAACACATACCTTCACTTTTAAGGCATCTACATGGGTCACCTTTAAGCATAACCCTCTTTCAAATAGGCCTAAGTCACCTTTTAGGTCCTATGAAGACCCATTCACCTCTTTAACACTTATCTAAGCAAACTAAGAACAAAAAAACACTTTAAAATGCATGAAACCATGACACATAATCCTCCTTAAGTGATAAAAATCATCATATCACCCTTTTACTAAAGCTCAATTCACTCAAACAACATTTTTTTCTCACAACCACCATAAATGAACACATAGTCACCTTATAAGCCTTTGTTCATACTTAATATGATTGGTCAAACCTAAAAAAATACATGTAGATGGTATTCATGGAGTCTAAAACAATGTTTGATAGTTATCTCATCTCAAAACATCAAAATACCATCAAGAACAACTCAATTACCCTTCTCTAGTTACTTACAGAGTATGAATGAACACACAATCAACTTAGGATATCAATAAATTTGACTATACAAACATTTATACCTTCAAATGAATATTTTGAGATGCACCTTGAATCCATCTAGAACTTTTATTTTTACTACAATATCAAATTCTACATAGATTGAAATTTATGGCTTAAAAACTAAGCATTGGTATTTCCTTCATTAAATTCAAATATTTAAATTCAAACAGTCATAGTTAAACCTTGGTCACTTAGAACACATAAGATGCTCTTTACTTAGCTCATTCAATTTTCACCATCGATATTTTTTGGAAGTATTTCAAACTTTAAATCATATAGTGCCACTATCCCAATGCTAAACCTCAATCATGTTGAACTTATCTCATGAATCCTTAAAATATTGACCAAATCCACATGATCAATCTATATGGATTAACAAGGTCTTTATCTTGTAACACTCATTATTAAATCTTACTCAAAAATCCCATGATTATGACACTTGAAACCCTTACATGCCTTATCATCACTTTATTGATATTCCTTTGTGCTTGTTCCACTTGGTAGTCCCATGTGCATATTAGTGTAGGTTTTTATTTTTCCCTATTTAGGGAAATTGTATTTCTTGTGCATACATGGAGTTTTCCTACATTTGTGGGATAGGCTGGCTTATGTGGAGGTGTGTGTCATAGATGTGTCATAGGTGTCATAAAAATGTCATAAGTAACTCCCTTGATGGGAGTTACTTCTCTATTCTTAGCACCTTGTCACCACCTTTCATGGAGGAGTTACTGTCTATTCTTGGGGTGCCTTATCCACCTTTTGTGGAGGAGTTACTTACATACTCTCTTATATGTATTCCTCACTTTGGCCATCTCATGCTAATCAAATTTTGGTTTTCTCCATTTTGTCATGTGCAATTTCTCTTATTGTGTTATTTTAAAATTGCTTTAGCATCTATGTGGTGCACACTTGCTTCAACTTGTGTGATCACATCTCCATTACACTCACATTATCTGAATTCTGGCAGCAACTTTGATATGGTATCAGAGCTACCCTGGTAATCTTGTGTGTGATTATGCTTTTAGCTTATTTTGAAATCAAGAGGAGTGGAGTTATCTTTATTTTTTATTCTATATTTAGTCTAAAATTTAAAAAACAAATCTGTCTATATCATTTCTGGTTAGTTTCCTTAGGATCCTTGCATTTGGGTGTCTTGGCAAAATACCAATAGCAGACAAGTTGTTTGCTAAAAAATCTGCAGGTTGATGCACTCAGGTGCCATTGTTGAGCATAGAGCAAGGAGCTAGGTGCAAAAATTTTGTTCTGCACCATGCTTCTGTAGATCCTTAGCTGACCTTTTTTTGGTTGCCATGCCTTCAACACAACAGTTCTTCCTGCAATGCCACTTCTGCTACCACGCCACCAGCGAAGCTAGCCATATGGCCCAAGTTTGCAGGTTGGTTTTGTTTTTTGCTAAAAATTTATAACTATGCCCTTTTTGGATGCCACTTCCTATTTTGCTTGGTGTCTTAGTAGAGCGCCCTTGTTTTTTGGTGAAATATTCAGCCACAGTCTTTTACCATGCCTTAGACAGGCTGTACGGTCTAACACAGGGATGAAATTGTTGTCTTTTCTGCTGTAAATTCTTGACTATAATTTCTTGAAAAAGGCACCCTCTTTCATGCTTGGCATCCCATGTGGACCCTTAAACACCTTGGAAATACTTCAAAACTATCTTTCCTTTTTTGTTTTATCAAGTCAATATTCAATTTTATAGACAGTTTTGTATTTTTGGGGTTTGAATTTTAACTTGTATCTTCAACTGAAGATGAAGGGTGAGGCCCAGGTTGGTGGGAGGCCAACTCCCCCTCACACAAATCTCCTTTAGATTCTTCATTCTATGCCAAATCCAATGAGTGGTTAGAAGGCCACTTTCTCCCCCATAATAGGCATTTTTTAAATGTTTTAGTGCTTTTTTTTGCAAAAACACTAGTTTACGAGAAAATTGTACCTTTAATATCTTGCAAATGATAGCTCAATTTTGTGTGCCATTTTTTGCAAAAGTGTTTGTAATTTAATTTTCCATATTGTGGGCTTGTTATTTGTCAAAAATTCACTAGTTTATAAAGTGCCAAAAATTTGGGTCTCTCGAGACGCATTTTCAACTGAGTCCGACATCTTTTGAGCGTGCACTTGTATATTTGGGGGCTCAATATTTTAGGGGGGTGTGATTTCTTTTCAAAAATTTATTATATTTTCTTTAATTCTCCTTTCTTCATAAATTCACAACTTACAATCAACACAACTTCACCTAAATTCAGCTAAAAAATGGATTCTTTTCAACTTAAACCCCTAACAACCTTCAACTATCATGATTGGAAGGTTAAAATGTCAATCATTCTTAAAAGCAAAGGGTTGTATAGGATCACCATGGGTACTAAAGTAGAACCCAACACTGATGTTTAAAAATTCAAGTGGTACAACCGTAGTGATGAAGTGTAGGGATTATTGAGCTTGTTTGTGTCTCCAGAACTTCTATTCCATTTAGAATCCTCCTAGACTCCTAATGACATATGGGACACCTTATAAAATTTATTTGGGAAGCTTGATGAGATGAGAGGTCATGAGCTTGAAAATGAACTCATAAGTCTATGTCCTAGCAACTTTGACACCCTACAGGACTTCTTCACTAAGTTTAAGGCCCAAGCTATTCAGTCTTTGTTTCCACTTTCCATTCTATAAAAAGTTCCCTTGGCACTACATGGAAAATGCCTTCTTTGGATTCATTCATTATCGACTTGACTAGGGAGCAAGATAAGCTAATTCAAATGGGCACAATGAAGTCAACTCAACCCCAAGCTTTGATAGCTAGAAATGGTAAGGATAAGACTTCAACAAAGGAGAAGAAGAAAAAGAACAAGGACCAGGAGAAGAAGAAATAAAATGCCAATCCTACCAAAAAAAACATTGAGACTTCTTCTTCTAATGCCAAACCTAAGAAGGAGAAGGTTAAGTGTGCCTATTGTAAAAAGACAGAGCATGATGAACACAAGTGCATGAAGAAACAAATAGATCACCTAACTCATCTTATAGAGAAGAACAACATAGGTGTTTCTGAGTCCATCAAGCAGAATTCATCTACCCAAGATTCTACTAAGGCAAAAGGCAAGGGTAAGGAGAAAGAAAAGGGCAAGGCCCTTATAGCTAGAACAGCTTCTACATCTTCATGGGTCATCGACTCGGGTGCTTCTCACCACATGGGCTCTTCACTAGTTGAGTTTTCATCTTTAGAGCCTTGTAGCATGACTTTAATTAGTTTGGGTGATGACACTTCAATTTTTATTACAGGGAGAGGGTCAGTTAAAATGGAAGGAGGAACATTTAATATTGTTCTAAGTGTTCCTTCTCTTTCAACCAATCTCCTATCAGTGTACCAAATCACTCACATTGGTCAGGGCATGAGAGTTGAGTTTTCACCATATTCAGTGGCTATCAAGGAGTTGCATAGTGATACTACAGTGGCAGTGGGAAGGGTAGATCACCAAGCAAGGTTATACACCTTCTCACATTTTGCATCAGATTCTTCTCCAATAGCATTGTTGATTCATTCAGATGGAGTTAGCAAATTATGGCATGAGCGGTTTATCCACCTTAACTACCGCTATCTTAAGCAACTTTGCAAAAATGACATGGTCATTAGCTTGCCTCGTGTCCAGTTCTCAAAAGGACTTTGTGAGGGGTACTCCCTTGGGAAGAATCCTAAAGCAAAATTTGGCAAAGGCAAAGCTTGGAGGGCTTGACAACCTTTGGAGTTAGTCCACAGTGATGTACCAGGACCCTTTCCCAAACCATCTTTCATAAGGGCCAAGTACATCCTCACTTTCATTGATAATTTCTCTAGGTACACTTGGATATATTTTCTCAAACAAAAGTCTGAAGTGTTTGAAAATTTTCTAGACTTCAAGGATCTTATTGAGAAATAGAGTGAGAAATCCATCAAGGTTATTCAAATTGATAATGGAGGGGAGTATGTCAGCATCAGGTTTGAACAATTTTGCACCACAGAGGGGATCGATTTGTAGTGCATAATCACTTGCAGTCCTTCACAGAATGGGGTTGTAGAATGCAAAAATAGGTTCTTGAAAGAGATGGGTAGCTGTACGATTCACTCCAAATCCTTATCACCACAGTACTGGGGTGAAGCCATCAATTGTGCTTGCTACATTCAAAACAGGGCTCCTCACAAAGCTTTGAAAGGGATAACACCCTTTGAAGCTTGGCATAAAAGGAAACCTGATGTTGAACACCTTAGAGTTTTTGGATCCCCAGCCATGGCCCACATTCTGAAGAAGAAATGCAAATTTATGGAATGTTTATACAAGCCTTGCATCTTTGTAGGATATCTGGATGGTATTAATGGATATCGCCTTCTAGATCCAGTCACTCATGAGTTGTTCATCAAGAGAAGTGTCCATTTTTAGGAGAGTCCTAGAGACTTAACACTTGACACTTTTTCTCCCTCATTGGATCTACTTCTTCATGATGATTCCTCATCAGATTCAGATTAGCCATAGTAGGTTCTCAAGCCAGAGACATCTTCTTCTTCTTCAAGTTTAGACAGTGAGAATAGTGATGTAGAGTCATCCACCTCTATTCAGTCAGAGGATGAGGAGTTAGCACCTAACTCGCCCACTTTTGGGCCACTTTGGGCTAGACAGACACTTGAGAGTGCTTTCACTTGGGTAGGAGATCTCGTAGATGATAGACATACTAGGGGGATTTTCAGAGAGATCCACATTCCTTCTTTGCTATAGTTTCAAATCCACTAACTTTTTGGGAGGCATCGGGGGTACCTGAGTGGGATAATGCTATGGAGGAAGAATATTCTTCCTTAATGAAAAATCACACTTGGGATTTGACTTCACTTCCTAAGGGAAGAAAGATGGTTTGATGTAGGTAGATATATCATACCAAGTTTGTAGAAAATGGGTCAGTTGATAAGTACAAGGTGCAATTGGTTGCCAAGGGTTTCTCACAGGTGGTAGGCATTGACTACTCAAAGACCTTTGCACCCATTACAAAGATGACTTCTATTCGACTCACCTGGGCTATTGCCGTAGCACATGGTTGGGATGTGTATCAGATGAATGTGAAGAGTGCCTTTCTTCACGGAGACTTAGAGGAGGAGATCTACATGGAGTAACTGCCAGGATTTGTTCAGGATTATTCCTTAGTATGTAAACTTAGGAATTTTATTTATGGCCTTAAATAGGCCCCTCAAGCTTGGTATGCCAAGATGGATTCCTTCCTTCTCACAGTGGGTTTCACTAGGTGCCATTCTAATCCCAATGTCTACTTCTTGTGATAGGATGATTTGCTCTTGATTTTGGTTTTATATGTTGATGACCTTTTAATCACCAAGAGCTCTTCATCGGCTATTGCAGTGGTGAAGGCATCTCTCTAGGATAGATTTGACATGAAAAACTTGGGTTTGTTGCACTACTTCCTTGGAATCGAGATCTCACAGTTAGATTCAGGGATTTCTCTTGTACAGCCTAAGTATGCTCTTGACTTATTGGCTCAATTTCACATGGCTGATTGCAAGCCATCTCTGACTCTATTTCTATTAGGAGTCAAGCTTGAGGCTGATTATTCTTCACCATTGGTTGATGCCACTCAGTATTGATAACTTGTTGGTAGTCTCATCTACTTGGCTCACACCAAGCTTGACATATCATATATAGTGGGACTTGTCTCCAGATTCATGCAGGAACCTCATGAGATGCATTGGAAAGTAGCTAAGAGGATCTTGTACTACATACAAGGTTCACATAGATATGAGATTTATTAAAGATTTGGAATAGAGGTTGACTTAGTTGCATATATAGATTCAGACTGGGCTGGGGATTCACAAACTCACAAGTCCACTTCTGGTTACAGTTTCTCTCTAGGTTCTAGTCCTATCAGTTGGTCTAGCAAGAAGCAGAATGCTATTGCTATATCATCCATAGAGGCAGCATACAAGGGAGCTGTTAATGTAGCTACTGAGGCTATTTGGCTTTAAGGGATACTTTTTTAGTTTAGCATTCCTATCAAGAAGCCCACCATCATTTATTGTGACAACTAGAGTACCATTTAGATTTGTAGGAATCTAGTTCAGCACCAGCGAACCAAGCACATATAGATTCACATGAATTTCATTTGGGAACTTATTCATAGTTAGGTCATTGATTTGATATTTTTCCAGTCTTCAGAGTAGGTTGTAGACATCTTCACCAAACCTTTCATTGAGAGCAAGTTCATTCATCTATGAGCTCTTCTTGGGGTGCAATCCACATCTGCAGCAACATCATCTTCAGGGGGGCCTTCTAGCCTCTTCTTTTCTTTTATGTCTCTCTTTTGGGAGGGAGTTTTTCCCTATGGGTTTTCTCCTTTTCTCTATTTTATGGGAGATTGCATTTATACATGGGTACCTCATCAGGCCTAGTTGTTGGGACCCATTTTATATTTCAACACTGCCCACCTAAGCTGCACTTATGGGGGGGTATTAGTGTAGGTTTTTATTTTTCCCTATTTAGGGAAATTGTATTTCTTCTACATACATGGAGTTTTCCTACATTTGTGGGATAGGATAGCTTATGTGGAGGTGTGTGTCATAGATGTGTCATAGGTGTCATAATAATTTCATGAGTAACTCCCTTAATGGGAGTTACTTCTCTATTCTTAGCACCTTGTCACCACTTTTCATGGAGGAGTTACTGTCTATTCTTGGGGTGCCTTGTCCACCTTTTGTGGAGGAGTTACTTACATACTCTCCTATATGTATTCCTCACTTTTGCCATCTCATGCTAATCAAATTTTGGTTTTCTCCATTTTGTCTTGTGCAATTTCTCTTATTGTGTTATTTTCAAATTGCTTTAGCATCTATGTGGTGTGCACTTGCTTCAACTTGTGCGATCACATGTCCATTGCACTCACATTATCCAAATTTTGGAAACAACTCTGATATTGCATTGTTGACTATTTTACTTAACCCACATCATTTATCTTTATCAGTATGAACCACTGCTCACCATTGATCTTCTATCAAACTATCAAGCTTGTGATACTTATCATCTGTGCATGTAACCTTTGACATGTTGAATCTTACACACACCACTAGATCAAGATTATGAATTAACATGAACCATTATATATTTTGACTAATGACTTTAGACTTCAATGAGGTTTATATTGATAGTCTCTGGCCCATCATAGTCTGCATGTGTAACTTTGAAGATTTATATCTCAAGCTATAAAACACTTCAAGACTCCAAATTTTTAGGGTAAATTCTTAGAATTATAGATAATGTCTCCATGAAATCATTTAACTATTGAATTTATATTTACCAAAAATAAATGCTCAAAATTTTTGGTTTATCCATATCTGCATGATGTTTAGTAATGGTCTAGCTAAGAATAGAAACTACTGCAATCTACTTAGAAGGCCAAATTTGAACCTTAATAAAAAAAATTCACTTAATTTAATCACCTAAAATTTGAACCATAGAAACTAGGGACTAATGTGATAATACCCATATGACCAAATCCCCTTGACTCATCCATCCATGGCAATGGTGATGTTACCAAACTACCTACTTAGATTTTTTTGCCAAAGAACCAACTATGCCTAGATGAACATAATGAAGAACCAAATGAATACCATGAACATTCACATGATCTAAAATCATCTTTGAACTCTGATATGACCCTTTACATAGTCTCAAATCACCATACTCATCCCTAAACATCCTTAACCATTATAAAACTAAAGATTAACCAAGCCTACTTCAAGCATACTAGGACAAGCACACTGCACACTTTGTCATTAGCACTTAGAATATCAAAACACTTCATCCACTCACTTTGACACCTACATGACATCATTGTAAAATCTCCAAAAATATACCCCTTTGTCATTAATTTCAACACCCATCAGGAAACTCACCTTCCTTCTCTATCTTGAATCACTCTCACAATAGGAACCTTCTCCCCCTTTGAAACAATAACAAAGTGGGCACATACTGATCCTAAGGACCTCAAAATACTACCAACAAGAGAAGAACACCTTAGAAATATGATACACACTCCCCCTTAACTTTATCCTACATCTTCTTTCCTTGACACCTTCCTCTTACTACATGCCAACACTCTCTTCAACCAAGCACTACAACCAATAAAGAAAGAACACATAAAAACACCAAAATCTGATGGAACTCACCAAGAAACATATAAGAGGGACTTCCCCTAAGATCTTTGAGCCATTTCACCTCTTGAGCATCTTTAGATCTTCACACACCATGAGGAACCACCACACAAGATTACTAGCCTTCTCAAGCCACCTTTGGAGTAAGCTCATGAACTTGTTATTCCCCCTTAACCAAAAGACCTATTATTTCAAAGAGAAATAAATGACACCCAAACTTTGTCTTAGATACTCATATGTAGTTTTTTACAATGGTTTGGTCATAGTATCTACAAGTTGCTCTTTTGTAGGCACATACTCCAACTCAACATTTTTATTATTCACTTTTTCTCTCAAGAAATGATATCTAATAAGAATTGATTAGTTTTTGAGTGCATATCATGATTATTTGAAATACTAATTGCATTAGTATTATCACAATAGATAGGACAAGGTCCATTTTGTCTTACCTTATAATCTTCCAAATTTTGTTTCACCCACATGACTTGCATGAAACAAGAGGTATCTATTATATATTTAACATATACAATTGATAGAGACACTAAGGATTTCTTCTTACTTGGCCAAGACACTAAGCATTCCCCCATGAAGAAGATCCCACCACTATTACTCCTCCTCTCATCCACACACCCTAACTAATCTACATCAGTATATGATTTCAAAGTGAATTTTTTACTCTTGGGATGCCATAAACCATACTCTATGGTGCCTCCAAGATACCTCAAGTTCATTTTGATTGATTTCAAGTGAGATTATCTAAGATCATCTTGAAACCTTTCTACAAGAGTAACTACTTGAATGATATTAGGCCTAGAAGCAATAGAGTATTAAAAACTTTCAATCATGGATCTATATAAAGTTTGATCAACTTTTTATGAGTCATCTTGTTTAATTAACTTGCATCCAATGATCATTGGAGTACCCATTGGATTATAGTCCATCATGTTAAAATTCATTAGCATATCCTTGATGTATTTAGCTTGTGAAATGAATATCCCTACATCAAGCTAGTTAATTTACAATCCAAAGAAGAAATAAAGTTATCCCAACATTGACATTTCAAAATCAATCCTCATATTATATGCAAAATCTCTACTTATATTATCATTGTCAAATATAAAAACTATGTCATCAACATATACAACCACAATCAATTGATGATTGTCTTCTATATTAATGTATAAATTACTATCATCTACCCCCTTTTTAAAACCTTGACTCAAAAGATGCATATATAACCTATTATACCAATCTTTAGGAGCTTGTTTAAGACCATAAAGAGCCTTTAGTTTACATAAAATATTGATTGTTTGACATGATGTATCCTTCAGGTTACTCAATGTAGACTTCTTATTTTATGTTGCCATTCAAGAATTCAGATTTCATATTCATTTGGTATATCTTAAAACCTTTGAAACTAGCATATGCCAAGAAGAGTCTAATTGCTTCCATTCTTTCCATAGGAGAAAAAGTCTCATAAAAATCTATTCATTCAACCTAAGCATATAATTTAAACACCAATATAGATTTGTTCCTTACGTCTTATCCTTTCTCATTCATCTTGTTTTTGAAAGCCCACTTGGTACCTATCACATTTTTATCTTTTGGCCTAGGAAATAAATCCCATGTTTCATTTTTTACTATTTGATCAAGTTATTAATCCATTACACCATTCTAAATTTCATCTTTTCTAGCTTCCATAAATGTTTTAGGTTAAATCATGGATAATAGAGCTGAGTCTTATCGACTCTGATTGATCAACTCTCTCCGTCTAGTCTATAAACCAGTACTAACATTTCCAATAACTTAGGAGATTGGATTATCTTTCTGAATTCTTTTAGATAGAGCTTTAGATTATTGTATTTCTTCATCCTCTTCATCTTCATCATTTTTTTGAAATAAATTTGAATCGAGTCACTTACCTACAATTTTAGATTCTTGACTTTACTTATCTCATCTACCCTTACATTTAAACTTTCAATAATCTTGTGAAGCCTCTTGTTGAAACTGATATAGTTAGTATTGATAGAAGAGTAACCTAAGAAGATGCCTTCATCAGAACTTGAATCAAATTTGGCAAGATTATCTTCATCTCTTTTGATGAATAACCTACTCCTAAACACTTTAAAATATTTGACATTAGCTACTCTATTATTTCATAACTCATAAGGAGTCTTATCACCATTTACTCTAATTTGACACTTATTTAGGATATAAATTGAAGTGTTGGTTGTCTCTTCCTAATAACCACCTAATAATTTAGCATCTTGAAGCATGGTTCTACTCATATATTAAATATTCTTATTCTTCCTTTCAACAACACCATTCTATTATGGTGTTTAAGAAGTATAATATTGTCTCCTTATCCCTTGTTTCTCACAAAAACCATCAAATTCATGTGACCAAAACTCACCTCCTTTGTTTTATCTTACAAATTTGATCTTTGATGATTTATAATTTTCAACAAGTGCTTTGAATGCCATAAATCTTTAAAAAGATTCTAATTTTTCTTTAAGAAATAATATCCAAGTCATCTTAGTGAAATAATCAATTAAAAGCATGAAGTAGCTATTACCTTGAATACTTTGAGTTCTCATAGGTCCACATAGATCAATGTGGATCAAATATAATGGATTTTAAGTTGTATTTGTATCTTATTTTGGTCTGATTCCCATGAATACATGCCTTGCAAGAGAATGAGGAATCTTGGAAATCTCGGGCATATGCCTTACCAACCCCTTTAAACTGATCTTTACCATATTATCAAAATCTATATATCTTCTAAGACAAAGTCATATTTCTTCTAATTGACTCATGAAGTACTCCTTCTTGGATTCATGGAATACATATAGGTTGTTATCTATTTTATAAACATTTGTAACTAATCTGTTAGCCTTTTTTACTTCACATACATCATCATGAAAAGTTAAAACATTTTTTTGCTTACACATTTGACTCACACTTAGCATATTATGTTTCAAAACTTATACATATAATACATTCTTAGTCTTAGTATAACCATTGTCCAAACTCAAAGTACCTTTTCCAACTATGTTAGTAGTTTTTTGGTCACTAAATCTCACTAAACTTGAGTTGGTCTTCCTGAGAGAGATAAACTTGATCTTGTCTCCTGTCATATGATTTGAGCATCCACTATCTACAAACCATATCTTATTCACATCTTCTTGAGTATTCAAGGCTACTTGAACAACCATTGAATCTTCATTTAGTGGATCACTTGAATTCTTCTTCTTTTCTTCTTCAATCTTAGGTTTAGTCTCCTTAAACCATTTGATGGTATTAATGACTTGTATATCATTCTTCCAATAATCTCTTTTGTAGTTCTTGGCTATATGAACTTGTTGGTTATAATTTTAGAATATGAGATTCATTTTAATCTTTGGAGAAAAATCACAATCCCTATATCTATGTCGAAATTGATTGTAAGAGAAACAATACCCATTGAAGACATTGTTCATATTTGACCTTCTTTTTTATTCACCATTATCGATCCAGAATTTTTATTCTTGACCCTTTTGGTGGAGATAAAATCCATTTTGTACTTAGGAGTAAATATGATTAAGTCATGACTTTATTTTCCAATTGTTTCATCCTTTGGTTGAGACTTTTATCCATCATGACCTAAAAATTCTTGATTGTTGCTTCTAGATCTTTCACTTGCATCTTCACATCATCCATGCTTGTATTGACATTTGATAAAGAACATACTAGTTTGTCTTGAAGATAAGTTGCAACCTCTTTGTCAACATTTTTAACTTTGATCACCTTCAAGTGGTTAAGCTTTCAAGATGGACCTACTCTGATACCAATTATTACAGGCATAATCACTAAGAGGGGGGTGAATTAATGGTGACAAGCAATCCAATTTAATATCCAAAACCATTTAAATGGTTGAGAATTTAATATAACCATTTATGAAGAATATAATATTTTATAGCAATGAACAATTAAGGTAATGCAATATCATACACATAACACAAGATCTATGTGGGAAACCTTCTTGGGAATAAAACCCACTCTTAAACCTAAAAACATATGGACTACTTGTCCTATAAGATGATCACAAATATGAGACTAGTCAAGTATTTCTAACTATAATTTAGTGAAACACCTATTTCATAAAGAGCACCTACCTCTAAGATGATCAAGTCCTTTTGACCAGCTTTTGGTCAAGTCCTTCTTACTAGATTTATTGAAACACTTGTTTCACAAGGAACACTTACCCTTAAGATGATCAAGTACTTATGACCACCTTAAATATTCAAACCTATAAAATCATTATCCTTAATATTAAAAATCTAACCTATAGGTCATACACCTATTCATCAAGTTGATTTTCTCTTCAATCCATCCACTAGGCACACACCCTTTCCTTCACTCCACAACTCTCACACATACCTCTTCTCTCAAATCTCACAAATCTATAAATCACCACATTTGATTTTAGTTTTTATATAGACTTCATGATTATTATCATGTTCACAACCTTATCTTTTGGCTGCAACACATGACTTAAATCTTAAGGCATCTAAATGGATCACCTTTAGGCAAAATCCTATTTTAAATAGGCCTAAGTCACCTTTTAGGTCCTATGAAGACCTATTCACCTCTTTGACACTTATTCAAGAAAATTAAGAACATAAGAACACTTAAAAATTCATGGACCCATGCCATACAATCTATAATTCCTATTTAAATGACAACAACCATCACATCACCCTTATGTTAAAGTTCAATTCACTCAAACAATATTTTATGCACATAACCACCATGAATGAACACACAATCACCTTCTAAGCCTTTTTTTATACTAAATATGATTGTTCAAACATAAAAAATCCATGTAGATGGTCTTCATGGAGTCTAAAAAACCCTATCATAATTATCTCATCATCAAACATTGAAATACCATCAATAACAACTCAATTAACCTTCTCAGGTTACTTGTAGAGCATGAATGAACACATAGTCAATTCTTTCACTCAATAAATTTGACTATACAAACATTTAGAACTTAAAATAAATATTTTCATATGAATCTTGAAGTCCTCTACAAATTTTATTTTTAATAAAACATCAAATTATGTATAGATTGAAAGTTATGGCCTAAAAACCAAGCGCTGGTCTTTCTTTGGTTAACTTCAAATATTTGAATTCAAATGGTCATAGTTCAACCTCAGTCACTTAGAATACATATTGTGTTATTCATTCAGCTCACTCAATTCACACTTTTAATATTTTTTGGAAGTATATTGAAATTTAAGTCATATTGCACCACTATCCAAATGTTAAACCTTGAACATGTTGACCTCATCTCATGCACCCTTTAAATATTGATAAAATTCACATCATCAATCTCTATAGATTAAAAAGGTCTTTATCTTATAATGTTCACCATTAGATGTTACTCAAAAATCCCAAGATTATGACACTTGGCACCCTCACATGCATTTTAAAAAATTTAATAACAGTCCCTTCCACTTGTTCCACTTTGTAATCTTGCATGCATTATTGAATCTTAGAATTTACCCATACCATTGATCTTTGTCATTATGAACTACCTCTCACCATTGATCTTCTATCAGACTAGTGAGCTTGTGACACTTGTCACTTGTGTGTGTAAGCTTTGACATGTTGAATATCATAGATTAATGCACACTATTATATCTTATAACTAATTACTTTAGACTTTAATGAGGCTTATCTTGATGGTCTATAGCCCATCATAGTCTACAAGTGCAATTTTGAAAATGTAGATCTCAAGCTAGAAAACACTTCAAGACTCCAATTTTTTAGGGTGGCTTCTTGGAATTATAGATAATATCTCCATGAAATAATTTTACCTTAGTTGAATTTATAGGTACCAAAAATATATAATCAACCTCTTTGGTTCATCTATATCTACATGATGTGCAGTGATGATCTAGCTAATAATAGAAACTACTATAATCTAACTAAAAGGGCAACTTTGAACCTTAAATTTTATTGCACTTAATTACATGACCTAAAATTTAGACCATAAAAACTTAGGACTAATGTGATCACACCCATATGCCCAATTTCCCTTGATTCATCCATAGATGGTAATGGTGATGTTGTCAAAATTCCTACTTAGATTTTTCTACCAAATAACCAACTATGCCTAAATGAACATAATGAAGAACCGAATGAATACCATGCACTTACACAAAATCTCAAATCATTCTTGACATTTTATAGGACCCATTACATAACATCAAATCACCATACTCATCCATAAACATCCTTAACCATTCCAAAACTAAATATTAACCAAGCCTACTTCAAGCATAATAGGACAAGCACACTTCACACTTTGTCATTGAAACTTAGACTATCAAGACACTTCATCCACTCACCTAGACACCTCCATGACATCACTAAAAACTCTCCAATAGAGTCATGATGATTTTTTAGGTCTATTTAATTTATTTTATATGGTGGATAATGCTATATAAATTTGAGAGTGCCAAGAGCTCTCATTGTCTACTCATGTTGTGAATGAAGAGACCAAGCTCAAGGACAAGGCCTAAGGTTTTGGTTGAGGCTACTTCTAAGTTGTGTTTGGATGTTAATGAGAAACTTGATATGTGTGAGAATTTTTCAATCTTGGTTCATATGTTTTCAAGGTCTAAAGGTGATGTTATATAAAACAAAGAAGCTACTTTAGTAAACAAGGTATGTTAAGATTCCATAGTTGCTCCAAACGTTGTATGTCCTATCATAAAAGAGAAAGTGAGTGATGTAGAAAAGGAACAAGTTATCAAAGATAATATTAAGGATAAAAAGATCAAGAATTGTTATATCTATAAA
The DNA here is from genome assembly GCA_037957365.1 of Torreya grandis. Taxonomy (NCBI): domain Eukaryota; kingdom Viridiplantae; phylum Streptophyta; class Pinopsida; order Cupressales; family Taxaceae; genus Torreya; species Torreya grandis. The sequence continues at coordinate 1,657,059 of JARHVA010001529.1, forward strand.
ATGATTCCATTGGTTACTGAGGAGATGTGAGCCACTCTTGGATTCACTTTGTTTTAGAGTATTGTGATGTAGAGGAGGTCTATGTCTATGCTTCCTTAAAATACTCCTTTCACTGGATAATAAAGTGTTGATGTGGTATACTTTATAAGGTCATATAAGGAAAGATATGAGTTTTTCCAATTGAATTTACTGTGTCATTATGGGATAAGTGATTTTATGAGGTCAAAATGATGTCATAAGGTGCTTTTGTTGTGTATGTAGTGTTTGCAGGATTAGAATGGGTGTTTTTTTGTGGCATAATGAGATTGATGAAATGTAAAGAATATTTTATTCTCAAAAATGTCTATGCACTTATTTTTGATGTTTTCCAGGTGGTTTTGTGTCTTAATGATCATGTTTGTGACTTTTAGAAATTTTTGTGTGCTCTCAGGTTTATCTTTCTTATTGTAGATCAAAGCAATGGTATAGGAAGTCAAGGTTCCCAAAGGTGTGAAATATCAAATATTGGTATAGAAGTGTGTGATTGTTGTCTCCAAGTGTGGGAGATGTTTTAAATGTGGGTACTAACTAGAAGGAAGTTTGTTGACCTTGTTTGTTTTGAGATTCTAGAGTTTTGGTCTATGCTAGAAAAGTGGTTTGCCTTATGAATTAAGGTCTAAAGCTTCTTAATAGGTTTAATGTTACAAATGGGTTTTCAAATAAATATTAATAGAGATCTGAAGGTTTATGTTTTTTAAATTATCCATGTTTTTGTCAAAATGGTAGGCCTAATTAGCTAGTAGGCTTGTGAAAGAAATATGTTTCAAAGGATGATCTAGGTGATTAAAATTGGTGTTCTCAAGGGGATATATGAGAGTGTTCTAGATATGAAGTTTTAGGTCTTGAAATTATGTCTACTAAAATTTTTGGTCTCTAAACTTTTTAGGTAGGGCTACAAGGAGTTTAGATAGGCCTAGTGTGAATATTTGATGTTTTTTCTTAGTTTCTCAAAAATAGAAAGGCCTGAGTGTTTCAATGTGAGTTATTTTGTTGTTTTTAGATCATGTTTCCTATTTGGTGATTATCATGAAGTTATATTGGTGGTCCTTGAGGTGACTTGAGAGAGAAGGATAATAAGCCTATGTGGTGGTTCTTCATGGTGTGTGAAGATCCAAAAATGCTCAAGAGGTGAAATGGCTCATATATCTTATGGGGTGTCCCTCTCAAATGTTTCTTGGTGAGTTCCATTATAATTTAGTGTTTTTATGTGTTCTTTCTTAATTAATTATAGTGCTTGGTTGAAGAGAGTGTTGGCATGTAGAAAGAGGAAGTTGTCAAGGAAAATAAGAGGTAGGTTCAAGGTAAGGGGGTGTTTTTATCATATTTATAAAGATTTAATCTCATTTTGATGATATTTTCATGTCTTTAGGATCAGTTATGCCTAGTTTATCATTGTGTCAAAGGGGGAGAAGGTTCTTGTTGAAAGAGTGCTTGAAGAGATAGAAGGAAGGTTAGATGTATGATGGGTGTTGACATCAATGACAAAGGGGGATATTTTTGGATATTTTTAAGTCATGTCATGAAGGTGTCCAGGTGAATTAATGAAGTGTCTTGATAATCCAATTATCAATGATAAAGTGTGTAGTGTGCTTGACCTAGTATGCTTAAAGTAGGCTTAGTTGATCTTCAATTTTGGCATGGTTAAGGATGTTTAGGGATGAGTATGGTGATTTTAGGATGTGAAAGGGGTCATATCATATGCCAATGATGATTATAGAGGTTGTGTAAGTACATTTTATTAATTTGGTTATTCATTATGTTATTTTTGGCATAGTTGGTTCTGTGACAGAAAATTCTAAGTAGGCATATTGATGATGTTATATTTCACATGTGTGAAGGTTCCAAGAGTAGATTGATATATGGATAGATTAAATTATGTAATTAGATCATATGTTTCAAATTTTATCTCATTTTATGGAGAATAACAACATTTATTAATGGGGAAAGTTGGCTTCTTAAAAAAAATTACTATGTTCTCGTACTTAGTTAGATCATCACTACATGTCATGCAGATATGTATGAACTACTAGGTTTGTGCATTTTTTTAAGGTATTAATAAATTAAATAATTTTAAATGGTTTATATGGAGATTTTTTATATATTTCCAAGAATATACCCTACAATTTTTGAGTCTTGAAGTTCTTTCTAGCTCAAATTATAAATCTTTAAAGTTGTACTTGTAAACTATGATGGGTCGAAGACCATCAAGATAAACCTAGTTAAAGTCTAAATTCATTTAGTTAGTAGATCTAATGGTGTATATTAATTCATGATATTTATCTAATAGTACATGTAAGATTCAATATTTCAAAGGTTTCACATGCGGGTGACAAGTATCATAAGCTCACTAGTCTGGTAGAAGATCAACGGTAAACAATAGTTCATACTAACAAAGATCAATAGTATAGAACAAGTTAAAGAGTCAATAATACATATGAGACTTCCAAATGGCAAAACCACAAGGAATTGTCAATAAATTTATCCAAAGGCATGCAATGGTTCCAAGTGTCATAATCTTGGGAGTTCTAAGAAATATCTAACTGTGAGTGCTACAAGATAAATACCTTGTTAATCTAAAAAGATCATCGATGTACATTTGGTCAATATTTCAAGGGTACATGAGATGAGATTAACATGTTTAAGGTTTATAATTTGGATAGTGACACACTATAAGTTAAAGTTTTATCTACTTCCAAAGAAAATTGACGGTGTAAATTGAGTGAGCTGAGTGAGGAGCATGAGATGTGTTCTAAGTGACTGAGGTTCAACTATGACCATTTGAATTTTATGAATAAAATACTAGTGCTTGGTCTTTAAGCTATAAATTTTCATATATGTAGAATTTGATGTTGTAGTAAAAATAAAATTTGTAGAATACTTCAAGGTGCATTAGTAATATTCATTTTAAGGTCTAAATGTTTTTATAGTCAAGGTTATTGATCTCTAAATTTGGTTGTGTTTGTTCACATTTTTCAAGTAACTTGATAAGGGTAATTAAGTTTTTATTTATGGTATTTAGATTTTTTGAGATAGTATTGATATTATAGAGTGTTTTAAACTCCATTAAAATCATTTGTATGGGTTTTGGAGGTCTAACCAATCCATATTTAGTATGAATAAAGGATTATAAAGTAATTATGTGTTAATTCATGGTGGTTATGTGCATAAAATGTTGTTTGAGCAAATTGAACTTTAGTAGAAGGGTGATGTGATGGTTTTTATCACTTAAGGAGGACCTATATATTGTGTGTCATGGGTCCATGCATTTTAAAGTGTTCTTGTGTTCTTAGTTTTCTTGGAGAAGTGTCAAAGAGGTGAATGGGTCGTCATAAGACCAAAAAGGTGACTTAGGCCTATTTGAAAGAGGGATGTGTTTAAAGGTGACCCATGTAGATACCGTAAGAGTGAATTCATGTGTTTTTTATAACAAGGAAGGTTGTGAACATGACAATAATCATGAAGGCTCTATAAAAATTGAAATCAAATGTGGTGATTTCTAAACTTGTGAGATCTGAGAGAAGAGGTGTGTGTAGAAGTTATAGAGCGAAGGAAAGGGTGTGCACCCAGTGGATGGATTGAAGAGTAGAGCATGTTGATGTCTATGTTTATGACCTATAGGTTATATTTATAATGTCAAGGACAATTATCTTTTAGGTTTGAAGATTGAAGGTGGTCATAATGACTTGATCATCTTAGGGGTAGGTGTTCCTTGTGAAACATGTGTTTCACTAAATTTTGGTCAAAAGGACTTGACCAGTCTCATTTTTTTATAATATTATAGGACAATTAGTCCATGTTTTTTTATGCTTGAGAGTGGGTTTTATTCCCTAAGAGGGTTTCTCACATAGATCTTATTTTATTTGTATGATCTTGCATTACCTTCATTGTATATTTTTAAAAACATCTTGTATGTTTCATAAATGGTTGTATTGAATGTTTAATTATTTTAAGGGTTTTTTAAATTTAATTGGATTATTTGTCACCACTGATTCATCCCCCCACTTAGTGATTGTAACTCTAAAAATATTTATATGAATATGATATGTTCACACAAATTAAAATAAATATGAATGGTAAAATAGTGAAGAATATAGAGAATAAGAAAGTGAGCATACCGATTGATAACTTTTAAAGATAATCTCCTTTATTCCTCCCTTATACTCCTATTTTCATAAATCCAAATAAAAACATCATACTCATAATGAATATGTCCTTTCCCATAATCTATCACAAGGAGAAAATGTGAAGAATCTATAATTAATGCACGTTATTTATCTTTAAAGTTTGCAATTACATTACATCACATTAATAAATATAAACTACAAAAAATAGTCCTTACACAGAAATGATAAATGATATAAATGATTTTATTGGTCCCTCTCTCTCTTTAGAAAAATTAGATGATATAAATGCATATGATATACCACATTCTCCCTTAAGCATGAGTAATGATGCAATATATCATAATAATGTTTCTCTTCCCTTGGAAGTTACAAATAATATTATGACATCTCATTATACTTCTTCATTTTCTCCTAAAAGATTAAAATATGCAAATTAATGTGATATACAAAACAAAGTGAAATTATTTCATTATATTTACAATGTAACAATAATTTAATATTATGAAAAAAAATCAATATCATCATTTATATCCATAGACTGTAAGTCTCATTTGGTCGATGTCTCTCTTTAGAAATGGTAGATGATATAAATGCATATGATATACCACATTCTCCATTAATATGAATAAGGATACAAAACATCATTTTAATCTCTCTCTTCCCTTGGAAGTTATAATTAATATTATAACATATCATTATACTTCTTTTTTTCCTAAAATATCAAAATATGCAAATTAATGTGATTTTCAAAACAAAGTGAAATTATTGCCTAATATTTACAATGTAACAATAATGTAACATTATGAAAAAAATCAAGGTAGTCATTTATATCTGTAGAATGTAAGTCTCATGATAAAATTAATTGTGATTCTTCTCCCCCTCTCCCAATTCAATATAATCTAATAAAGAGAAATGTGATGGATCTACTCCCATGAAAATTTAGTATGACAAGGTAAACAATGATTCTAAAGTTTGTATTGATTTTGTCTTATAATGTGATTCTAATCTATTCAATGACATTTTCCATGATCCCCTAATACTAATTTTTAAATTATATGATCAATTACAACCCACGAGTGATCCTTTTCAAACCACTATCATACCTGCTAGTCATTATACATCCTTAATGCATGTCATTGGTGACCTCAAAAAGTAATTACTTGATCTCACTTTACAAATGAGATCAGGTTGTGCCAGTATCAAAGATAATTTTATCTTAATAAAACCCCTTACCTAAATTTTATATGACCATCCATATAAAAAATGCTTTATTATACCTATCCTACACTTTTTATATGGTTGTGGATATCCTTTTACTCAAATAACTCAATATTCACTTTAGTTTGGAGAATGAGGCAATGATGGACACAACCTACTAAAATATTTTCATATAAGTCTAATAATATATGTTTAATATTGGTTCTAAAGTTTACTTAATGGCTCCTTAGCTAACTTCAAAAATTATAGGATGTGTTCTTATTATATTATCACAAACACATGGTACCTAAGTTCACTTTAGAACATCTACATGGTTTGAAAGAAGGCCATGATGATATTTTCTAAGGTTACATATTATAATACAAAAATACATTTCATTTTTTAAATTATCAACCCTTAGATTTGTAAAATTAATTTATTTTTATTAGAGTTCACTTATCTCCCACTAAAACAAAGACAGATGCATAACACACACACACACACACACACACACACACACTCACACACACACACACACACACACACACACACACACACACACACACACACACACACACACACACACACACACACACACACACACACACACAACACACACACACACACACACACACACACACACACACACACACACACACACACACACACACACACACACACACACACATACACACACACACACACACACACACACACAGAGAGAGAGAGAGAGAGAGAGAGAGAGAGAGAGAGAGAGAGAGAGAGAGAGAGAGAGAGAGAGAGAGAGAGAGAGAGAGAGAGAGAGAGAGAGAGAGAGAGAGAGAGAGAGAGAGAGAGAGAGAGAGAGAGAGAGAGAGAGAGAGAGAGATGTTAAAATATTCTTGTGATATCAAATCAATAACACAAAAGACTAATGAGTCAAGACCATCTTCATACAAGAAGGAAGCTTTCAATAAATAATTTAATTTATATTTAACATCTAAAAAAAATAATCTAATTAAATTGACTCAAGATATTTAAATAAATATAAACAAATATAATCCAAGAAAAATGAGTTAAATTAATCCGTTAGGGGAAATAACAAATTTATAAATCAACACCTAAAGTGATTAAATCTATTTTTAAAAATATATAGCCACTATAATTTGATAGATTTAGAGATCAACCACATGATATTCTACATATTTTGAGGAATATTAATAGGTTAATTAATATTAATCCTAATTATGATAATTATCCTCATCATCTTGAGTATGTAAAATGCAAGTCATTGTATAATTATCATGGTATAAATAGACATTGAGATAATGATTGTTATGCATTGTGTGAAAAGATATCACAACTTCCAGATAAAAGGACTAGAAATTTTTAAAAATTGGACAATTAGATACCACAATCAACTCCTTCATATAATCCTAAATATTTTCCAATAATGATAATGATATTTTAAAAATAACTAATGACCATTCAAGCACTCATGAATATCACACATAAGGAATATTTTACTTTAAATAATATGAAACAACATAATACATTTAAAATAAATTTTCATCAAGGAATGGGATACAATGAAAAATATATATAGTGTACACAAGGATCTAATATGAGACTCAATTTTTGCCAATCACTTTGGGGTTAAAGATAATGAATACATTATGGATCATATATCACACTATTCCATAGAGAAACACAGTCTTGGGACATCATTGGTTATAGAAGATGAATTCAATAGTGAATAAGGATAATAGAAATTTATATTTTAATTTTTAAAGAGCTTTATTAACATTCCAAATCAATATAATAGGCATAAAGGACACTATGTACCATGATAAATTCACATCTCAAATTACACAAACATGGGTACCAAAGTAAAAATATCACATATTAGATCAAAGGCATGAACATGTACTTCACACTCAACAAATATCAAAAAGAGAAAAAAACATTATAAATCACATATAGGTGTGAATATCTCTAATAATACATATCCATTTATTCAAACCAAAATGGTACTTATAAAAAAAAATCCGTATGGTACAAAATTTATATCTCCATTAGGATGGTCATTGCATTTTATAATTCTTAATCAGCTCAATTACATGTGTCAGAAAAATATCATTAATACATTTCATTTATAATAGTGTAATAAAATATATTAAGTTAATAATTCTTAAATGTCATCACATGAACCCAGTTATTAAATGTAACATTTCTCAAGGAGCATATATTATAATATAAAATTACACATAAACATAATGTATGAAAGAATACATACATATACATGTGTGTGTGTGTGTGTGTGTGTATACATACATACATACATACATACATACATACATATATATATATATACATATATATATATATACATACATATATATATACATATACATACATACATATATATATATATACATATACATATATATACATATATATATATATACATATATATATATATACATATACATATACATATATATACATACATATATATATATACATACATATATATATATATATACATATACATATATACATATATATATATATATATATATATACACATATACATATATATATATATACACACACATACATATATGTAAATATATATGTATATATGTGTGTGTGTGTGTGTGTATGTATATGAATATGAATATGTATATGTGTATATATATATACACACACACATACATATACATATACATATAGATACATATACATATATATACATACATATGCATATACATATATATATATATAGATATATACATATATATACATAAATATATATATATACATATGTATATGTATATGTATATATATATACATATATATATGTATATATATATACATATATATATATATATATATATGTATATATATGTATATATATATATATATATACATATACATATACATGTATATATATATCTATATATACATATATATATATGTATATATATACATATATACATATACATATACACACACACATATATATATATATACATATATATATGTATATATATACATATATACATATACATATATATACATATATATATATATACATACATATATACATATACATATATATATATATATATATATACATACATACATACATATATATATATATATAATGTTTAACATGATACATTAATAACATATAAAAATTCACTCAATAATGGGTTTATCACCATATACATCTCCAACTCCCTCTACATCTACTTCAACCAATAATAGACCATGTGAATATGAGGCCCCACTATCATCTCATCATGATAATGAGTGGGATCTACTCCTATCATGATCCTCATATAATTCCACTATTACATGTAATGTAACATATTTACACTATAATTGTGTATATGCAACCGATAAACTTAGGCCTAGATCAATAATTGGATTATGAGGGGGAATCTAATGTCTTGTAAGCTTTGCCTTGAGATAGCCACACTAGATTATCACCACATCTCACTCGGATCTCATATCATCATTCTCATATGTATTTCTAACACATGTAGTAATTATTGATATTTAGCTAAAATTAAGGGAATTATCACCTAAAATCTCTATCAAACACTATATAAACCACCTCAAATTGCCTTACTAGGAACATGTCATGTCAAAACTTGTAGGGATGTATCTATAATGGTCATTTGATACTCATCATCCCCTAAAAATATTAATATAATATATCATTATCAAAATCTATAAAAGTAATTTAAAATTATTTAAATATTTTCAAAATACATATAAATACTTATAGGAGGATCCTGAGGATCAATAACCACCACTCCACTCATATATTCTCTACCTTATGCCCCAATGTTGCCCTCTACTACAACCTGAAATAAAATAGGCCTTATGTGGTCTTCCCACCATCACATGTAAGTTGGTGTACCATAAGTTTAATCTATATCTAGAGTTTAGTTCATATTATCTACCTCTATAAATATAATTGGGGCCAATTTGGTAGAACTATTTCAACCTCGGTCCCCCTCATGTATAGGATCTCTAATAGGTAGCCTTTATACATAAGGTATTGGGGGTACACCCTTGGTGATTTTTAACTATTAAATCACATCATCAAACTAACATTACTCATATATATCTAGACATTTGTTATGAATCCAATAAACTACTTGAATTTTCCTAAGCTATACCACATCCTCCAAACACCCTATAAAACCCCTATAGTATCACCTTGCAATAACATCCATAGAGATCTAGTCTAATATTTGATAACACTCCACCATCCCAATCCTAAGAAAATATTTTATACTAACCCACCTCTCAACATACATCTATGGATGTACCTATTCATTAAATGTTTGTTGGAGATATATTTATTGAAAGGGGGGTGAATCAATATGCAAACTCCTATTTCATTTCCATATAGCATTCACTTATCAATCAAACAGATCTAAAGATAGAGAAATGTAAAAGTAATTATTCATATGAGTAAGAAGTGGAAGCATAATTAATGAGAACAATATTTATGTGAGAAGCACTCTAAGGTAATAAAAATCATTGATGCACAACTTTTACTACTATCTTATAATAAATGAATCACACTTTTAGTGAGGCACAAACTCAACTAGTGAATTTAGAAAGCTTCATACTACAAAGAAGATCCAACCCCCTAGATAGCCAAGAAATAAATCAGATACCTTGAATATATTATCACCCTTTGACACCTATTTCTTACTCAACTTAAGATGATCTCCTTTGTTTACTCTTCTCACACTTCTTTCTCTCTCCAATAGCCTATTAGGCTTTCTCACTGAATTAGCCCTCTCCTTAACAGAATTAGGTAAAATGACCTTGCCCAACACCTATAGAAACATAGTTAGATACTAATTTAATGTAAATATAATATCTCTCATGATATTTAATCTCTTAACCTGATATCCAAAACTCTATATCCTTCGCTCAATTATCTCAATTCTCTACCTAGTCAAAATATGCTTATTAAACCTTGACATTATACTTGATTATTTCTCATACAGATATTGGTTAGATAATGACCTTATCATAATTGTATTATTATTTAAATATATCACTAAATATTTTTAAAATTTGAAACAAACATTCCATATGTTGGTCATTACCCTTAAGGGCTAAAACCAACATTATGCCGAATAGAGACCTAATGCAATTAGGCCTTCCCTAAGCACACATTTCACTTAGACATCCTTTTAACACTTTGATAATTTATCAATGGATGAAACACTTCATATTTCACTTTAATATACCCATAATAATCTCTCCTTATTTTCCCAACACCATTTGGCTATTTTCACTCCTTAAACCATCTAATTAGGTCTACTCACCATTAGGCCTTTTCACTGCCAAAAAGTTTGTCTTGTAAATATAAATAGCATACATAGATTTGACACATAACCCACACATAAAATGATATTAATAAGATATTTATGAACTAAAATATTTCCTCAAAATATTTTGTATTCACCACACAAGATAAAAGGCCTTAGGAACACTCTTATAGATGGGTTACTCAGAACCACCAAACATTATCAACAAATAGTCAAAAACATTTGACTCTCCATACTAGAACAGGGACTTCCAATAAGGAAAAATACATTAACATGATCTTATGAGACATTAATAACACCTTAAATATAATTTTATCCTCCAAATTAGTTGCAAAATGACTTACAAACATGATTTTCACACACACTTAGAAAGTTGCCTCTAGCACCAAAAACATAGTCAAGAAAATCAAGTCATAAAACACATGTGGGAATACTTATGTGATCTTAAAATTGGTTTTTTTAAACCTTTATAATACTTATATGATCTCTTAAAATATGTATTTCATGTTCATATATCACTATTGGTCTTATAGATCAATCTCACTACTTCACTCTACACAGACTTCATTGTGTTAGATAGACCAGTTTGATGACAAATTTTTTATTGAGTATAGGCATCATAAAAAATTATACACAAATTTTATAGGAGTATAAGTTATTTAAAAATTAACACATGAATTAATATCCATACCTAATCCTCTGCAACCAATCCCTAATCTCATTCTCATTCTCACCTAGTTTTCTCATTGTTTTGCTCATTGGGCTTGTTTAGCAATATGCCAGATTCCATGAATGGTTTACCACATTTTTTGTCTAAAAAATAATATAAAAATTTCAATGGAATAAACTATAAGTATTACACATCATACTTAATCTATTTACATGCTTTGACCTTGTCAACCCTACTTATTACATCATAATTCCTTAAAATAAGGGTTTTCCTGTAGCTTCTACTCACTACCATGACATACCAAAACCACATAAGGAAATATTGAAGAGTATTTTACATGTTTCAAACATAAAACTAGGTAAAAAATACCATTCTGATCCATAATTGACTACATATTTCCTATTGAGTCATTATAAGGGTTTTGAGAGGGTTTTAACTGGTTTCACTTCTTAAAAATCATTCATAAAGGATTTCCCTTCAAATTCAAAACAAATGCTAGGAAAAAAAAGATATGGGCCTTACCCAACTACCATTAAGTGATAAATCTCTCATTAAAATTTTTCACATGCAAACGAGCATAAGAATTTTCTTCTTAAGTTTGCAACACCCCATTCTATATACACAAGGAAGCTTATCATAGGTTTTCATGCTTTCTCCTTCAAGTATTGAATTTAAAATTTATCCACACACTAATCATGACCTATCACACATATTTAAATGATATAAATATCTATAATACCTTTTTAAATTATCTTTACCCTTAATTAGGCCAATATAGGTCAATTTGCATACTAGGCCTTATACTGCCAATCATACTTAAACTATGATCATGACTTGAAACCTATTGAACTATCTTTAGAACTATAATGTCATGTCATATGACCTCACACCAAGTTCATAAACTACCAAAATTTATTATATAGGTATTTTATGTCTTAACTCATCATGTTACTAGGACTATGCCATTTCACTAGGTTCCTCAAATAAGGCTTTATGAACTCAACATCAAGAAAAATAATGACAAAATAGAATGAAATAAATGATACTTAAATGACATAAATTAAAAATTCATGAATACCTTGTAACACATTCCCAACAATATCCCCATTTAGAATTGATGACAATAACTCATTGATGAAACCTACTCAGAGAGACTTCTCTTATTGGGAAACATCTTCTCAATGTAGATTAATGTACCCCTTTGACATTAATGATAAAACACTTACCTAAAATAACACTTAAATATACAAAAATAAAGTATCTTATCAGAAAACTCCCCTTTTCATACCACATATCTCAGATATCTTCTTCTTGATAGATTGATATGACTCCCCTTTTGATTTCATAGTTTATGCACTCTTTTCTATTCTTAGAGCTAAAACACCTCCTCATCAGCTTTCCCTAAGAAATTTATATTTATTAGTGGATTATAGGAATAATACTCACACATAATTCCTATAATATATGTTCAAAATTAGTCTTTGGAATAGGTTTAGTCAAGATACAAGAAATATAATCCTTGGTAGACACAAATTCAATCTTAATACTTTGTTCACTCACATGTTATCTTAAGAAATGATACTTAATATTAATATGTGTATTCTTTGAATGCAATATAGGATTCTCTTAAACACTTATGTCACTAATATTATCACAAAAAATAGGAATAGGGCCATCAAACTCTACCATGTAGTCTCTCAAGGTTTGTCTCATCCACAACATGTGAGTATAACATGAGGTTTATAAAATGTACTCAGCTTTACAAGTAGATAAAGATATTAAAGGTTTTTTCTTTCTTAACCATAAGACTAGACACTTGCCTAAGAAGAAAGCTCCTCCACTAGTGTTATTTCTATCATCTATACTCCTAACCCAATATGCATTTGTATAGGCTACTAGATCAAAAAATTTACTCCTTGGGTATCATAAACCATATTTCAAATTTCCTTTGAGATACCTAAGTATCCTTGTGATTTATTGTATGTGAACTTCCTTAGGATATAATTTTAAGCTTCCCACAAGACCTATTACTTGCATGATATCTATTCTAAATGCATTAGTATACAAAAAACTTCTAATCATGGATCTATATTTTATCTAATTAACCCTTAAGGATTCATCCTCATTGATTATCTTGTATATTGTAACCATAAGTGTACTTATAAACTTACAATATTCCATTTCAAACTTCTTTAACATCTTTTTTATATTCTTGACCTATGAAATGAACATACCTTTTTTAGTTTGACTAATTTGAAGTCCAATAAAGAAGGACAGTTCTCAAAGCATAGACATCTCAAATTTTGACTTCATCACCTCTGGAAAAGCCTTGGTTATGTTTTAATTAGTTCCAAAAAATATAATATCATACATATACACTAAAACTATCAATTGATGATCATTTTTAGTTTTGGCATACATGTTACTATCTACAACTCCTCTCTTGAACCCTTGGTCCAAACGGTACTTATCAAGTCTAGCATAGCAAGTTATAGAGGCTTATTTAAAACATAAAGGGCATTATTCAACCTACAGAAATAATCATTATTATGATTCAATAGGAAACCCTCAATTTGTTCAATGTATACCTCTTCTTCTAAGTTCCCATTTATGAAGGTTGACTTAACATCCATCTGGTATATCTTGAATCCTTTGAAACTTGCATAGGAAATAAACATCATAGTGGCTTATAAACTTTTTACAAGAGCAAACATTTATTCAAATTCCACTCCTAATCTAGTATATCCTTTTCACACAAGTCTATCTTTGTTATAGTGACCTCTCCAATATTATTCAATTTGTTCTTGAAAACCTATTTTTTACCAATGATGTTTTTGTCTTTAGGTCTAGGTACTAACTCCCAAGTTTCATTCTTCTCAATTTTATTTAGCTCCTCATTCATTATATCTATCCAAAACTTATCTTCACTTTCTTATATATATATTTTTAGGTTTAAATTTTGAAATTAAGTAAGCATCACTCACCATTATTCTCCTTGTTTATATACTTGATTTTGTTTCTAATGATCTAATATTCAAGATGATCCTTTTGAATTTATCTAGAAGAACATTTTGAGTCATTTCTTTCCTCACTCTCTTCTTCATCCTCATATATCTCTATTTCTCCTTTATCATTCTTTGACTAATAATATGGATTCTTTGTCTCATCCACCCTTCACATTTATGATTTCCACTATCTTTTACAACCTTTTATTATAGCATGTATACACAACACTTATTGATGAATATCCTAAGAATAAACCTTCATCAGATCTTGAATTAAACTTTCTTAGGTCCTCATCATCTATCTTAATATAGAATTTAATCCCAAAAACCTTGAAATATTCAACACTTGTAGGTATACCATTCCATAATTCATATGGAGTCTTATCACCATTGATCATAATCTGACCTCTATTCAAAGTGTTAACTATATTACTCATATATTCTATCTAATAACCATTTGATAGCTTGGACTCATTCAACATGGTCCTTGCCATCTCTTGGACTATTCTATTCTTTCTCTCAATAACTCCATTATTTTGAGGTGTTCTAGCAACTGTGAACTATCTTCTTATTCCATTAACCTCACAAAACTCCTAAAACTCATTTGACCAAAAATCTCCTCTTTTTTCATACTTAATACACTTGATATTCACATTCATTTCTTTTTCAACCAGATATTTGAAGGTTTTGAATTTGCCTAGAGCTTCTAACTTCTTCTTTAAGAAATCTACCCAATTCATTCTTATGAAATCATCTATAATTAACATGAAATAGCTATCTCCTTGAATACTTTGAATCCTTATAGGTCCACATAGATTATTATAGATTAGTTTTAAATTTCTAGTAGTGGAATATTATTTATACTTGAATCTTATCCTAGTTTGCTTACCATGTTGACATGCCTTGCAAAGAACATCTACAAGTTTATATTTTTTGGGAATATTCTTCGTAGATAGCTTAAAGATGATCTTGAATATATTATAAAAGTTCATATGAACTAACCTCCTATGCCACAACCAACTCTCATCTACCTTGCTCATGAAGTATTTCTCTTTTGTGATCTCATTTAGTACATAGAGATTGTTTTAATTTCCTTAGATTTGGAAATTAATCTTTCTAATTTATCTCTCCTTATCTCACATACTTTTACATGAAACATTATAGTATGTCCTTGGTTGCACATTTGACTCACACTCAAAAATTTGTGTTTCAATCCATCTACATATAACATATTTTTTGCCTTGGTCTTCCCATTATCCAAGCTCAAATCACCTTTCTCAACTATGTTAGTAGATGCGTTATCTGAAAACCTTATTGAGCTAGTGGAATTCTTATTCAAAGTGATAAATTTGATTTTATCTCCTATCATGTGACTTGAGAAACCACTATCTATGTACCAATTCAAATCTTCATCTTGAGTGTGAAAAGAAATTTGGGTTATCATAGATTATTCTCCTCTATATTTATACTTATTTTATATAGGTTTTACTTTCTTGATCCATTATTTAGTGTCATGACTCCATAATTTCTCAACATGACTAGTTTTCCTAATATATTTTTTCTTACACTCTCTTGCAATATGTCCTCTTTGGTTACATCTATAACATAGGATTCTATTTCACAATCTACAAATAACAACTTTATGTCCAAATTTACCATAAGAGAAACAATAACCCATAAAGGAGTTCACATAATGTGATTGTTTGACCTTTTTTGTATTATGATGAAGATAGGATGAAAAATTATTTCCTTTGACATCTATTGATAAATCAAGGACGTTCTTGAATTGTTAATGCTTGACTTCAAATTTGGCAGCTTCTACATAGGTCTTGATTCTATCAGTTTCAACACTCCTTGATTGATTAATGTATATGAGATTATGATATTTATTGAGCTCATTTTTTTATTATATAGATATAATACCTCTCATGTTATTAAATTATCTTTTACTATCAAAAATATTGTTAATCTTTTTAGTAGTTTCCTCATACTTCTGGTAAGTCCTTAACTTGATAGCATCATGCATAATTTGTGCCTCTAAAGTCTTTATTTTAAATATAAGTTGGGTAAATTATTATATGTGATCCTTATATTTTAAACAAAATTAAAAATATATTTTACTAACTGTGGGTATATTCTCATGGCAATCATAGAAAACACTTTCATTACTAAGATCCATAACTATGTTCCAAAGATCTCCCTTAGACTGTTAGGTCTAATTAAGAGACTAGGATTTAATACCAACTATTGGAGATATATTAATTGATATTAGGGGTTAATAAATGTGAAAAATACTAATTAATTTCCATATACCATTCACTTATCAATCAAATATATCTAAAGATATAATAATGCATAAACAATTATTCATATGAGCAAGATGTGAAAGCACAACACATGAGCACAATATTTATGTGGTAAAAAATATAGGGGAAGAAAAAAATAATTAAAAACTTGGAATAATATCCTATAATTAATTAATCACACTTTTATTCAGGCACAAACCCCATAAATATCATCAGCCCCTCACTAGTCAAGTACTAACTCAACTAGTGCTTTTACCAAGCTTCAACCTTCAAGGAGGTTTCAACCCCATATAAAACCAAGTAATAACTTAAATAAATTTAATATTTTATCACCATTGGGAAAATTTTTAATACTATACTAAATATTACCTCCTTTTTTTGCTCTTCTCACACCTCTTTCTCTCTCAAACAACCTATTAGGCCTTCTGCTCAATTAGCCCTCTCCTTGATAGAATTAGGTCAAATGAACTTGATCAAAACTTATATAAAAATTATTAAATACTCATGGAATTTTAATATAATATATATAATTATATTAAATCCCTTAAATTATTCTCCCAAACTCTATATCCTTTTCTCAATTAGCTCAATTTTCGAACTAATCAAAATAAGCTTATTAGACCTTGACTTTATACTTGATTATTTATCATACCCATATTCATTAGATAACGAAATTACCATAATTTTATTATTATTTAAATTTATCACTAAACACATCTAAAAATTGAAAAAAAAAATCATAGGTATTTCATTACCGTTAAGGGCTAAAACCATCATTAGGCCTAATAAAGACCGAATGCAATTAGGCCTTCCCTAAGTACATGTTTCACTTATACCTCCTTTTAGAAAATTGAGAATTTAAAAATGGATTAAAATATTAATATGTAACTTTAATATACCCCTAATAATATATCCTTATGTATCTGACATCGTTTGTCTCTTTTCACTCCTTGAACCATCCAATTAGGTCTACTTGCCATTAGGCCTTTTCACTGCCAAAAAGTCTGTCTTACAAATCTGAATGATATACATAACTTTGACACAAAAAACACACATAAAATTATACTAATATTATATTTATGACTTAAAATACTTACATAAATTATTTTTTATTCACCTTACAAGCCAAAAGTCTTTAGGAACACTCTTGTAGATGGCTTACTCAAAACCACCGAACAATGTCAACAAATAGTCAAAAACATTTGACTCTCCATACTATAATAAGGACTTAAAATGAGTAAAAATACATTAAAATGATTATATGATACATTTATAACACCTTAAATATAATATTATCCTCCAACATAGTGTAAAATGACTCAGCAACATCATTTTCACACACTCAAAAAGTTGCATGTAGCACCAAAAATGCAGTCAAGAAAATCATGTCATAAAACACCTATGGGAGTAATTATATGATATTAAAATGGGTTTTTGTGAAAATTTATAATTATTATATAATATTTGAAAATATATATTTCATTTTCATATGTAAATATTGGTCTTAAATATCAATCTTACTACTTCACTCTACATAGACTTCACTGTGTTAGATAAACGTATTTGATGACAAATTTTTGCTTAAGTATAGGAATCATCAACACTTATAAAATAATTTTATAGGATTAATAGGTATTTTATAATCACCCAATGCATTAGGATCCATCCTTATTCCTCTATAGCTAAATCTTAATCACATTCTCATTCTTGCCTAGTGTTTTCATTATTTTGCTCATTAGGCCTATTTAGCAATAGGCCAACTTCCATAACCAGTTTACCAGATTTTTAGTATATAGCCTATTAGTTCCCAATTTTACACCTCATACATTTTGGCCTTTCACACTTGAATAAAATTTCAAATAAAGATGAAAAACTTAGTAGAATGTCATTGTAGCCAGGGAAAGATTTTGCATCAAGATTAGACCGAATATAGAAAATGACTGAGAGGCACCTAAAAAGGGTATGGTTATCTTCCTAATAATTTTGGATATACCTAAACCAAGGTGATATGACCTATGGGGTATCATTATCACATGGATATATTATTAAATTCAATCTTCATGTAGATTTTTGGCATAGAGAGACACAAATCTAACTAGAACACAACCAAACTTGCTCACTCTACCTGGGAAGGGTTGTCACACATAATGATAAAATGCTCTAGGATAGATAAAAGCTATTGAAGATAGATATAAAAGTTACTAAAATATTCATTTTAAATAATCTTTAATAACATCAGGTCTAAATAAAAGATTACAATGTTGGGCTTCAAAGCACAAAATGTAAACACATGTCAAATTACAATGTTTATACATTTATAGGAAAATAATACTTAAGTTATGCAAAGGGAATATTATTTTTAGGTTAGGATAAGTTAGATGATAATAAAGAGGAAGCGTGTGGTGGTTTTATATTATTTTTCAAACAATAGGGATTCCTTCAACATTCATGACATTATTTATTGCAAAGATGCATACATGTTAGTAACAAATTAAGGGGAACTACTAGGAGTAATTTATAGCTATTAGTACCAATGAGATGCAAATATGAAAATTATCATAAAACCCTAGAACATATACTAAGACTATAATATCATATACTTTTTACAATTGAGTACATAAACCTAGGGTGCCCTAAGAAGTTATGCAGCAACATATTCCCAAACATAATGTAGAAAAGGATTTATAATCTAGATCTAAGCCCAAGATGAAAATTAGTAATGAGAATAAAACAAGATGTCCAATCAAAAAAAATTTCAAAACACATCACTACACTTCATCAAAATTAAATAGTAAAAACCACAAATATTATCTATTAACTTGAAATAAGATCCTACATACATCATTGTTTCAAAATGTTGCCATGGGGACAAGCATGGTGGATTTGATCCATGTTGGACAGGGGAAACATATAGAGATGATTTTAGAGCTTTATAATGGACATACAACTATAACCACCTTATCAAGATAGGCAAAATACACATATTAATGATCCCAAAATGTGTAAGAGCCTATACGTAGAATGATAAAGACTAGAAATAATGACCTCCATAATGACCAACATAATGGCCAACTACCCTCTTAAATAGAAGACAAGCCTTTTATTTATACATTTTTTACCCATTTCAAATATTCAAATTCCAAAGTCCCACTAAGATGCTCCTATCTAGAAAATATTCTTTTCCATGCTTGAAGTCTTCATGGAACTGCAAGGAAAATGACTATTACAACTACCTTTACAAGGAATGGTGATGATTTGGATCATTTATTTTGATATCTATGTGAGAAATACCTTTCACACAATATGGAAATAAAATATTCATTTAAGGAGCCAAACAAACATTGTCCTCATGTGTAACTACTTGGAGATGATTTTTTGTTAATCAATGGCAAATATGGAATCTTCTAGACATCTACCCTTCTCTTGTACATGCCATAGAAAGTTCATTACCTTATAATGATGGCTGGAGAATATTATTGATTCATGACCACTTGAAGATTTTCCTTAGACTAGCCCACTTTGATCTTGTAATCCTACAATATCTTTCCTATGGAGGAGCTCAGATAAGCAAAGTAGATGAAGAATGAAAAACTTAGGTTATATTTTTTTTCCTTTGAAAAGTCCACTCTCACTCATGTAATCAATCTGTTGGATACAAAATCAAATATGAACCATTGATTTTCTTGGTCACTCACCAATGTCTTGACACTTATCCTCCTCACATCTCCCTAAAAGACCTTAGACTACTTTGACTATTTGCCTACCATCAAATCTTTCTTGGGTGGGTGAATGTGATCCATCATATCATGATCTAAAGGGAAGGATGTCACTGGATATTTTCTACACTTAGCTCCAAGGTTATGCCACTTGGCATACCTATGATGTTTATGTATCCCTTACAAACAGTCTCTATTACATTGAGCACTATCATACCATATGGTAGCAGCTATTAGATCTCAATCCCCCATTGAATTACCAACTATCTACTCACATCATTACATTTTTAGAACATTCTTGAACCTTGAACTATGCCCCATGATCTTAACACTTGTCACACATACATTGGTCCTGGGTTCCTTTAACTATTCATCTTTGACCATGCATTTTTTTATCATACATATTTTTATCATACTACTCTATGTTAATGTGCACTATTGGATTTGCCTTTGTTTGAACTCAAACAACTACTTTATAGGGCCTAAATTTGATACTCATGCAACCATCCTATAACATTTAAATCCCAATGGCTATTTTTCATGGCTTAAGATTGACATCCATGTGCCTATCAAAAAAATCTATGAGACCATCACACTTATATAATTTAGGTGAATTTCTTCAGAGCTTTTCTTATTAGATTTTTTGTCTTAAGCATTCTTACATTCATCAGCCCTTTGGTCTTCAAAAGAATTTTCTCAAGATTTTTATCTTTGTCTTCTCTATCTTCAACACAATTATACCACAAAAATTATTGTGGGATTTTATCTTTTGTACTTCTGCTCCTAGGCCCTCTATTTTTTGGGAGAATTGTTTTGGACATTTCATCCAAAATAATTTCCTTGAATAAATTAACCTTTGCACTTTTCTTGTATGAATTGAGTCTTCAGAATTTTGTCATTGTTGGGACAATTATTTTAGCCATTTTGTCTAAAATAATTTTGTCATAGAAATTAAACTTGGCATTTTCTCCAAAGAAATTGAGCTTACACTTTTTTTTTAAAAAATGACTTTTTCGAGATTTTTATGTGGTCAAAATTCCTAAAGGGCGAGTTCCCTTCAAACTTTTTGCCATGGATAAATTTTTTGAAACAAATAAGGACTTTACATTTTTTCCAAAGTAATTAGGACTTTTCTTTTAGGCTTTTTTTTCATGGGTAAAATGCTCGAAGGGAAAGTGTTCTTTGGACTTTTTGCTAGGAACAAAAGGTCTGAAACAACTGGCCTTTACACTTTTCTTAAAGGGATTGGACTTATCTCTTTTTTCAAATAAATTGGACCTTTAAACTTTTTTCTAAGGGTAAGGGCCCTTTATATTTTTTGCATAAATGTTTTGGCTAAAACAAAATAAGACTCTACATTTATTTTAGCCTTTTTGCATGGGAAAAATTCCCAAAGGGCAAGTTCCCTTCAAAAAATTTACCATGGATAAAATGTCTGAAAGAAATGACCTTTCAATTTTTTTTTGAAACACTTAGCCCGATGCAAATGGAACTTGGCCAAGACTTTGAATTCCTTTAGACTTTTTGTAGTGGACAAAATGTTTGACATAAATAACTTGTCAGATTTTTTATCCAAGATAAAAATCCAGAAGACCTATTTCCATTAGACATTGTGTTATTGAAAAAATCTTGAAAAAGTCTAAGGGAAAGACATATTCATCGAGTAAAGACTAGATTATTACTTAGCCAATTTTCACATGAACTTGAACTTCCAAATGAGTATTTTGAGATAGAAGTTGGGCTAAGGACTTGGGTATTTTCACTTGACAAGGGTGTAATTGCTTCAGTGCAATTTTGGGAACTAATAATACCTACTTATAAAATTTCATGTGAATAAACTATAATTCTTACACATCATCCTTCATCCATTTTCATGCTTTGACTTGGTCAACCCTACCTGCTACATCAAAATTCCTAATAATAAGTGTTTTCTTATAACTTCTACACACTATCATGACAAACCAAAACCACCTGAGTAAATCTTGAAGAGTCATTTAAATATTCCAAACTCAAACTAGGTCAATAGGACCATTATGAGTCATAACCTATTAGATCTTTCCTATTGAGTCATTATAAGGGTTTTAAGAGGGTTTGACTAGTTTCCCTTCTTTTAAATCATTTATAAATAATTAACCTTCAACTCTAAAACCAATGGTACGTAAAAAAATCTAGGGACCTTCCCCAACTAAATGAAGTTCTTAGGATCTCATGCAAAGGTTGCACATGCTAATGAGTGTAAGAATTTTCTTCTCAAGTATGTAACACCCCATTTTGTGCACATAGGGAACCTTATCACATATTTTAATGCCTTTTCCTTCAATTATTAAATTCAAATTTTCTCCACACACTAATCATAACCTCTTACACCTATTTCAATTCATTCAAGATCTCTTCCACCTTTATAAATGATATTGACCCCTCATTAGGCCACTTTAGGTCACTTTTCATACTAGGACTTATATTTTTAGTCATACTTAGACTATGATCATTACTTGAAACCTCTTGAACTATCTTCAACACTCCAACCTCATACCATG
>JARHVA010001529.1:1685000-1872500 GCA_037957365.1 Torreya grandis
TAGGTGATTACATTTTCCCTCCATTTATGATAGTAATGCAATAAAGTGAAATGATTAGTATAAATGAAAAATAAGTGTACCTAGAGTTACCTTGGAAGTGAAGCCCATGTATTTGAATTTGAATATGTGAATCTGGGTCTTCATATGTGAAACATAATCCAAAGAAATGTCCTATAATGAAACACGCAAAAATCAATCTTCACTAATGAGATAATCAGAAACAAAATACTATGCTAAAATGAAATAAATGATTAAAGAGAAAGGAACAAATACACCTGATTAGGTACTCAAACCAATGCATGAACTTGGAGATAACTTGTGTGTTCAAATGTGCATAGTGATTATATCAATGAATAATTGGAATTGAGCTCATGGATTACTCAATACTTACATGGGTGGCTCAAGAATTCAATCCATTTTTTATTCCATCATTTCCACCCCTATTTGGTGGATCTTAGTATATATGAATTGCTTGGATAAGATTATAAATGTGTCAAACCCTCTCATGTAGGTGTCTTAAGAACTCATGTAGACCATCATTCCATCATTTCCCCTTGTGAAGTATATTCATCAATAATTGTATTATGCAAAGTGCTAAAAGTATTTAACTAAGTAATCTAACTATGTATTTTACTATGTGGAAACTTAGGTATATTTGGTATCTCTATGCCTCTTAGGAATACCAACCACTGCATATGGAGTAAGGCATGGATTTGGTAACAACCTAGAATGTGATATCAAGTGTATACATGGTAAAGAATGACATGGATTTTTCCATTCCATCTAATAAACCTATCTAAAGCTTAGTGTATGAAAATTATGTGTCATGCACATGCCCCGATCTAGTATCTAAGTATATTAAATCTAAATAAAGTATGTAATAGTTGAATTTATGTAGCTAATTTGAATGTATGAGTGATCATGCCATGCATAATTCTCCCAAATTTAAGTAATTGATATGAATATAAATTGAAATGATTGAATCTAATCTAAATCTAAACATAATTTCCAAACTTATGAATATACTTATGCAAATCTATGTTGTACTTGGTGTACTAGTCTAAATGATCTAGATTATCTTGAAGCTAGGGCTACTAGATAGTATAGCCCTATAGTAGAAAGTAGTCCCTTTGGTACTAGTGTCCAAATATAGGTGATAATGAATGATTGGTTTGATCTTTGTGTGGTTTGAACTAAATGTTAAACCCCTATTTTATTATGTGTTTGCTCTGAGTCTGATATTTGAAATTGACCATGTGCACTGAAATATATCTATGAAAAATAAGATAAGATCCTGATCTCTATGATAACCCTTGTATATACACCCTCTTTTGAGGTTAGTTGTGGAATTTATCAAAGAACTAACATCTAAATAAGTATATTTATAAAATGTGTTAGTTGGAGCATGATATTCCAATATAATGTACAAACAAAACATCAAAATGTAAATGTATTTGAGAAATAGTAGGAAATGTAAGATGTATGTTATAATCTATCATTAGACAAGGGTGTCAAGATATATGCAAATAATATATAACAATATTAAAATTTGAGTAATTACCTAGGGGATGGGGCATGATATCCATCAAGGCTCCCAATTAGGATAGGCAGATGAATGAGATCTGTCATGGCATAAAAAATTGTTGTGTCTATGTAATAATCAAATACAAGTGTCATAGTATAAAAGCATACAAGGAAGTAAATGTACAAGCACATGAGGAATGAAAAAAGTATGACAAAGGGCCATAATACAAGGTACATCGGTACATGTCACTAAATATATAATGAATACATATAAGGACATGTTAAAATGTCCACAAATGCAAATAACAAGTAATTTGGTGTGATAAGCTATAACACTCGATTTAGGGTTCCTATTGAAGGCCACTCCTACGGAGGCGTGGCTATGGGAGATGATGGCTGGGAAAATGGACCCAGGGGAAATCTCCTTCACTCAGAACCTATCAAACATCCTATGCCTTAGTTTTGTACAAATACAATGGGATATTTCTGAGGTAGCTATCGAAGCTATGAAATATAATCGGGGCATAGAACATGGATCCTAAAAGTGGTGCATGGAACTGGTTGAACAATGTAGTTCTAGTGTTCGACAAGGGGCATCCACTGGTGTAAGGATGCCAGGGCTATGAGTAGTGTGATTTTAGGGTTTGAGGGTGTGGTGGAGCATGGCCTTTTTCTTGACATGGATACGGCCGTCATTATTGCTAAATCTAATGGTGTCTCCACCAAATCAAAGAGACAGAGTAACTAAAGGTATTTTGCAAAATTTTAATGTCCTGGTAAATACTTGTGTGTCATTATTGCAATGGCAACCTACATTGTTGGTCAGGGTAGAATGCTAAAGATATATATATTTTTTGCATTCTTTACCCTATGCTGTAAGTTCTTTGAGGTTTTAGGTCCTTGTAAAATCTGGGTAATTTTATTGGTCTATGTTTGTGGTTTTAGGTCCTTATAAAACCTGATTTTGATGTTGCTCTACAGTAGGTTTTAAGAATGCTTTTCCTAGTGGTTGTCAATTCTTTATCTTTCTTGATTCTATTAAAAGGTTTTGGGGTCCCTTGAAAACCTATTTTTACCATAATCTAAAAGAAGTAATATGGTGTAGAGCCACAAAGAAGGACATGTTCAAATTTCCACATATAAAAGCATGGAATAACACACACAAGGGACATTTACACATGTATAATTCATATAAATAGATAGGTGGTATATAAGATAAGTAAAAATGGTATATTCAAATGTCCTTGAAGATGTAAGAATTACATGAACATAATCAAGTCTAATCTAGGAACTAGAAATGAAAGCATGTATAAATGTGTAATACAAATATATATAAATGTTAGGGTAAATATATACTAAATATAATTAGTGATAGTAAAAAAATGAGAAATGAATATAAATTATTAATAGAAAGATAAATCAATGTGTAACTAGAATTTATAGTGTGTAAGATAGAACCTAGTTATATCAATTGTGTAGGAGATGCCCCAAGTGGGAAGATATAGTAGTGTATAAACCTGGATTGGTGTAAATGTCCCAAATGGGTAGATGATAGTTGATATATATTATTTTATTGGATTATATTCCTATCTATATTATTCAAATACTCAACAAGAATAAGTGAAGAATATGTGTATGATAAAACCAACTACACTAGGATAGTTAGCAATATGCAATATCTAAAAAGTAGTAGAAATATAAACAAATCAATGTATACAATCTATAAAAAGATTAGATTTTTTAAATATTTTAATGTTTTTGTATTTTTACATATTATATTGTTTTTTTAATAAGTATAATCTATGTATAATCATATGAAAATAAACTATGTACAAGGAGTGAGAGAGATAAGGAAGTATGCACAAGGGTAGGAACCATAATAAATTATGAGTCTCATGGGAGGCTCACCATCACCATGACCAATGTCTAAGATTGTAATAGTGATTATTAATGTAATGTGAAAGGGAAAATATGAACCCATGATCAACTATGATGTATAATCTGAAGCTGAATCTACCTGAGTAGTGATGTTATGATGTTATGGCATTGACTATGATGCCATGTTAACTATAGGGGTCATAAAACCCATTTGGTAGATGTAGAAGATATAGGTGATTTATGTTATATATTATAATAACCCATAAAACCTTATATAACTAATATTATATATATATATATTAATTAATTAATTTATTTATTTTTAAGGCCGCAGAGGGATGAGGGAAGAGAGAGCACGGCCACAGATATGGCCACGCTGAAACCCTAACCTTCGTGGCCATGGTTTTTGGTGACCAGTTCCCAGATGCAAAGGGAACCATGGTGCTGAGCACAGTGTGGAAATGAGAATCCTTTATTTCATGATGGGGGAAACTTTGTTTCCTTGAATGAAATGTCAAAACCAGCACGTGGAGAGGATTTGGCCACTGAGATACTTGACCAGTGTGCGAGGTGAGGGTTCAACCATAGGGAGTGCTTGAATGGATCCCTATGGTGGTATTTGATGTGTTAATAGCGTATCAGGAGGGGCTTTTTTTTTTGTAACCCCAGGGTCAAGATTGAAGAAGAGTTTTTTAGGGGTGGATGCCAGATCTAGTTACTCACCATTGCCTTCTATCTGTGGGGTCGTGGCTCATGTAGAAGTGCTTCTAGACATCTTTGATGAAATTTTGATTGCCAAGGTGGTGAATCCTCTGAGTTTAGTAGAGGGGGAGAATGGGTTGATGATCAGGTGGATAGATTGGGCGATGGCGGTGCTAGTTTTGGGGATTATTTCATTGTTTTTTTGGTTGGGGTTGGGGGCTAAGGGTGGACATTTATGCGGCTCCCTTATACCCTTCCTCATGTTAACACAGATTTGAAATGTGTAGATCTATTATTTCATGGAATTTTTTAAGGTTACAGGTCCCTGTAAAACCTGGATTCTTGTTTTAGGTTGTAGAGCCTGGTTTTTTTGTTTAGGTTTTAGGTCCTTGTAAAACATGGGGAGCTTTAACTGGTTTATTTTATTGGTTTTAGGTCCATGTAAAACCTGGTTTTGTTACTATTTTTTAGTGGGTTTGCCTATCCAGGTGGTTTGTATTGCTTTATCTTTCATGGTCTGTAAAGGGTTTTAGGGCCCCTTCAAAACTTGCTTTTACCTTAATCTAAAACTAATCTTGATGTGAACTATGTAGAGGAAGGTCCTCTAGAATCTGTGACATATTTCTAATGAAATGGTCTCTCTAGTAATGGTGTTTGAGGTAGAGTATGTGTGCATGTAGACACTGTAAAAGTAGACCTAGCCTACTCTAATGACTTTTTTGAAAACTATGATCTATGTATAGGAGATTTAATCTCTAATTAAATGGATAGCCAGGAAATATTTAGTAGTATAATTAGAACTGTAACTAGTGTTGATGATAAAAGTGTGACTAGAATCTGTGTTGGAACTATTTATGAGATGGGAAGAGGATACTCGTATGAGACACCCTAAATATTATCCACCTAGTTAGAATGTATATAATTTATTAATTATCATAATATATATGGAATATATCTGAGCTATTATAATCATGGCCTACCCAATAATATGTTGAATACACCTGCACTAGGTACTACTAGAAATTGAGTGGCTATGTGTGATAGTCCCACATGTAATGGAAGTATTATATCCCTAATGGAGTTCTAACATGGAAATTAAACCCACTAATATATATATATATATATATATATATATATATATATATATATATATATATAGGTAATATATCTTGGTCTATGTAGCCTAAGGGCTATAGGAGTGTCATGTTGCACATGTTTATTCTTGACCTATTCTCAACCATGACATTGTGAATATGATGGTCATTTATATATGCTCATATGAAGAGTTCAAGTAAATTTGTGTTATAATCCACAATATCCTACTCTAAAAATGTGAAAAGTGGTCTAGGTGGCATTGTAGTGTGATACATGCCAATAATAATATATAGGGGATATGTCTCCTCTATAACTATGTGATAAAACATTGGTGATGGCTAAGCCTGGTATCTACAATGAACACTTGATGTTCCCTTACCTCATTAGATATATTATTAAGGAAAGGATCTAAAAATATCTTAGGTGACTTTGCCTCTGTTTATTGTTCTAGTATTATGGTGGGTGTGCCCACATCAATAATGTTGGCCTCAATGAGATCATGTATATTGTGTTTTAGGCTCATGCATCTATTAAGGGTGTGTTTTAGGTCCCTATGATATTATTATAATTCATTTGAATCATACCTCTTTAGAATTGGTCATTTTGTAGCAACCTATTTAATGGGAGGGAGAGATATGACATTACATTCCAATATTTATTGTAGAACTCATGTTGGTGAATCTAGTAGATTAGTGAAGACTTTGCACTGAGGAGAGAATAAAACCAATCTAAGAGAAGGCTTTGAAATGATATTAACTATGACATTTTGATCTATTTTTTATTTATGGCCCTAAATTTGTATGGATGTTTTCTTGTAATCTTAGGGGGTTAAATCTGATCCATTTTCGCCAATTGATATGAGCTTAACCTCTCTTTCCTTAACTATTTGGCACATATCTATAAATGTGGGAATTTTTTTGAATAATATTACTTCATGAAGTTTTGTTAATAGATTCTATTTTAATATATCTTGAAGCTCTTTGTCTACCATCTGACTAGTCAATTTTGATAATATTGTCTTGTATATTAATACATAATCAAGTATGAGCTCATTTGACTTTTTATTTATTTTTTCCACTTGTTTATATGATAAATTGGCACTTATGCTAATAGATAAGTGTGTTAGGAACATATCTAATAAATTATTTAATGTTGTGATAAATTGGTTGGGCAAATCATATAGCCATTATAAGGAATAATCCTTGAGACTCTATGGAAATAACTTCATAAGAAGCCAATCATTAGACACATAATATTCTTGGACTATGTGATCACCCTTATACCATCTAGTTTTTTTATAGTTTCAAACAAATATGATGTTTTAGGATAAGGCCAAATCTATGGTCCTGTTTGAAAGAAGTGAAATTATCTAAGCATAATTTATGAAAGATTGTTTTAGGTCATGTATCATTTGAATATTCTTTTCTTCCATTGAGCCTTATTTTGGTTAGATCATGCATGTCAATAGTCCCCTAATTATAATTTAAAACCTACATAAATATAAAGACACTCTAACCATTTTGGATAACTCTCCTCACTCTAAAAATCTATTCAAATATTTTTGTGTTTTGTATATAGATTTGTTAAAGCTAGATTCAAGATTTTTAAGGGATAAGTTCACATTTTCACAATTTTTCCAAGCTTAAAATAATATAAAAATAATGTATATTTTTATTCACAATTTCAAACATACATGTAATTTGAAGAACTACATTCTCTTTTGATCCCTCTTTAGAGTATTAGCAATTTAGTGAAAATTTTGGTCATTAAATGGGAATTGACCAAGGTTGGTCCATCTCAATCCCTTTCACCTAACCCACATATTTGATATCAATTTGGTTTATGTACATTAAAATATGTTTTGGTATTAAAATTATTCCACATATTCAATAATTCTATCTAATGTAGGTTGAGATGGTGAAACCAATAGGTTTTGACACAGGCAATGTATACATGTCCAAAATAAATGGACATGAGTGGCCTACACTACTATCCACCTATAAATATCCTATCTAGGAATACTCTAAGATTCTTATTTTGATCTATTTCCATTATAATTCTATTATTTTTGTCTTTTTCTATTAATCTTTTGTCATAATCAACTAGGACAAGTCTATAGTTGATGGAATTGAGTGCCCTAAATTTTTGTCTAGATATAGGGTATTATCCAAGAGTAGTTTTAGTTTATATTATTAATATTATGCATGAATAGTCACATATTTTATTAACTTACACTTTTATATATCTAAAATACTGATAATAATCCCAATTTTAGCTAATTATATTTCTTCTGTGTATTTTTTAAAAATAGTAGTTTTCCATATTTATCAATTTCTAAAATTAGAATTATCATTTATTATATGTCTTTGGAATTTTGATATATATATATATATATTTTTACACTTAATATTAAAATAAATTAATTAAATAGGGTAAACCAATAATTTACACCAATGGGGAGAACTACATGTAGTTTAAATTCCCTTTTTAGAGTATTGGATACATAGGCAGTGCTCAACCATTGATTATGGAGTTGTTGAGACAAAATCAACTCACCTTCTTCCATTTTCTAGGCCTAAAACTAGTGTCAAAAATGGATCTAGGGTTTCAAATATAAGGTAATAAGTTTATGGATACTAGAAACATAAGGAGTCCCTGATATCACACATAGAGATGGATTACAGGTAGACATAGTGACCTATGTTGAAATAGAGAGGCACAATCTACATAGATGAATATGGAAAATAATATGTTTATATATATTGCAGGCATATATAGTCTAATATGTTTTTATAGATATTTCTAGACTCCTAGCTCTTAATCTCACTAACTCACAATCTGATTCTATCCCTTTAATCACTTACATTCATTCTCAAACCTACACATAAAAGTAACATGTTAATTATATAAATTGCCTTAGTAATTTTCCATAAATAGTAATTGTAATATGTTTTAATCATATTTTTCCTTTTATATTCAAATTCATGTATTAATTTTATATTTATACAGTCTAAATAATTCATATGTTTTATCTTATAAGATCATATAAATAAAAAATAAATTAAAACATATTGGTGAACCTACATTCTTTCTATGACATAGAAAAAACCCTAAGTTTAACTTATGGTTTCATCTTTATTTATAGGGTTTTATATTTTTGTATATAAATATGATTTTCATTACCAATTTCTATCTTTTTCCTCATTCACAAATTACACATGGCTATAATGGATATACATTTTTTTTTTCCAAATCAAGTAATGATTGGAATCATTACATTTTTTCATAAAATATGTAACAAATATGTAATACCATGGGTTAAATATTTTTATAATAACCTATGATTAATCATTATAAATTTGTAAATTACCTTAATCCAACTATCCCAAGTGATATAATACATCCTGTTCAATGATTTGTATGAATATTGATTCCAAAAATACATATGAATAATAATTATATAATGTAGTGGGAAGATTTTATGAACTAAACAAAACACAATTAATTCAATTTCTCAATAACAAAACACACTCGCTCAATGAATTTTTGCATGTCACTAGAGATGAAATGAAAAATGAAAAAAAAAATTAAGGTTGTCACTTTTGATTAATAAAAACATGAGCTCTTCATTGATACTAATATACCTTTTGGATTTATTTATACCACTATAGGTTCTTAAAATACTATTATTATTGTTATTCTTATTTATACACCTTTTAATACACATGTGATGCCCACACAAGGTCTAGGGGAAGCATGATTTTTCCCTCATATTATTATATATATTCCTAAACATCTAGCCTATTGTAGACACTATTTAAAAATTATATATCACCTTAGTCTTGTACACATGGAAAATATAGATCTTGGTTGTTCATCTTAGTTGTAGACCTTTCTTGCTGCTGAAAGGCTCACATATGCTATCTATCTATGTCTATTACTTATCTTTTAATCTAACCAATGGTATTCTAATGACTTGGACCTTCTATAATGCTTATAATTTTATAAACCTACTTATCTTATGTTTCTATAAGTTGTGGACCTATGCCTATTTTCCCTCTATATAGACACTTTTATCCCTATCAGATGCCTATGTCGATGCAAGTGTCTTATCCTAATGAAAGTGTCTAGTGCCCTAAAGTCATCCAATTTTCAAATGGACTATATACATATGATTAGCCTAAGTGATTTAATGTGATATATTCTCCAAAAGTATTGGTATATATGCATGATCAGTTATCATTCATTCTTCACCTAACACAAACCAAATAAATCATAAGGAAACCTACCAAAATCATTAAATCAAGCATTTAATTGAGAAAAACTTCCATAATTTACCTTTTTTCCATATCATTTATAGGGACAACACATCTACATGTCTCAATTACTAAAGGATCATCCCATGGGACATATTTTTCAAGTTTTAAGCTAGGTTACTATTGTACTTAATTATCACATATTTCATCATTATGCAGACACAAACACACATGTATGGGATAACTAAATGATTTTACATCCCTATTTAGAGTAGTATCTATGTATGTAAAACTTAATGATAAAGGGGTAGTTAGAGTTATTATTGATTAATTTGACCAAAAGTCAAATTAGGTCAAACCCTTATATAGTCAAACATGTTATATGGGTCTAAAAGGATGTAAAATGTGTACCATGGTCTTTAATGAGGTTAAACATATGTTTCATCCTTGTCATTTTTGTCTAGGTTGGTCCTATGTCATTCTAAGGTCAATTTTTTGGTCATTTATTAAACTCGTATAGTTTCCCAAAGAATAAAAGTGTTTTAAAATAATATTTAACATCCCATATGCTAGGTGCATGTCAAAGATATTAGTTTTGAACTGATAATTATAGGTTTAATTTGGAAAAGAGAATATTAGTAAGTTTTATGTAATTAAAGGGTAGTTGTATAGATTTCAAAACACATTTGGCATGTGGAGGGACTTAAAAAATGTTTTTTCAAGTCCCCTCAACTCATTTCCATGATAAATTATCTTTGATAGGTTTTAAAATGAGCAAAACTAATTTCTCTTTCCCATCACTCGCCTAGACAAGTCAAAAAGGCCAACTAGTCTTCCTTCGGTGCATACGGGAGGAGGTGAGTTGGAGAAAGTGCACTTAGTGGGTGGTAGTACTCCCATTTTACTTTTAATTCATTTAAATAGTCATAATTTTGGTTATTTTTTCTTCATGCACAATTTTTAAAAGTGATCATGACTATTTTTTACCTACACATTCCCATGGACTTTAGTTTTCTCATTTGTTTGGATTGGTCTAAGAAAATAAAGTGGTGTATGTGATATATAAAAGTATGACCACAATTATTACAAGGTTTTCAATCTTTTATACATGTTTGAAGGTGAATAAGTTGGTAGTATCACTCACATATTACTATTTGAAGACACTATGGATTTTTGTAGATAGAGTTTCATCAGTAGCAGAGTTTATCCTTCTTGTAGTGGTTTTAGATAAAGGGTGATATATTTTTCCAATCCCTCTTAGCACAGTGATCAGTTATCCTTTCAAATATTAATCTCAAGTATCCATGGTTAATGGAGTTAAAATCCTAACACATAATCAAAGTCCTTATTCTTCATATGCTATCACCTATAGTCAGGTGAAACTAGACCTTAATCAATCATGTTGATGACACAAAGGATTCATGTTTGAGAGAAGTCTCTTAAGGTGGAAAAAATAAGATTAAGGTATTCAAATATATAAATATTGGTTGTGAGAACCAATCCACCATACACGATCTTATATGCAATAACACCTATAGGTAGTATCCATCAATGGTATGAGTTTAATTCACATAGGATAGAGGAGTGTTGAAATGAAGGCATTGGAACTCATGGTCTAAGAGCATTGAGAATTCCACTATGACAATGGTAAATTCATAAGATGGTAGACAAACCTAGAACCATGTTTTCAAGTTAGGAAATTTGCATTTGGGATAATTTAACTTAACTTCTCTAAATCAAGTTTTGGTCATACACTTTGTCATCTCATGCTGAAGTGCCTTAAAGTCTAGATAGAACTAATTATTTCCATCTTATACCACCTTAGGGTAATGTATTGACATATAAATTTGGTTATTTGATCAATAAGGAATGTTTTTATAGTGGTTTATAACTCATACAAGTTTTAACCTGAAACACTCAATAAACACTATGTTGAAATGACTAAAATCAACCTAATTTGCAATAACCTATAGTGGTGAGTGAGACTATGGTATCTAAGGATGATAAGAGTTAAAAAAAATATGGAAGGGTCTTAGTTATTTAAATATGGAACCATGGGAGAAAATAATAGTACTTTATCCCTAATAAATACCTATAATAACCCCATGGTTTCACAAATAGAGCATCTACAGTCTAACTGTCGACCCATAATTTGATAATGAGAGACTAGAAGCAAAAATTGTAGGCATAGATGTTACCTTAAGTTTTGAGTGATAAAATGATCTCAATATGATCAAGATAAATAAATTAAGTAATCAAACACAAATGAACACCTACAGGGGTCTCATAAATTCTACCTAATGCTCATATATAGGTGGCATACTCTGACTATAGACTAGTTCTAACAAATGGGAGATGTGAGTTTATAAGGTTAGCATAAATGCATGATGGTGAAATTTTTTAGATAACTCCCATAGTGGTGATGAACATATCATATTATTATTATGGAGAAGAGGTAGATAAAAGACATGTTCTAGCTTGTCACTTAGTTTGAGGTGTCTAGACACTACATACAGTACACAAACCTTAAAAATAGTTTTAAGAATTTGTAGTGTTAAGGGGATTGTGGGTGTGATCCATATATTAAAATTTGTAAAAAATACCTCATTAATCCATCCATAACCCTATCTTGATCATTCAAATAGGGGAGATGCCCTCTATATTATCTCAAATAGAGGTCATTCCTAGATAGTCTAATCTATAGGCATAATGCATGAATGAAAAAGGATTGAAATGAGAAATTTATTATGACTATAGGATGTTTTCTATATTTTATTTGGACATGAATAAATATTAAAAAACACCCATAGTCATTAGAAACTAATCAGAGGTGGTCATAGGTAATCAAACATAACTAGGCCTATTAGGCCTAGAACTAGGCCAAAACCCTATAGGTGCTTAGTTCCATTTCTATTACCACATGATAATTCTAATCCAATTTAGAGCCTTAAATGGGAGTTATAATGCTTATTATAGATAGTGATTTTTATAAAATTACACGAAGTTGGTCATTTTGACCTAATTCTATGACAAGGGTGCCTATAATACACTTTAAGAGCTCAAAGTCTAATTTCATTCACTCACACCTATATTGAGGGACTTCATGGTGACTCAAGGAGTTTGGGATAGTTGAAGGGTGTCTATGAATCAAAATCAATTGAATTGGTTTGGAAGTTAGACATCATTATTTTATGAATCATTGATAATAATCCAAACCACTAAAAATCCTCCTTAAACCCTTATTTAAGACCCAGTAGAGAAAATATGAAATAATATGCACTCAAATGGGGTTATTTGGCCATTAAAGTGATTTTTACATGTTTGTAACTCACCTATACTCCATGACATCTATTATTTCTATATTATCACCTGTATTGACAAACCTATTTCAAGGTTTTTTACAAGTTTTTGGGTGTTCTATAGGTACATAAGAGAATGAATAGGTGAGAAACATTGAAGGAGGTCAATAAGGACTTATTATAACTCATTATATTAATTTCACACCATAGATAAACATGGAAACCTCTCTGCTAATTAGTTCACTATAGGTAGTCTTGGATAGATAGTGAAAATGAAGAGTGACTACCTAATGAGAAGATGAAAGGTTTGTTTTTAGATATTTTAAACGTCTAAATCATGAAATATAAAGATAAAATGATCTAAATAAGTTCCTTAAAACCTATTCCATGTATTTTATTGAGCAACTTTAGGTCACCTTGATGACAAATGTGGAGGTCTAGGTCTAGAAGGCTAGTAACTAACTTTAGATAGTGAATACAAGTATCATGAGGAAGGATATCGCTTAGGGAAGTATATGATGACTATCATAGATTGTTTACAATCTCCCTAAGATATTTAATATATTTCAATTATTCCTAGTTTAGTTTCAAGTGGTCAAGGGATGCTTCATCATGAAGGCAATTTTAAGAAGGCTAGTTGAAGAGTCTCTATGCCAATTTGAATAATCTATCATGCTTCAGATGGACACTTGTCCATGAAAAATTCCAAATCTATTTTAACACTTCATTATCCTATAATTTAACTAGTTTTCAAGTATTGACACTTGGCTTTATATCCTTTTCACTTCCATTCTTCTCTTTCCTCTCATATGCTCTATAAATACAAGACATTTTGGCTTTTATAATCTAATCCATGTCATGCATGGTGAAGCCCTGCTAGTTTGAATACTGATAGTTTCCTTTGAATAAAGTTTTGAAGCTAGTGTTGATTCTACAATTCCTTGTCTAAGTGTGTGGAGTAGTGTAAAATTTGAATGATAAGTGGTAATCACCTATCCTTGCATTCATCTTACTCTCTCATATTATGTGCAAGCAATTCATTCTATAACAAGTCAAGTGGAGTGTAGTCAGTGTCCTTGTTTATCTATAAGTACATGGAGTTACATTAGTGTCTATTATTAGTCCTTTCATCAATTAACATTGATAAGTGTAATACATATCACCTTCATATTTGAAATACTTATATTGGAGTACTTTATAAGTTTAAATTCAGTATTATGAATAATATTTCATAGTGTAGGTCATGGTAGCTTAGTGGATATCAATTTGGTGTATCACCTTGTTATAGTATGTTATTTTCATGGTACTCTCTATCTCTTTCCATCTAATCAAACAAGTAGCATATGTGATAAGATATCAACTCCCAATCTAGGGAGCTAGCCATTAAACCTAGAGATTTACCTCTATTATAAGCAACCCAAAGGCCTAGAGGTAATATAATGTTTCACTAAATATAGAATAGGATTTAAAAACCATATCTAGGGTGGAATATTGAGTGACAACATTTTTGGCATGCCCAGTGGGACTATTATCTCAAGTACATCTTGTCAAGGTAATGGCCTTAATAACATCACATGTGCATATGGTATTGTAATCAAAATTTGGTGGCTCCATTCAAGGTAATATATGGTTGTATACCAAGTTTTATCACTCATTTTATTCATATTTCATGGTCCTTACTAGGTCAAATACAAGTAGAGTAAACTATCCTATACATCCACTCACTTATCCTAAACTTCCTCTTTAAGTTAAACATCTTCAGCCGATCTTGACCTTTGAATAGAAGGAAGAATTTGCAAGCCAATAAGATCAAGATAGTGAATATAAAATTAAGTACAACATGGCTAGGCATCATGCCTTTCCTGAAGTTAACACTAAAAATCCTATACACCCTAATGCATATGATTATATACATCTTAATGCTACTAAGAGTGTTCCCACTTTCAAGGGAAAGGTCATGTCACCCCTAGTGATCATATTAGGGACATATCTAACTTTTGTAGATTTTGTAATTTCACTAAAATCAATATTGCAATTAGTTTAATTATGATGTCTCTTAGAAGAAGGACCTTGACTGGTATAGGACATTGTTGGGTAGATGTATCACCACTTGGGATGATTTTGGAGAGTTATTGACTTCAACGTTTGAGGAAAAAAGTGATCACACATCACTCATTTATCATCTCAATGTAATTCAAAGGGGTCCTACAGATATTATGCATGACTTCAATGAGAGATTCTAAAGAACTTGGTATATTTTGTCCCCTCCCATGAGACCACCTATAAGATTCTTCTCCCTACACACCTAAGGGATATTAGAACTAACATAACCATCATGTTGTAGTCTATAGGTGGTTACACCTTACTTGAAGCCTATAAACTAGCCATTAGAGTTGAGAATGGCTTAATACAAGATATAAAACTACCTCTAAAAGTCTCTATGCCAATTATTCTAAACATGTCTTCTCCTATACTAAGTGGTGCTCAAATCTCAAATTAAAACACCAAGTCTAGAGCTACCCTAAAAAAGGGAGAAGATACCATTGATTTAGATGCAAGGTGAAAGTCCTTAAAATCTCAAATTAGGAAACTAAATCTACAATATGGAGTTTTAAAAAACACCTATCCCTATAATCAATAATAAAATAGGTTCCCACCTCATCAAATGGTCAAAGGAGAGGATAATTATATCCTAGATTCAATTGGCCATCTAATGCATATATCCCAACTTCTAATTCCAACACAAGAGATATGGTTACAATCCATAGTAACTTGGTGCAAGGAGAAGAATAAAAATAAGGAAAATACATGGATGCCAAGGAATATGGAGGACAAGATTTGGAAGCTTAGGGGGGAGTTACTCCATAATTTTTAGTAGAAGATGAGAACATCATGTAAACAAATCAAGGATAGAAACCTTAAGGAGTGAGTTTGAAAAACTTTCTAGTGGAGGACACATTTATCCTAAAATAAGTTAATTTGGCTTCAACTAATACCAAATAAAAAAGAAAGGCTTTATGATATGTTCATGGTGTTGATACAAACCCAAATAATCCTCCTATAAGGTATCATAGTGTAAGTCCAAGTGTGATAGTCCCTACAACTTCTGTGTTTTTTCAAAATCAAAATGTTGGAAAGGTGACTCAAAGTATTCTATTGCCTCAAACTCAAGGCACCTATTTGACTTCCAGGATACAAAAAAATTTAAATGTCCCTTATTTTAACATAATTTGTTATTTGAATAATGCTAAAACTAGTATCTCTTTTTAGGAAGTGCTTCACATTCTCGATCAAAAGGAACTACTTCATGAGCAGTTGACCCAAATCGACATCAGTACTTAACCATCAAGACATGGAGGTGTATGCCTTACTAATTATCTTACAAACATTTTGGAACCCTCTTTTAAATCTGAAAATCCCTCACCCTTCTACCTCACTCTCATTATTGGAGATAAACTTGTTCATAAATGCATTGTAGATAGTGGAGTAAGTACCTCACTTGTGCCCAAAATTGTGGTAGATAAATTAGGATTAAAATATGAACCATATATCAAGGGAGTGTTAAAACTTGATGGGACACTATCTAAGTTATTGGGGCTTATCAAATGTTATAGAGTTTTCTTATATTATTATCCAAGCTTTCATATCCTTTAAGATATAGTAGTAGTTAATTTGCCTACTCATTTTATTATCTACCTATCAATGGATTTCATAGCCAAGATAGAAGGCTATATCTTAGCTGATTGGTACTTATTGGCCTTTATAATAACGTATGGATCAAAGGTAACTATTAAAACATAAACACTAGATAAATTTCATATTAATCCATATGTGGAAAAAGGTTCTAATCTGAATTGTACCATTAATAATAAAAAAGAACATGTTATAGAGGATGGATCATCCTCTAAACTTGAAGGCGTATCTAATATTTTCCTAGATTAGTATGGTACTAACACATATGAGTATGATACTTATGCACTCTTTGAATAAACTAATTTAGGTGTATATTGATTACATGAGGAACAAATGTTAATACCTTCACTCACCAAGGAAGAAGGTGAGAATGATGGAATGTGGAAGATGTTATTTGAGGGATCAAGGAGAAATATTGGTGTAGGAGATGGATTTATATTGGTTTTTACATCTAAAAAATAGTACTATTCTTCATATGTTTTTCATTTTATATGCACCTAAAATGTGGCTAAGTATGAAGGTTTGATTC
This sequence comes from Torreya grandis, assembly GCA_037957365.1. Classification (NCBI taxonomy): domain Eukaryota; kingdom Viridiplantae; phylum Streptophyta; class Pinopsida; order Cupressales; family Taxaceae; genus Torreya; species Torreya grandis. Next base: position 1,701,977 of record JARHVA010001529.1, read on the forward strand.
ATGGTCTTCAATGGGCAAGGAAAATAGGGATCAAGAATCTACAAGTATATGAAGATATTGAACTAATTATGAATAAAATTAAGAATGTGAGTACTTTCAACAACCATTTGATAAAGTCCTATAAGCATAAGGGGTATTTATTTGAATTCTTCAATGCATTCAACATATAATCAATCCCAAATGAGTAGAATAAGCATGATGATAGGTTATTTGCTATAGGATCATAATTTGATATGCCTAATACCATAAAAGAAGAAGGAAAACAATATCACATCAAGGTCATTATAAGACCTTTCATCCCTAATAATTAGGCCTATTACAAAGTGTTTGATATTGACAAACATAGTGTACAATTCTTAAAAAATGAAGTTGATTTCTCTCCAAGAAACCAAAAAATACTCCATGATTAGTTTGAGAATCAGATTATACAGCTGAGGACAAACAAGATACCCAAAGGATTGGTTAATTTAGAAATTATATTTAATGAATATTACCAAAGGAAGAAATAAAATGTGAGCATGTCTATAAATGAGGAGAACTATGAAAGAGTTTTGAATTTCAAAGACAATCTCCTAAAACTAGGTAAGGTATGTTCTACATTAAAAAAACAAGTATTAACTGATTTGTGTAGGGACTTCCATGATATATTTACTTAGGAATATAAATACCTAAAAGGGTTTGATCCTAGTATAGCCCATCAAACCATTGAGTTAGGGCCTAGAGTTAAACCAGTTAGGCAGAAACAAAGTCATATCAATCTCAAGGTTGAATAACTCATGAGAATGGAACTCACAAATCTCCTTGAATATAAGATAATCTTCCCTATCAATCACTGAACTTGGGTAGATAATCTTGTGCCTATTAGGAATAAGAATGGGGAAATAAGTCTTTATGTGGAATTTAGAGATCTTAATATGGTGTCACCCAAATACCACTACCCCTTACCTCCCATGGAATATATTTTGTAAGTTTTTTTAGGTTCTTAATGCTTCTCACTCCTAGATGGATATTCTAGTTATAATCAGATTTTGGTGAATGAATATGATCAGTTTAAGACAAAATTTACTACAAAATGGGGAAATTTTGCTTATAGGAATATGCCCTTTGGATTGTCAAATGTTGGTGCCACCTTCTAAATGGAAATGCACATGGATTTCAAAGGCATAATCAATGAGATGTTATTAGTGTATCTTGATTATATATCCATGTTCTCCAAGGATGAAAATGAGAATATGAAACACCTAAATCAAGTGTTTGAAAGGTGTAAGTAGTATGGGGTATCTATCAACCCCAAAAAGCTCCTAGGACACATTGTTTATAAGGATGGTTTAACCATTGATCCTAAAAATATAGAGGTTATTCTAGTCCTATCATTTCCCTTACACAAGGAAGGACTCCAAGGTTTCATAGGCAACATATACTTTGTGATAAGTTTCATACCTAGTTTTGAATATTTGGTAAAGCCTATAATATCCATGCTCAAGAAGAATAAAGTTTTCACTTATACTAAAGAGGTTAAGATAAGTTTTTAATCTATTAAGTAAGGAACTGCACAAGATCCCACTCTTTTAAACTATTATTTTGATAAATTTTTCATGTTGTATTCATTTTATAACCTTGATACTATCTCAATTATGATAATACAAAAGAATGATGAGGGTGTTGAATAACCAATTTCATTATTTAGTTAAGGTTTAGAAGATTATGAGGTCAAGTATACATTTATGAAAAAATAAGTCCTTGTTTTTGTAGGAAGACTAAAAAAATTTAGCCATATGGTTTGAAAAAATAGGATCCATGTCATGGTTTCTCATCTTAACACCAAGGAGTTCCTTTGGAGCAAAGAACTTAATGAAAAGAGGGTGGGGTGGATTAAAAAAGTAATGGAGTATGATTTTGACTTGAAGATGAAAAATTTGATAAGAGGTAAGGGTCTTTGTGAAAACTTAGCTTTAGACCTCCATGATCAAAAAGAAGAAGCTTTGGTCAATCAAGATTGACATTAGCCAATTGATCCCATACCTTTATAAAGTTGGACACAAGACATCATCCCATTGATCTAAAATGATGAGTGTCCTAATGGTTTGAGAAAATCCAAAAGAATTTATTTTAGATTATAGTCTATTCCTTATTATCTTTTATATGGTGTACTTTTTAGAAGAGAAACAAATGGTGTATTGTTGAGATGCATTAATAATGACTAGTTTGGAGTGTTTCTTGAAAATTTTCATTATAGAACAATAGGAAGTCATTTATCTCTAAGAACCACAATTGCAAAGATCATGAAGGAAGGATACTATTTGCCTAGACTTTTTAAAGACTATTATTCTTGGGTAAGAAAGTGTGTACAATGTGATTTCCTTATAGGCAAACAAAAGCTTTCATCTCTCCCTTTGAGGCTTATTTAAGTAGATCAACCCTTAATGCAATGAGGTCTTGAATTAATTAGAATGTTAAATCTAAAATCAAGTGTTGACCACAAGTGGATCCTCGTAGCAATTGATTACTTTACAAGGTGGGTTGAGGTAATTGCATTAAAGGAGACCAATGAGAGTTCTATCTTGGAGTTCTATGAAATCATTACAAAAGGGTTTAGAACTCCTTATACCATCATTTAAAATAATGTAATTTCTTTTATAGATGTTAAGACAATTTATTGGGCAAGTAGGAATGGTATATATTTTAATACATCATCCAAATATTACCCTCAAGGTAATTGGTTGGTTGAGTCTACTAATAAGAACCTAATTAGAATTATCAAGAAGACCTTGGAGAACAATCAAAGAACTTGGCACACTAAGTTCAAGACAACCCTATGGGATGATATAATCACTACTCATAGGTCAATAGGTAACTCTCCTTTTGTTATTATATATGGTAAATAAGCTACACTATCCATATCCCAAGATTTGTCTGCTTTAGAGCTTACACATCATTTAGAATTGCTTGAAAATACTCCAATAGATGTGAGGTTGATAGAGTTGATGGAGCTGCAAGAGACTAAAGACAATGCTCAAAAAATCCACGAAGCATTGTTAAGTGATAATGAAGAGTTCCTTTGATAATAAATCAACTCTACGAGTCTTCCAATAAGGTGACATAGTAAGCCAAAAAGACATACCAAATTTGATACTTTGTGGCATGGTCTATGCATCATCATCAAATGTAAGAAAAAAATCCTTTCAATTGAAAATATTGAATGGGGAGTTTCCTAGACCTATAAATGGAATCAACTTGAATCCTTTCTATTGATGAGAAGAAGGTTAGTTATAAATATATTAGACTAGGTGTGTGTTGCTTTATGTTTTTATGTGTGTTTTCCCTAAATGCTTAGAGAGCATAAGTGTGAGTTTGGTGTTTTAATTGTGTATTTTTTTTCCTTTTCTATGTTTTGTGTGTGTGTTTTTACTTTAAAAGGTAATTCATTATCAATTATAGTGTATAGGTGACTCCATATCCCAATGGATATGAGAAGACTAATGGTCCTTGGCATAACTAGTTTAACATCCTTAGTAAATTATAAAAATGTTGACTAATTTGACTAAAATTAAAATTAGGTCAACCCCATATATATTCAAACTTGTTATATGGGTCTAATAGAATGTAAAATGTCTACCATGGTCTTTAATAAGGTCAAACATATGTTTCATCCTTGTCATTTTTTTCTAGGTTGGTCTTATGTCATTCTAAGGTCACTTTTTAGGTCATTTATTGAACTTGTATAGTTTCTAATAGAGGAAAAGTGTTTCAAAAAAAATTTAAATGCCCCATATGTTAGGTACATGCCAGAGATGGTATTTTTAAATTGACAATTGCATTATAACATGGAAAAGATAAGATCAGGAAATTTTAGGTAGTTAAAGGGTAGTTGTATGGCCCATACAACACATTTGGAATGTGGAGGGACTTAAAAAGTGTCTCTTTATGTCCCATAAATTCATTTCCATTATTATTTAGGTTTGACAAGTCTGAAAATAAGTAAAGTTGACTTCTTTTTCCCATCACTCTCCTAGATAAGTTAAAAGAGTCAACTGATCTTCCTTTGGTGTGAACAAGAGGAGGTGAGTTGGATAAAGTGCACTTAGTTGGTGGTAGTACTCATTTTTTAATTATAATTCATGTAAATATTCATAAGTTTATTTGATTTTGCTTTATGAACCATTATTAAGAGTGTTAATGACTATATTTTTCCTACGCATCCCCATGGCCTTCAATTTTCTCCTTTGTTTGGATTGGTTTGAGAAAACCAAGTGGTATACGGGATCTATAAAGGTATGAAAATACTTATTACAATGTTTTTATTATTTTTTTCATGTATAAAGGTAAATACATTGGTAAGATCACTCTCATTTTTCTATTTGAAGACACTATAGAGGTTTTTAGATAGAGTTTCATTAGTAGTGGAGTTTCTCCCTCTTATAGTGGTTTCAAATCAAGGGTGACATGTTATTTTAAATCCATCTTATCATGTTGATTATTTTTTTATAGAGTGAAAATCCTAACACATAATCATAATCCTTGTCCTTCATATATTGTCACCTACATTCAAGTGAAACTAGGCCTTGATTAGTCATGTTGATGACACATAAAGGTTTAAAGTTTGAGATAAGTCTCCTAAGGTGAAAAAAACTAGAATGATGTATCCTAATATCTAAATATTGGTTTAATAACTAATCCACCACACATAATCCTATATGTAGTATCACCTATAGGTAGTATTAATCAATGGTCTGAGTTCAATTCATAGAGGATGGAGGAGTGTTGAAATGAAGGTGTTGGAACTCATTTGAGACCTTCAATCAGGTCTAAGAGCATTGATAATTCCATTATGATAATGGTGGATTCATAATATGGTAGATAGACCTAGAAACATGTTTGAAAGTAAGTAAAGTTGCATTTGGGATAATTTACCTTAACTTCTTTAAATCAAGTTTTTCTCATACGCTTTTTCATATCATGGTGAAGTGCCTTGAAGTCTAGATATGCCTAATTGTTTTCATCTTGTAGCCCAAGACTAAGGGAAATGTCTTGAAATAGAAAGGTAGTTTATTGATCAATAAGGAATGGTTTTAGAGTGGTTTATAACTCAAACAATTTCTAACTTGAAACACTCAGTAAAGACTATGTTGAAATGACTAAAAATAACCTAATTTGTAGTGACATATAGTGGTGAGTGAGACTATGGTATCTAAGAATGAGAAGATTTCAACTAACTATGTAAGGGAATTAGTAACATAAATATGTAACTAATGGATAAAATAATATTACTCATACCCTAATAAACACCTATAGGAATCTCATAGTTTCATAAATGGAGCATCTATAGTATGACTATAGACCCATAATTTGATAGTGAGAGACTAGAAGTAAAACCCATAAGCATATATTTTACCTAAATTTATAATTTATCCAATTATATTAGGAGGATAAAGATAAATCAATGAATTATTCATATGAAAATGATCACCTATAGGGGTCTCATAACTTTTACCTGATACTTATATACAGGTGACACAATCTGACTATAGACTAGTTATAGCAAATGGAAGATATGATCTTAGAAGGTTGGAATAAATGTATGATGGTGAAAATTGGTGATGAAAATATCATATGATTCTCAAGAAGAATAGGTAGATAAAATATAATTTCTATCTTATCACTCATCTAAGGTGTTTAGAGACTATAGATAGTACATAGACCTGAAATCTAGTTTTAAGAATATGTAGTGTTAAGGGGTATGTGGGTGTGATTCAGATATTAAAATTTGTATATAATACCATGAATACATAATTAATCCATCCCTAACCCCATATTGATGATTCCAAAGGGGATATGCCATCTATTTTATCTTAGACATAGGACACTCCCAAATAGTGTAATCTATAGCCATAGTGTGTGAATGAAGAAGGGGTGAAATGAGAAAGTTTTTGATATTTTAGGATTTTTTATAAAGTTGATTTGGATATGAAAAAATATGAAAAAAAATCATAATCATTGGAAACTAGTCAGAGGTGGTCATAGTCCATCAAACATAGTTAGGTCTATTAGGCCTAAACCCTACAGGTGCTTAGTTCTATTTCTATGACCACATGATCATTATAATATATTTCATATCCTTCAAGGGGAGGTATAGGGTTGATAAAATACATTTTTTTGGAAACTATTACACTAAGTTGGTCATTTTGACCCAATTTTGTGATAGGGGTGCCCAAAATACACTTTAAGAGCTAACATGCTAGGTTTATTCACTCACACCTATATAAAGGGACTGCATGCTGACTCAAAGAGTTTGGGATAGTTTAAGGGGGTATTTGGCTTAAACTTAGTGAATTAGTTTGGAAATTAAATGTCAGTATTTTATGCATCATTGTTAATAGTCTAAATTACCAAAAGCCCTCATTAAACCCTTGTCTAAGACTTGATGGATAAAATATGAAATAATATGCACTTATAGGGGGTTATTTGGACATTTCTTTTTACATTTCTATTACTCACCCAAGATCCATGACATCTATTTGGTTTATACTATGACTTTTATAGAAAGACCTATTTTAGGGTTTTTCATAAGTTTTTGGGTACTATATAGGTAAAAAAGATAATTAATAGGTGAGATACATATAATTAGGTTAATAAATACTTATTATAACTCCATATATTCATTTCAAACAATATATAAGCATGGAAACCTCTTTGCTAATCAATTCACTACATGTAGTCTTAGATAGATAATGAAAATGAAGAGTGATTGCCTAGTTAGAAGATGAAATGATTGTTTTTGGATCTTTTTAAGGTTTAAATCATGAATATAAAGGAAAAGAGGCTATAAATAGGTGTCTTAACACCTATTCCATGGATTTACATGAGAAAATTTAGGTCACCTTGATAAAAAAATGTGGAGGTCTAGGCTTAGAATACTAGTAACTGACTATAAATAGTGAATATAAGTGACATGAAGAAGGCTATTAGTTAGGGAAGTGTTTGATGACTATCATAAATTATTTCCAACCTCCCTAAGACATTTCATATGTGTTAAGTCTTCCTATTTTAGTTTCAAGTGGTCAAGGGATGATTCATCATGAAGGCAATTTCAAGAAGGCTAGTTGAAGAGTCTTTATGCCTATTTGAATAATTTATCATGCTTCAGATGGACCCTTGTCCATGAAAAACTATATAACTATTTTCACATTTCATTATTTGTTTTCCAAGTCTTGAAACTTAGATTTTTTAAATTTTCACTTCCCTTCTTCTCTCTCCTATCATATGCTCTATAAATTCAAGCCATTTTGGCTTTTGTAATTTAATCCATGTTTGGTATGACAAAATCATGCTAGTTTGAATACTAATGTTTACCTTTTGAATAAACATTTGAAGCTAGTTTTGATTATAAAATTCCTTGCCTAAGTGTGTGGAGTAGTGTAAAATTTTAATGATAAGTGGTAATCACCTATCCTTGAATTCATCTTAATATCTCATATTGTGTGCAAGCAATTCATTCTCTAATAAGTCACATGAAGTGTATTTAGTGTCCTTATTTATCTCTAAGTATAGGGATTTACATTAATGTCTAGGATTAGGCCTTTTGTCCATTCAATTTAATAATTGAAGTACATATCACCTTCATGTTTGAAATACTTATGTTAGAGTACCCTCAAAGTTTAAATCCATTCTTGTGAACAATATTTCATATTTTAATTCATCATAGTCTAGTGGATATCAATTTGGTATATCACCTTATTAGAATAGGTTATTTTCATGTTACTATATATTTCTTTTCATCTAATTAAACAATTAGTATATGTGATAATATATCAAATCCCAATATAGGGAGGTAGCCCTTAAACCTAGAGGTTTACCTCTACTATAGGCATCCCACAGGCCTAGAGGTAATCCAATTTTTCAATCAATTTAGAGTAGACTTGAACAACCATCTCTAGGGTAAAATATTGAGTGACAAAAGTTACCTTGACACCATTATTTCACTAACCCTTTTTATCATAGTCAATATGAAGATGAAGTACTAATGTTTTGGCTATTCAACAAGAGTGATAGTCTATGAGGTAGATTTGAATGCACTAGAGTGAAGGTGACATATAACCCAAAACATTATATGTGATCACATACAGATCTAGAATTTATTATATACTAGACAATTATATGTAAGTTAGAATCATCAACATAACCATCCAAGGTCAATGTAAGTGTCTAAGATCATAGAGGTCAAACTTAGAGAATTTGATGACTGATCTGAAATCTAGGCCCAATTTATTTCCAATTTTTTCCACATCATATTTGAATGTGCATATTAATCCTATTAAGTACCATTTTTTCCATTTAATATAATATCAATCATTGGTTTTACTTAGTATTTTTATCATATCTTTCTCTTTAAGCCAATGATACTATTTATTTGAGTTTGTAAATTAATTGGCTTGATATAAAGATAGTTTACCATCCTTATGCCCTAGGCTATCTCTATCTCAATTAATCCTAGATTCCTTAATCTATATTTTAGGGTTAAACCTTTGGTGAACTTGATCTATATAAATGTGAATTCTTCTGATTCCTAGGGTTTTAAGTTAGTTAGGGTTTCATATTGCTATACTTTTTCATTTTTTTCTTATATTTTTTTACATGCAACCTAGGCATAACCCTATATTTAGAGGTGTGCCTATTAAATAGAATAAAATTCCTCTCTTACCACGTAATATGTTTAAAACCAATGAAGGTAATAATCATATAGTCTATGATGATACAAATTTTGAGCATGAAAACATATTGATGAGGTTATAATAGAACAATATTATAATAATGTAAACCATGATTTTAATGAAACTGATGAACATGATAAATAGATCACAAACAAGTGAAAGTAATTGCATTGCTTCATGACCATATTATTAAAAACCCTAAAGATATTAATGAAATCCTAAGAACCATATTAGAAACTAAAAAAAACATAGATGAACAAGTAATTATATATATTGTTCATGTTATTAGAGCTATGGGTCATCCCCATTTACCAACAACCCTCACCTTAAACACATCATCAATTCATACATATAATTAGGGCATGGGATATGTATTCACACTTTTTCCCCTAAAACTAATAGTACCATATCTTACATAGGAAACCTTATTACTTCAACCCAATTTATGGTTCTAATTCCTATACCTACCCAACCTATGGGTACACATCCTTTGTTAACTTACCAAATATAAAACTATAAAATTTTTACAAACTAAGGATACAAATATTAAAGAGAATTCTATGAAATCACCTTATGCTTCTGATTCATAAGAGTTTTTTCATAATCCTCGTACACCATAGATATCTTTTCACCCAATTATAATTGGTTTTGTTTAACACAAGTTCACAATTTATTATGGCAAGGGTGATCTTGAATAACATCTTTGATATTTTTATATGACATGCCTTGATTATGTCTCTAATGATTCAAAAATTACCAAATTGCATTCAAAAAAATTAAAAGATTAATTTAAGGTGATTATATGATTTACCTCTCCAATTAGTAAAGTCATTAAACCTTTTGAAGATCACATTTTGGCACACTTCTCTATCAATATCATCGAAAAGGTTTTCTATGCCCAAATTGTAAAAATAAAATAAGGAATTGAACCTATCAATGAATATATCTTAAGGTACAAGATAAGGTTAGATAAAATGAACAATCCAATGGAAGATAAAGAGTTTCAATACATGTTCAAGCAAAGTTTGATTTCCCCATTACATGAGTTCATTGTTTTAAAAAAATTCAAGTCTTTCAATTAATTATGGCATATTTTTCACAATCATCAAATGAAACTTATCTCATTAAGAACACTTAAGTATGTATCAAACATACTAACTACATTTATATCTAATACCAAGTTTACTATAGAACCAAGTTACAAGGTAAATATTCCTAAACCTAAATATGAAACAACTATCATAGTTAATGTGGTGTCACAACAATCTAATCAGATTATCGTATCCAATGCAACAAGGAGATAATTTACACACTTATTTGAGTCTCCCACTTTATTACTCCCATAGCTTATAAATTTTCACCTTATATCTCTCCCTCATCCTATACAGGTTGATATGAGTAGATCTCTACCCAAAGGGTATGATGTTAATGCTTATTATGAATTTCACCAAGGCCCTAGGTATTCTATGAATAATTTTTTTACCTTAAAGTATAATATCCAATAAATTATCGATGACCAAAATATTACATTTGATGATCCTCAAAAGGAATCAAGTTCACAACTTAGTGATCACCAAAATCAAAAAATATTTATCAATCCTTTGCAAGACCATTATAATAAGAAGCTAGAGGTAGAAATGGCATATAATGTAAATCCTCCTCCATCAAATTATGGCCACCCATTGGATGGGATTGTTGGTGTTTATATGCAACATATACCTCTTATGATTCAAAGACCCTTTATTAATTTAAATTATAGTGAGACTAGGGATGATGACTCAAATATTCATTCCTTATTCATTTTAGTATACCTTGATCACCAGCCTATACACAATTTTAATTGATAATAGTTCAAACAAAAATGTTTGTACCATGACATTACTTACATAATTGGGTTATAAAAATCATGATTTACACCCCTTTACCATATAATTTAGAGCATTTGATGGAACCTCATGGTAGGTTCTTGGTGGGATTGACTCACCTTTATAGGTGTATCCCACACATTTGGTTATTACTTTCTCAGTTATACCTTTCATGATTGTATTTGATATGTTATTGGGATAACCTTGGATACATACACTTTGAGAAATAAATTCTACAATGTATGGGTTTGTTAAATACTACCAATTAGATAATTACATTTTCTTAAGTTCCATATGAGCATCCTCTAGAATAAGATAAATTTATACTAAGGAAACTATTTATCGAATGTAATAAGTTTAATTTATTAGAGGAACAATCACTAAGAAGGGGTGAATCAGTGAGCCCAAATATTTAAACTTTAGTTATAACTTCAATTTTGATCTTTTCAAGTACTTAATCAATTACCATAAACATTCATGAAGCATACACATCATTGATAGCAATGTATAAAAAAGATAATCCGAGATTAAGAATATAACACATGACATATGTGGGAAACCCTCTTAGGGAATAAAACTCACTAGAACCTACAATTGGACTTTTATCCTATAAAATAAGAACCAAATTAGACCAACAAGCTACTGATCAAGGAACTACCATTCTTGGTTTTAGTGAGCCTGCAATCCCTTAAGGAGCTACTACACCTATCTAGCTGAGCTACCACAACATCTAGATATTTAGTCACAACATTTAGATATTTAGTAAGTTTCAACTTGTAAGAAGGTTTATTCCCCCTTATATTTTGATCACCCACACAAATACCTAAGAACACATCCACATTCATACTGATGTCTTCAACACCTAATGATAAAAATCTGATTATTAATCTCTTAATGTATCCAAATCCACCTTTTGGATCACATAACACTTTTCAACAACAAATCTATCACCAAAACACTCCTTATTGATCAAATCACATTACATACTTGAAATAACACACAAGTATAAATTAAGGTACATTACGTATCCCAATTATCCCCACTCTCTAACTCTGTGTACTCAATGTATTCTTCACAGTAATAACTCTATCATAGCTTCAACAACATGACCAAATGGTTTATACACACTATCCACACTATAATCATTCACTCATACTAGCCACTAATTTCTCACAAACATGAGAAATCCTTCATTCATTCTCAATAGATCTAAAACATCCTTTTAGATCACTCTAGGCCTCTTCACTCATGCTCAATCTATAATAGCACTATCATGTCATTAGAAACTTGACCTAAAGGTCATGCTCATAGTCCTCAATCTACTCTGCTCATCAACCCAATCACTGGACACACTTGATATCTTATCTTATTTTCTTCAAGTATCACACCTCTCAAAGTCATACAAGTCTAGAACCCATCATCTTTGGTTCCACTATTTATAGATCAATCTTGATCAACACCATCTTAGTCAGCCATTAGGCATGTATTAACCCTTAATACATATATCATATAAATATAAGTCTTAATACAATTGACATAGGTCAGCCATAACATCTATGGGTCACCCTTAAGTAGCTACACCTTTTAATAAGGCCCATGTAACTCTTATAGGTCTCATAGAGACCTATTCACCCATTTAGCTCACCCTTGAGCAAAACACAAACATAGGACCACTTTAAGATATATTGGTCCACTCCTTATTTACCCTTTGACATCCTCAAATGATCATAGCCAACTTAGCTCACCTCTGCATATGCTCAAACAACTCAAATAAAGACCTATTGTACATAATTACCATAAATGAACATACAATAAACTTCTTAAGCATTGTTCATAGTCAAGATAGATGGTCACACTTAAAAAAACCACAAAAAGCATCCTCATGGATTATACAATAGTATCCAATAGCTAATTCATCATGAAACATTGAAACAACATCAATAAAATATTGAATATCCTTCTCAGGTTACTTTTAGAACAAGCATGAATACACAATCAACTTTTAAGATCAATATATTTTATTTTACTCATTTTCAAATCTTCAAATTAGGTTTAATAGATGTGCTATGGATTCCTTAACCACTTTTCTTTTTAGTACATGAGAAAATTCATCTTCTATCAAAAGATATGATTGAAATAAAGACAATTGGTTTTTCCTATGTTAAATTCAAATATTTGAATAACAAGTCACAGTTAACCTTCAAACACAATGCTCAAATCTCATGGACTCTCAAATTAGGATCAATCTCACACCATTGATTTTTCCAAAGCTTTAAAAAATATACCACCAAACTCAAACATTAAACCACAGTCACTTTGACCTCATCTCATGTCTTATCAAAATGTTTACTTAATGCACTCCATCGATCTCAATAGATCAATAAGTTTAATAACTATCAATTCTCACCATTGATCAAACTGTATGAATGCTCTCTTACCATTGGATCATTATCCTATACCTTTTCTCAATCATTAAACATTATGCACCTATACTCCTCTCTCTACCTACTGACATCTTGGAGTCATGTGCACCATTGATCTTGCTCAATATTTAACACTTGAAAAAATGACCAAGTATGGGGACCTTATCAATAAGTTTGAGTAGCCATTTTTTATCCTTAATAACTTCTTTTGCACTTCGATGTAAGATCTCAAATTTAGACTAGATGATCTCATTATAAAGGAGAATCCAACCATGTGACAAATTGATCCTAAAAATATCATTCATATGAGATATAATTCCATTAAAAATCCTTCTAAAAAACTTCTATCATAGAGCTAACCATGTCCAAATCTGCCTGAGAGGTCATCTTTGAGCATCCATAACTTTTTATGTGCTTCAATGGATGATCAAAAATTTAGTGTAAATCAACTATGCTCAAAATTAAACAAACCCATATGATTAGTTTCTCTTTACACCTTCACACATTTAAAATATAACACCATAAAAATGATCACTTCGCTCTTTTTTCCACATTGCAAAATTGGCTATGGGAAAATGCAATCAATCTACTTGGGAGCCCAATTTTTCATATGCATATACTTTGATGTGATACATCACATGATCTGAAAATTAGTGAAAATAAAAGATGTATAAAAATAAATAAACCCATATGATCACATTCTATTGAAACATCCATGTGTGTGAATGTTGACCTCATCAACATGCTTACTCAGTGCTTTCTAGCCAATTACAAATTTGGCTATGAGAAAACTATGAATTCTAACTAAGAAGCCAACTTTGCACCCTTATAAATTTGACCATGATTTGATGCATAACTTTAAATATGGTTCATAATAAATATAGACTACTATGATCATAACCATATGACTAAATCCCCTTGACTCCTTCCCATGTGGCAATGATGATGTCTTTAAACTAACAACTCAGATTTTCTACCATTGGACCCAAAGTTTCTAGATGAAAACTATGATCAACTAAAAAAATCACACTTGTGCACATAAGCTCTCCAAGCATAGATAACATATTAGGGACCTATTTCAGATGTTTCAATCATCATACTCATCCCTGAACACCATTTATCAATTAAACTTTGATGATCAACTTAGCCACCTTCAAGCATACAAGAACAAGCACAATGCACACTTTCTCATTATCACATAGACTACCAAATCACTTCATCCACTCACTAGGATAAATCCATGACACCAACATGAAATCATCATGAAAAATCTCCAAAAATATCCCCCTTTATTATTGATATCAACACCCATCAATATAGTAATATATATCTCACCTTTTCTCTCCTTAAAGGACTCCTATAATAAGAAGTTTCTCCCCAATAGGAACTTTCTCCCCATTTGACACAATGATAAAGTGGTAACACACTATATTTATGACCTAAAAATACTATAAAAATAGGAAAGGACCATATTATTAAATATTATACAAACTCCCCCTTACCTTGAGCCAACCTCTTCTTGTCTTGACAACTTCCTCTTGCTCCATGCCAATACTCTTCTTCAATCAAGCACTACAACCAATAAAGATAGAACACATCAATAAACATCTAAGAGGGACTCCCCCTAATAAATTTGAGCAAATACACCTTCTGAGCATCTTCAAATCTCCACACACTATGAAGAACCATCACACATGCTAACTATCTTCTTTTCTCAAGCTATCATAAGGACCACAAACATAAATTCATACCACTCAAAAAATAGGAAACATGAACTACACCAATTTTATAACTCACCTTGAAACACACATACCTTTCTCTTTCGGATAAACTTGAGTAAAAATCACTCTTCTTCAAACTAGCCATGTCTAGCCTCATTGTATCCCTACTTAGAACTCGCAAAGCCCAAAAAATTTAGTAGAAACATATTAAAGAATAAAACTACATATATAGAGAAATATTATATTCCCCCTTAAGCACACCAAATTTTATCACCAATATCATCTTCTACAACATACTTCCTTAACAAACCTACTAGCCAATTAGCCCTCCATATCAACAAAAACCTGAATAAATAGAGAACTAAAAACCTTTAAATCTCTATGAATCTTTATTTGAACACCCATTTATCCCATTCAACATATTAATAAACATAAAACCTCAATTCACAAAGTAAACCACTTTTCTAGTAATCCCAAAACCCTAAAAACTCAAAGCAAATAGACTCAATCAACAAACCTCTTTCTTGTCAATGCACATCTTTGAAACTTATTGCACACCTAGAGACACCCATCACACAATTATGGACCAAAAATTGAGATACCATACCTTTTCAAACCCATAAATCCTATAGCCCATTTTAGGCTTGCTTGTCCTTAAGCCAAAAATAGAGAAAACTGAGAGCACTCAAAAATTCTTAGTTGGCACATACATACCTTCAAACCTCAAAAACACCTAGAACACATCATAAAGAAATTCACACACCTTTATAAGCACCAAACACTTCATTAAATTTTCATAAATCTCATTAAGCCACTTGGAACTACCCAATAAGACTTTGTACTATAGCTCCTTCACAAACCTCTAAAATAGGCTCATGAATGTGTTGATCCCCCTTAACCAAAGACCTTGTCTGATTGGTATTATCATCTTGAACAAAAAAACTTGATTCTCCATTATAAGGATTCTCTTAATATTCATATATAGAGACACATTATATACCTTAACTATCTAAAATAAAAGCAAATCATCATCTTCCATCTCCACCTTTCTCATCTAATATTTGTAGTTCATCTTCTTCTTCTTATTTGGATTAGGAGAATTAAATTTTTCATCCACTAAAACATTCTCCTTTTCTTCTATGATTGAATTGATAATATATGGAGACAACATAGATTCATTACGTACCTTTTCATCTAAAAAAATCTTCCTTGCAATTTGGAACCTCGTCATTAGGCATAGATAATTGATGTTCTTTACATGATACATGCTCAACATTAGTAGGATGTTCACTTGGATCCATACATACCTCAGGATTGACCTTAACTAGTAAATTGGTCTTCTCTTTGAGAATGATCTCTTCATTATCAACATGAGCATACAATGAGACCTCTTGGTACTCTTCAACCATTGAAACATTCTCTACCATAACAAACAAATTTCTTAGACTTATAGTATCATAATGACTCACATTTTTCACTTTTGGCTTCCATGTGTTAACTTATTTATTTAACTCTAGGACCCTAATTAAATCTATGCTATCTTTTAGGCCTTTGCTTGTAGAACCTAATAATGTAACCTTTCTATTCACAATTATATCACACCATACCTTTTGAAATAAATGTATCTTGCCTTACCTTATTTGGACCAAAATTTGCAATGTGTCATATGTCATGAAAATAAAAACAAGCTCCCCTTTTTAACTATGACTCTCCTTGTCTAATATTATGTGGAAAATAGTTTTCAAAGTATCCCACATTAAGAAAATTAAAGCACTTGATTCTGTTCACACCTTTTGATTGATGAACCCCATCATAATCCCATGCAAATTCATTTTTAATAGGCATCTTGCACTCTCTAGAACTATGACTAAATTGATCACATGTATAATAGTAACCATTAAATATTATATACCTCATGGCATTTGTCTGTCTAATCTAATTTATCTTTACTCTGCCAGTACCTTCATTCCTTGTCTAATGATTTGTCTCCAAATTATGATTATCTTAGTTTACATTAGAATTCATCTTGTCTTGAGTTATAGTGTTTTATTATTTTTCATATCCAAGATTAGTTATATCACTAGCATGATTTTTACCACTCATAATGTTTTCTAGATCACATGAACTATTTTCAAATCTCAAAAAGGTCTTCACCTTACTAGATATCTTTTCTAGATCAGATTTTAAAGATTCATTTTCATAAACATACCTTGAACATTCATTTTATTTAGATTTTAGGCTTGTAGATAGAATTTCTAATTGACAACTGAGATGATTGATCATATAGTTGTGTTTCTTGGCATCTTCATTCAATCTTGCCTCATACACACTAAATTTATCCTCATAATTATTGAGATTAGATTTCATCTTCTTATTGATCTTATTCTCAATCTTTAGTTCTTCAAGATCATTCATCAAAATAGTCTCACATTTCACCTTACCTTCATCATCCTCTAAATCAATCCAAGTAAACTCCTGATGTGAAAAAATTCCATTCTTAGCCATGACAAGGCTTCATCTTCAGTAGGACCATCATCTTTATGATAATATTTTGAGTCACTGTCTTCACTCTCATCTGATGAGCTACAATCTTCTTTAGTGTAAGGACTCTTCTTGTTCTTGAAGGATATTTTATTATTGTTAAACTTTTTGAATCCTTTTTTCTTGTATGTCTTCTTATCTTCAACTTATCCTTCATCATGATCTTCATCATATTTCTTCTCATGATTATGAGGGCACTTCCAAGAAAAACTTCTTATCTCTCCATAGTTGAAACATTTGAAGGGTAGTTTTCCCTCATACTTCCTTGAGCTAGTGTTTAATTTCCTAGTAATCAAAGAAATTAATTCATCATCATCAATGTCAGATATGTCATCCTCTTTGGATTTATTACTTAGGAACTTCTTCTTAGGCTTCATATTTATCTTGAATGTAGCTTCCTTCTTTGGTGGTATATCATCATTCTTCCTCATCTCAGTAGTAAGGTTGCCATATAATTGATCCATATTCAATTGAGTAAGGTCATGACTCTTCTATTGAAGATACTTTCAAATCAAACTTGGGGGATAGAGACCTTAATACCTTTTGAAAAATATTAGTCTCTTCAAGTTTCTCTCCAAGACATCTGATGATATTCACAATCTCATCAACTCTCTACAAAAAGGATGCCATAGTATATTTTTCATTAATATTGAGACTTTCAAATTGCCTTGTGTGAGTTTGTAACTTAACAAGATTAACCTTTAAATCTCCTTCAAAAATAGTCTTCAATTTATCCCATATTTCCTTGGTAGTTGTGCAATGAATTACTTTGTTGAGATCAATTTTTGTAAGACCACAAGTGATGGCATTCATTGCCTTAGAGTTATTCTCAAATAGATTCTTGTTTTCAACACTAGATGGAGGAGTAACAAGAGAAACATAACCATCCAAAATATATTTACATACATCAAACCCTAGGGATATAATGTAGTTCTTCATTCTATCACCCCAAAATGCATAATTAGATTCATTGAACAATGATTCTTGCTTAGTAGAGATGCCATTTTACACATTTTGACTAGATATTATACCTTAGATTACCTTAAATATTTCAATCTTTTACCAAAAGATGTCACTTTGAAATAAGTTATTAGAGGTACAATCACTAAGAGGGGAGTGAATCAATGTGCTCAAATATTTCAATTTTAGTTCTAACTTCAATTTTGATCTTTAAAATTCCTTAATCAATTACCATAAACATTCATGAAGCATACACATCATTCATAATAATGTATAAGAAACAAAATCCAAGATTAAGCACATAACATATGACATACATGGGAAACCCTCTTGGGAAATAAAACCGACTAGAACCTACAATTGGATTATTGACCTACAAAATAAGAATCAATTTAGACCAACAAGCTACTGATCAAGGAACTACAATTCCTAATTTTAGTGAGATTGAAATCCCAAAAGGAGATACTACATCTATCTAGTTGAGCTACCACAACAACTAGATCTTTAGCAAGTTTCACCTTACAAGGAGGCTATTACCCACTTAGATGTTGAGCACCCACAACAAAGCCTAAGAACACATCTATATACACGTAATATTTTTAAATTTTATCGATTAGTGATACTTTACATCTTGAAGGAACCTATCAAGACTCAATCTCTCTGAGTGCATGCCCTAAGTGGTGTACCAAGAAAGGGGTAGGCAGATCTTTGGTGCTTCATAGGATTTTTATCCCTTTTTCCAAATTATTACCAATCCAACTAGTTTATAAAACCTTTCCCTAAGTTATTTCTCCTCCTTTGCATAGTCTTCTAGTATTTTTCCTCTTTTTATCCTCTATTTCATTACTTGGCACCCTTTTGACTTGTTTAACATACTAGGTCAACTTGGTCAACCTAGTATAGTTTAGGGACCCTTTTCTCTCTTTTGTTTTGTTAGCCTTCCATTCGACCTAGCACATATCTAGTGAGTTAGCTCAAAAATGTGCTAGGTCAACCTAACATAGTTGACATTCCCAAATGATTTTAGGGAAATTTTATACTATATATACAAGGTTATTTTATTTATTATTAGAATATGCAATCAAGAGGTATTATTCACTCATGCTTCTTCACAATCTATTTTTCCACCATTTTACTTGAGGAGACTTAGATTAGGTTTATTATTTTGGAGAATCTAGTCTGGTATATAGGTCTTGGATGATTTTGCCTAACAAAGTGACCCTTATAAACCAAAAAACCTCTTTAAAATCCCCATTGGCCAAGGGAAAGATTGAGTCTCAACAGGTTCACATTCAGGTAAGTATATTCTAACTTGTTCTCCTCTCTTTTAGTATATATAAGTAGCATAAGTGTTAGCTTGCATAATATTACTCTTCATATTCTATGTATTAGGGTGTTACTCATACTTTATTTGAGGTTACATATACATGTTTTGGTTTTATTAATTTACTAACCCCTATTTTTTGCCATGAGCTTTGATGTGCACTAGATTAGATTTACTTTTCTTGTTATTAAACTAGTTAAATATTAAATCATAAGACTCTTTTTGGGTTGTTGTGTGATTATGTTATAATATAGGTTTTAGAACCCTACCTCACATGGTGTGTTGTGACAATTGATCCCTTAATTGGGTCTAGTGGATCCTCACATTGGTCATGCTTTTGCTTAACTATTATATGCCCCCTAATTGGAAGTGTAGGTGTGTTATATCTCATCTGATCCAAGATTGATTTATGGACATGATGCATTTATAATTGCATATATTATAGTGAAATTAATATGAATCAAAACATTGTAATATTTTTTTCACTTATTCCATTTCTATTCATCATTATTTGTATCATATCTTTACTATGTTGGATCAAACTTGTTGACCTAGTTATTTATCTCTATGTGCAGGTTTGTAGGAATAGGTAATTGGCTCGACCAACTTGACCTAACATAGGATTCAAAACTGATAGACTCATGTTTAGACAAATATATTAACTAGCTCAACCTAGTATAAGTTTTTTAGGTTTTCTAGACTTCTTGTTCAGCCTACTAGTTAACTAGGTTGACCTAATGCATTTTCAGCACTTTTTTAGTAGGTTCCTATATAGCTTAATCAACCAACTCAACCTAATTTGCAATTTTTTACCATTTTTATCCAAGGTCTCAAACCATAAATCTTATCTATTTTCATCTTTAAACCATTTAGGTTAGTTTATATTACTTTGTATCTTTTTATTTTTGTACTTTCCTTTCATAGCTTGTAATCTTCAAAACTACCTCTGCATAGTTAACTAGGTTGCCCCTGTGGACCTAATTTTTTGTTCTATGTTTAATGAAATAACTAGGTTGACCTAACTGACCTAATTCAATTTTAGACTTTGATTCCATAGTACAGGTTTGACCCTATTGACCCTATTCTATATGATTATCCATATAGTTTCTCAACTATACCTTGTTTCAAAGTTGAAATGAACCATATATGGTAATCATATCTTTCTTTTTAGTTGTTTACATGCTTAGAATAATTCACATATTCTAATTAGGGGATTTTAAATTAATCATTTAGTTGCACTATTTATATTCTTTTGCATACATGGCCAAACCACATAAACATCAATAAGTATTTAAACATTTGAATACCTAGGCCAACCTACTTAGATTTCATCACCAAGGGGGAAGCCAACTTGATGCTCTAGTCAAGTATAAATCTTAGTTAATGGTATATTTTGGCTAAGCACCCATTACCCTTATTGATGTGGTGTGTGAAGTGAAGGGGTAGGCCCTAATATCAAGCCTATATCATTTCCACTACAATCCATTTCATCCTAAAATTACTTGAAACTATCCACAGATTGTTATCTAGTACTTGACTTATAGCCAATTTCCCTTCACATTTAAAATAATTCCTAATAATCTAATGTGCATTATAGGTTAACCAAGTAGCTAGCTTTACTTTCAATTTATTTGCTTACTCTTTGATCAATTATGTGTGAAAAATATTATATTAGCTAGTGTTAGAGAAATATTTTGATTTATGTGCATCAATTAGATTGGCTAGCATCAATTTAATTAATTATGTGTTTCCTTTCAGTACTTACTACTTTTTTACATTACCTACAAATTGTCTTTTTTCAATTCTAAGCTTGTTATCAATCTTTTCCTCTTCCCTATTCATTGTACTAGGTTGACTTGATTGACCTTATACTTTTTATGACTTATATGAACTACATTAGATCAATTTGGTTGACCCAGTATAGTCTATGAGCCCTTTTTCCTACATTAGGTTTATCTGGTCGACCTAGTTATATTTCCTACCTTTCTTATTTTTCAATCTAGTTTCCCATTTATATAATTTTGCATTTTGTTCATCTCTCTTTGATAAAAATTAGGTCTCCTATTAAAATATTTTTGGACAACCTAAATCCATTTAGATACTATATGGGATATCCATTTCTCCCTCTCTTTTCCTCCCAAGATAACTAACACTCTTAGGGCACTTTTTTTCTTCCATCTATGAACTGTAACATGGTGCAAATAACACCTCATGATGAAGTTGATGGATCCAATCCTTTCCATACTTATCAATACACTTCTCAAAATCTCCAAACCAATGTGGAAGTGATTGATACAAATCTCTTTAACAATCCCACTAATAACCCTTCTTCTAATAATCCTCCCCCTAACACTAATTCAGGGAATGCTCCAACCAACACCAACTCACCTCCCAATACAACCCAACTCTTATCTCAAGTTATTCAACAAATGAACATCATGAAATATTCTAATACCAACCAAATGACGTAGCTTTAACAACATTTAATTAATGTAACTAATCAACCTCAAACTATTCATCCTTAATCTAACCCTAATTATATTCCTCCACTTCTTAGGGATGCCTTGGGTAATGTTATTCCTCAACCCATAATGAATAAAAAAATGATTCAAACCATTTAAAATGATCCTTTATCTCCTTTCATTTTATCCATTGATATTGGTAAGATAACTCTAACTATCAAATATGATGGGATTAAAGACCCTGGTTCATTCCTCAAAGCCTTTGGTAACCTTTACAAAGAGTGGATCCAAACTAATACATTTGCCACAATAAAACTATTAGTCAATACTTTCACTGGTGATATATTATAATGGTATAATCAACTTCCTCAAAATTCTATATGGAAATTTGGATATTTGATTAATCCTTTGGTTAAAGAGTTTCAACATAATGATCTTCCTAAAAATTATCTTAGTCACTTCATAAATGCTAAACAATCTCCTAATGAATTGGCTCATGACTTTATTAAAAGATGTAAATATTTAGCTCATAAAGCCAATCATAATATGATTGATGATAATTTATTCAAACTCTTTATTACCACTTTGACTCCCACTCTTAAATACAAGGTTTGAACCTTTACTCCTCAAACCCTTAATAAAGCTATTGACCAATCTAAATGTCAAAAATTTCTTATGAATCAATTTGAACCCAATCATAAACTTCCTAAAGGATCTTTTCAAACATCTAATGCTATCACTAGTAATAATCCCCAAACCAAACCTAGAGTTGCCATATCTGATGTTCCTTTACCATCTCACACACCTCTTTATATTCAACACATTCAATAATTTTTACCACCCTCAAAACCTTTCATTTATCCCAACTATCCTCTGAAGTGGTATGATCCTAATCTATTCTACTAGTTCCATAAAGACACTGGGATTTCTCATGAATCTTATAGAGGGCTCACTAAGTGTGTCATTTATTATATTCTTGGCGACTCATACAACCATGAGGCTATTATCAAACTTCATCATCAAGAGAATGTTACCATATATCAAAAAATAATAAAAATTTAAAGCCTCTAATTCTAATAATCCAAAATATTCTTCAAACAAGAATCAATCAAATGTCAAGTATGTTTGTGCCATCAATGCTAATTATGACCTATATTATAATAAATCTCAATATGTCAACACTACTAAGGTTAATTATCATCATGAACCATCTCACAAAGATCATGTTACCAAGCCTAAGAAACCATATTTATAATAATAATTTCTTAAAGATACAACTACCACTTAATGATTCACAAGCACCTAAGGAACAACTCCCTCCTTCTAATCCTCCCACCACATATATACCTCCTAAATCTAATTTTCCTTCTAAACCATGTGTTGGTTTTTCTAAATCACATTGGAATTTTCTTGAAGAACTCAACTCTATACCTTGTAAGATTCCTCTTATGGAGTTGGTTTACACTTCACCCTATCATTGTAAATTTATTATGCAACAAATTTAAGAAATTGAAGATCCATCTTTCATAGATGAATAACCACCATATATCGATTCTCAACCAACTAATGTAAACAACATTAAGACTATGTGTTCTTCTAAACCTTCCATTACATTTATTAAAGAGGACATGATCAATGACAAAATTATTTTTCATGATGATGATCTACCTCTCTTTATAAAAGTAGCCATTAATACCACCCTTATCCAAAAATTTATAGATGAGGAGGGTTCTGGTATTAATGTCACATCCTTATGGCTCATTCAACAACTTGGTTATAACAAATATCATCTTAAAAAAATCCATCTTGCTTGACGTGGCTTGAAAAGACTAATTAAAATCCACTTGGCTACATTTGGTTTCTATTGACCATTACACCTAAAACTATTAAAACCAAGCTTATAGTCCTTGATCTTCTTTTATACTATAATATTCTTCTTGGTCATCCATGGACTCATCAGATGAGGGACATCACATCTTCTTGTAGTTAGTGTATTAAATTATTACATAACAAAAAATTCTACATACATGAAGCTGATCTCAACCCATGGAGCATCTAGCTTCCTAATCCCAAGCCTCAATATCAAATTCCTACAATTTATACAATTGATAGAGCTCCTTTACCTGAGTTCATCAACATGAATCCTGATGTTTGAGTTACTCTTATGAATTTTGATGATGATGATCCCAATGAGTTGTAACACATAATAATAAAAATCTACCTCCATATATTGTGGATTGGATTCCTCCTTCTCTCTTACCTTGAGATCCTATTATTCCTCTCATGGATGAGATTATTGATTTTCCCCCTCTGTGCAATGCCCAAAGCCATCTTTACCTAAAGATGCCTTCACTTAAAATGATTTTAGAGTGGCTAAATTATTCCAAGATCCTCTCACCTTTTCCCCTCATACATTTAGTAACATTGGTATTTCACCTTCTAAAACTTCCCCCAATTCTCAGGCATGTACAATTTCTCCAACATTTGATGACAACTATATCATGGTCGAAGCTCACTTTAGAGACTTAGATGTCCAGTACTATCAAAATATTTTAGCCCAAATTCATGCCTTAAATCAAGATGTACATACCATATCTACACATCATGACTTAGATCTTGAGGGTCATGTCCATCCCACCAATTCGCCACTTATTGGTACTCCTTGGGTGGTATAACAACTTACACCTTCTAAACCTATAGATGTTCCTACATCTTCTCTACCTCATATGGATCCTATCATTTATTCAAATTCTTATTCCATCATTAATTATATCAACACTCCTATCTCTTTGAACCCATCCTCTTCATCTAGTTCCAAAATTACACTAGACACCAAGGCAATTGATATTCCTCAGATTCATTTTGAATATGATAGCCATGGAAATCAAATTCTAGACCTTGAATTAGATGTCTAGTATTATGGTCCTCTTTTTACCTTGCCTAGTGATGAAGATATTCTTGTGTTACTTCAAGCTTAGTAACCTCAACTTCCTCAACAACATCATAAACATGGAAATTTCAAGAATAAAACTCCTTGATTTAACAACTTTGTCACTAGCATTAATCCTAAAACAAATATAATTTTAGACTTGCCTAATGCACCTTACTATGTTCAAGATAATAATTCCATTATTATTGAAGAAACAAATCATATCAAATATGGTATCCCATCTTCTCCTTGACCAATCATGATTTATTGATAAATCTCACCATTTGAGCATGATAACTTTATCTTATTTTTTGATAAATATTAAAAAGCATTCGCTTGGTCCTACAAAGACATGCCTGGCATTGACCCTAATATTTTGGTTCATAACATCATCACTTATCTTGATGCTAATCATGTTCATCAAAAATAATGAAAATTTCCACCTAAATTTACTAATCTATGTCATAAATAAATCCTTAAATTACTAGAAGCTAAACTCATTAAACTAGTGGATTATTCTGAATGGTTTTCTAAAATTATTTTATTCAGAAAAATGTCAATACGGTCATCCATATTTGTATTTATTTTCACAGCCTTAATCTTTCTTGTCCTAAGGATAATTTCCCCTTACCTTTAATAGATATATCATTGATTCCATGACTAGTTATGAAATATTATCTCTTATGGATGGGTTCTCACGATACAATCATATTCACATCACTCCTGAGGCCCAACATAAGACTACTTTCACCATGGCATGGGGCACCTATTGTTATTTCAAAATGCCCTTTAGCCTTAGAAATTATAGAGCTACCTATTAATGTGCTATGACACATCTTTCATGATCTCATCAACAAAATTATTGAACCTTTTGTGGATGATCTTATTGCTAAATCCAAACATTGTAAGAACCATCTTTCTAATCTTGCTATCATATTTGACCATTTCCTTAAATATAAAGTTAGACTTAATCCTTTCAAATGTGTTTTTGGAGTCACATCCAAAAAAAAATTAGTATTCTTAGTCTCTCTTCATGGCATTGATGTTAACCTAGCCAAAATTAGTTATATTATTAAAATTCCCATACCTTGATCTATTCTTGGTATTCATACTTATTTAAGAGAACTTGGATAAATCATATGATTTGTCCCTAAAATGGCTTATCACATTTACTCCATCAATTCCCTTCTCAATAAAGGTACAACTTTAGAATGTACTGATCCATTTCAAAAATCCTTTGATAATATGAAAGAGTCATTTCTTCATCCACCTACACTTCATCCACTTTCCAATGATAAAACATTAATTATCTATACTTATTCCACACTTATTTTAGTTGGGGAAATGTTTTCCCAACAAGATCATACAAGAAGAGAGTATGTTATTTACTACATTAGTTAAGGCCTCTTAATTATGAGACATGTTATACCAAAGTTGAGTGTGATTCCCTCGCTATCTATTTTGTGTCTGAAAAGCTTCATCATTATATGCTATACCAAACTACTTATGTCATCATTTATTATGACCCCTTCATTATTTATTCTTCAAATCCTTTCTTCTTGGAGGTAGAATTTATTTATTGTGTTAAATCAAGGAGTTGATCCTAAAACATATATAATTTCAGACTTGCCTAATGCACCTTACTATGTTCAAGATAATAATTCCATTATTATTGAAGAAACAAATAATATCAAATATGGTATCCCATCTTCTCCTTGACCAATCATGATTTATCGATAAATCTCACCATTTGAGCATGACAACTTTATCTTATTCTTTGATAAATATTAAAAAGCATTCGCTTGGTCCTATAAAGACATGCTTGGCATTGACCCTAATATTTTGGTTCATAACATCATCACTTATCTTGATGCTAATCATGTTCATCAACAATAATGAAAATTTCCACCTAAATTTACTAATCTATGTCATAAATAAATCCTTAAATTACTAGATGCTAAACTCATTAAACTAGTGGATTATTCTGAATGGTTTTCTAAAATTATTCTATTCAGAAAAATGTCAATACGATCATCCATATTTGTATTTATTTTCATAGCCTTAATCTTTCTTGTCCTAAGGATAATTTCCCCTTACCTTTAATAGATCTATCATTGATTCCATGACTAGTTATGAAATGTTATCTCTTATGGATGGGTTCTCACGATACAATCATATTCACATCACTCCTGAGGCCCAACATAAGACTACTTTCACCATGGCATGGGGCACCTATTGTTATGTCAAAATTCCCTTTAGCCTTAGAAATTATAGAGCTACCCGTTAATGTGCTATGACCCACATCTTTCATGATCTCATCAAAAAAATTATTGAACCTTTTGTGGATGATCTTATTGCTAAATCCAAACATTGTAAGAACCATATTTCTAATCTTGCTATCATATTTGACCATTTCCTTAAATATAAAGTTAGACTTAATCCTTTCAAATGTGTTTTTGGAGTCGCATCCAAAAAAAATTTAGTATTCTTAGTCTCTCTTCATGGCATTGATGTTAACCTAGCCAAAATTAGTTATATTATTAAAATTCCCATACCTTGATCTATTCTTGGTATTCATACTTATTTAAGCAAACTTGGATAAATGGATGGTTTTAATTATGAAATGCAATCTTGGTCACCATATCGGACATGCTACAACATGTAATTGCCTATGTATGGGTTACTTTTGGCCTACCCTTGAAAAGGATGTAATTAAATATGCTAAGAAGTATACTCCTTGTTAGATTCATAATGATCTTATCCATTCACCTCCTATCAAGATTCAAACTATCAAATCTCCTTGGCCATTTTTCACATGGGGATTTGATCTCATTGTAAACTTCCTCACTCCCAAGATGGGCACATTTTTATCATCACTACTACTGATTACTTTACCAAGTGGATAGAATCCATACCCCTTGTTAATGTTACCAATTCTATCATTTCCAAGTTCATTCTTAACCAAATTATTTATTACTTTGGCATTATTAATACCATCATTTTAGATAATGGTGATAATTTCAAAAATAAACATGTTAAATAACTTTATACCAAAGTTAAGTTCAATCACAAATTTTTCATGCCTTACCATACAAAATTCAATGGTCAAGACGAGGCCACCAATAAAATTCTCAACAAAATTCTTCAAAAGACAATTCATGAAACCCACACAGATTGGCATATTCATCTTTACCCTCAATTTAGGCCTATTGAACTAGCATTTGTACTACCACTAGGGAAACTCTATTTTCATTAGTCTATGGTTCTGAGTCAGTCCTTTTATTATAATTTGAGATTCCATCTATATGTGTATCTCTTCATGGAATTATTATTGATGAATAATTATGTGAAGATCACCTTTATGAACTTGATCTTCTTGAAGAACATCATCTTTATGCATTACAACATAACCACCAGTACAAGGCTCACATCACCTGAAAACATAACAAATGTGTTAAAGTATGCACTTTCTATGTTGGTGATCTTGTCCTTAAATTATATTACACCCATGACAAATAATGTAAATGTGCCCAAAAATAGTGGGGACCATAGTTAGTCAAAGACATTCTTGGTCCAGGAAATTAAAATCTTCAAACTAATGAAGGCCATGTTTTCAAAGAGCCCACCAATGCTCAATTCCTTACAAAATACTTTGCCTAAACATTTCCTTCTTGTCATTTTTTCTATCTATATCTATCTAATAATTTTTGTAGGTTACTTAAGCACAGGGTTCTCCCTTTGCAATAGTGCCCTCTTTTCACAAACCTTTAGTCCTCTCTTTTGGTCTTTTGGTTTATTGATGTATCATAGTCTTCTTTATCTTCTTGAATTTTATCTTCTTTTTTTTCACCCCTTGGGTTTTTCTTTTGTGAGTTTATTTATAATACCATGGATAATACTAAACAATACTCACAAAATCACCATCTTTTAATCATTTATTTCTCTTTTTATTGCTTGTCAATGCTCTTTTGGCATCCTTTGCATTTTATTTGTGAGTTGATTTTTAAGAAGGCTCCCTCACTTTACTTTTCTCTTGCTTATAATCACCTTATAGATCTATCTTTTATGAGTTATTTTGTAAGACCATGGATAGGAATCGACCCTCATAAAATTACCATTCTTTTCTTGTTTTTTATCCTTGTTCTTAACTTTAGTTTTTACTTCTTTTGTTAGATGAAATCTACATAGAAATCTATGTTATCATGTTTTCCTCCATTTCCCTCTTTTTTATGACAAGGAATCACACATTACTATCATTATATCCTTCATTTTTCCCTTTGTCACATTTTTTTTTACTTGAAGTAATTCAAATTATTCCATGTGTCATTAATCTTGATTTCCCCTTTCTTTCATCTCTACATTGGATAAAAACAAGGTTGAGGTCAAGATAGCACTTTTATTTCACATAGATTTACAAGACTCTTAAACCCCATGCTCTTTGAATTTATCTCTCTTATCAAACTTGTCCGAAGTTTTCAAATGAAAGTCACTTTAGCACCCATTTTTGGTTTTCCAAATATATATGGAGCTTATATACAAAAAACCATAAAAAAATTAAAAAGCCAATCATTTAAACAAAATACAATGATATATAAAAAGCAACATACAAATCTCAAAAGTCAAATTCACACCAAAAGATGTGATTACAAGCACATATCCTATCTCCAATTGAAGTTAAAACTCAATAATCAAATTCACATATAGTCAAAGTCCTATGGGGTATGGTAGGCTAGTATATTGGAATAGGGGATTTCAAGAAACTTTAGGTGATACCTAATTTCTCATACAAGTACCCAAAATTTGTAGTAGACTGATGACTCTGTAAAGGGTCCTAAAGAATTAGGAACATATCATGAGGAGGTAGGTCCATTTTAATTTTCATGCATATAGCCTTCATGGGATGATCTATATACTTTATTTATTTAACCAAGACTTGTGTCGCTAAAATAAGTTATTCATAGTCCTTAAGGTCGAAAGTCCTCTTATTTTGACAAACCTAATTTGAGTGTCTTGAATTTGATAAAGAGTTCTCTCTACCTTGGTTTTTACTTCATTCTCCCCTCCACCCATTTCATTTTCCCCCCTTGGTAGACAAATTGTGATTCCAATCTATTTTCCCTCTTCTTCTAATTCCTTCTTTTTCATCTCTTAAAAATATGCTAGCACTACTTTGTTTCAATTTTATCTATCCTTAAAGTGAAACATCTTTGAGAAACTATGGATTCCTCTTTCTTTACACCAATGATTTAAATTTACTATACTTACTTTATTTTTATCATTTGTCATGATTTTATTGTCTTGTTGTTATGGACACCTGATTTCATACCCTTTTTCCATTTTTGAGTGAGATGTGGATTGTTACTGCTCACTCAACAATATTATTTTCCCCTTTTATGCATCCTTTTTCCATTGATGAGTGAGATGTGAATTTTTACTACTCACTCAACAATTTTTTTTAACCATTTTGTATTTTTAGTTAGTCTTTTACCCATTTATTTTGTTTTTGTGTTACCATCTTGTTTGACATGTATCCTTGGTTTGATTTGGTGAGTTTACATTTCTTACTTAAGGATAGCTTGTTTGTGTCTTTCAATTTTTAGTAGCCTTGGATTTTTGGTTACCTAATTTACTCTTATTTTTTTGACTTGGTCATTTGGTCTAACATATCACTTGTCACCCTAGATTGCCAAATTTCCCAAGTTTCTCATGTCCTCATAGCACCAACTATCTTGGATTTTCTTGCGTTTGTTTATTTTTTCTCTTTAGTTTTGTATTCTTGGGTTTGTAAAAGGCAGTCTTTGTGCCTTACATAATCAAAACTAAAAACATAGTAGACAACCATCACATGATAAAGGTAAGTCAAGTTATGCATTGTATTTACTTTTTAGTTATTTAATTTTCAATCATTTACTTTTTAGATTAGTTTTCCTTTCATTCATTTACTTTCAATTATTTTATGCTTTAGAATACTGTAATGTTTTTTTAACATTAGTGTTGTGGGTGTCCTTATGTTCTTTCTTGAACCACCATCCCCTATTACACCTTAGTGACACATGATGGGATTTGAGTGGAGCATATGTACACACATAATATTTTTAAATTTTATCTGATACTAATGTTTTACATCTTGAAGGAACCCATCGAGACTTAATTCATCTAAGTTCATGCCCTAAGGGGTACACCAAGAAAGGGGTGGTCAGACCTTTGGTGTTTTATAAGATTATTGACCCTTTTGTACATATTATTACCAATCCAACTAGTTCTTAAAACCTTTCCCTAAGTTTTTTTTGTTACCTTGCATAGTCTTCTAGTTTTTTTCCTCTTTTCATACTTCATTTCCTTACTTGGCACCCTTTTGACCTATTCAACATACTAGGTCAACATGGTAAACCTAATATAGTTTAGGGACCCTTTTCTCTCTTTTGGTTTGGTAGCCTTCTATCTGACCTACAATAAACCTAGTGAGTTAGCCAAAAATTGTGCTAGGTCAACTAGGTCAACCTAGCATAACTAACATTCTTGAATGATTTTAGGGTTAGTTTCTACTATATATATACAAGGTCATTTTGGTCATTATTATAATATGCAATAAAGAGTTATTATTTTCTCATGCTTATTCATAATCTACTCTTCCACCATTCTACTTGAGGATACTTAGCTTAGGTTTTTTATTTTGGAGAATCTTGTCTTTTTGATAGGTCTCGAATGCTTTGTCCTAACAAAGTGATCCTTACAAACCACAACAAACTCTTGTGAATCCTTATTGGGAAAGGTAGAGATTGAGTCTCAACATGTTGATACTAAGGTAAGTATATTCTAGCTTTGTTCTCCTCTCTTTTAGTAGATATAAGTAGCATAAGTGTTGGCTCAAATAATATTATTCTTCATATTCTATGTATTAGGTTGTTATTCATACTTACCTTATTTAAGGTTCCCTATACATTTTTTGATTGCTTTTCTTTACTAACCCCCATTTTGTGCCATAAGCTTTGGTGTACACTATATTATATTTAATTTTCTTGTTATTAGATTAATGAAATATTAAACCATAAGACTCTTTTAGGATTATTTCCTACCTCACATGGTGTGTTGTGATAAGTGATCCCCTAATCAGGTCTAGTAGATCCTCACATTGGTCATACTCCCATTTAGTAAGTGTATTCCCCCCAATCAGAACTATAGGTGTGATCTATCCTATCTAATCTAGGATTAATTTATGGACATGATGTATTTCTTATTTCATACAAAATCCCCCTTTGTACTAATGTCTTAAACACCTAATGATGGAACTCTGATTATCAATCTTGTAATGTATCCAAAGCCACCTTTTGGATCACACAACACTTCTCAATAATAAATATATCACCACAACACTCATTATTAATTAAATCATATTACATACTTGAACCAACACATAAAGATCAATTAGGACACATTAAATATCCCAATTATTCCCACTCTTCAACTCTACACACTCAATACATTTTTCATAATAACAACTCTATCATAGTTTTAACAACATAACCTGGTGGTCATACACATTATCCACACTTTGATCAATCTCTCAAACTAGCCATTAAGCTCTCACAAATACCAACAATCCTTCTCTCATTCTCAAGACATCCAAAACATCCTTTTATATTAGTCTATGCCTATTCACTCATGCTCAATATGTAAGAGCACTATTCTACCACCCAAAAACCTGACCTACAAGTCATGCTTATAGTCCTCAATTTGATTTGCTCATCAACCCAACCATTGGGCACACTCAGCCCCTTCTTTTCTTCACTTAAAGTCTCACACCTCTCCAAGTCATACAAGTTTAAAATCCATCATCTTAAGTTCCACTATTTATAGAGAAATCTTGATCAACACCATCTTGGTCAGCCATTAAGCATGTATTAACCCTTAATACATCTATCATACAAATATAAGGCTTAATTCAATATACATAGGTTGGCCATAGTATATATGGGTCACCTTTAAGTAACTACACCTTCTAATAATTTACTTTTAGCTCTTATAGGTCTCATGGAGACCTATTTACCCATTTATCTAACCCTTGAGAAAAAAAAAACATAAGACCACTTTCAAATACATGCGTCCACTCCTTAGTCCCCTTAGACATTCTCAAATGATCATAGTCAACTTATCTCACCTATATGTATGCTCAAACAAATCAAATAGAAACTTGGTGCACATAGTTACCATGAATGAACACATAGTCAACTTATTAAGAATTTTTCATACTTAAGATAGATTTATCACACTTCTAAAAACCATAAAAATCATCTTCATGGAGTCTACAACATGTTCCAATATCTAATTAATCATGAGACATCAAAACACCATAAATATAAGCTTGAATATCCTTCTTGGATCACTTGTAGAATAAACATGAATACATAGTCAACTTATAGGCTTAATATCTTTGACCGTACTCACTTCCAGATCTTCAAATTAGGTTCATTGGATGCTTCATAGATTATTTTACCACTTTTATTTTACTATATGAGTAAATTCATCTTCTATCCAAAAATATGATTATAATACATAGCTCTAGTTTTTCCTATGTTAAATTCAAATATTTTAATAGCAACAGTCATAATTAACCTACAAACACAATGCTTCAATCTCATGGACTCTCAGCTCAGTATCAATCTCACACCATAAATTTTGTCTGAACTTTAGTACGTAGACTTATAAACTTAAATGTTAAACCATAGTCACTTTGACCTAATCTCATGTCCTCGTGAAATGTTAATTTAATGTGCTCTATAGATCTTTGTGGATCAACAAGGTCAATAATGACCAATGCTCATCATTGATCAAACTATAAGAACACCTGATCACCATTGGATCATTATCCTATACCTTTTATTAATCGTGAAACATTATACACCTATCCTCATCTCACTTCCTCCTAATATCTTAGATACAAGTGTATGATCTTACTTGAGCTTTAACACTTGAAAAAATTACTAATTATGGGGATCCTATCAATAATCTTTAGTATTTATTTTTTATCCTTAATAACTTCTTCTACACTTTGACCTAGGATCTCAAATTTGGACCAGATGATCTCCTTCCAAATGAGAATCCAATTATATGACATAATTATCCTAAAACTCTCATATGTGTGATATATAAATCCATTAAATTTCCTTCTAAAAAACTTCTATCATAAAGCTAACCATGTCTAAATCTACCTAAGAGGCCATATTTGAGCATCCATAACTTTTATCGCACTTCAGTGGATGATCTAGAATTTAGCACAAATTAACTATGCTAAAAAATGAACAAACCCATATGATACATTTATATTAACACCTTCACATGTGAAAGATATAGCACCATAAAAATTATCACTCATCTCTTTTTGACACACTACAAAATTGGGTAAGTATGGGTAAACACAGTCAATTTGCTTGTTAGCCCAATTTTGCATATGCATATATTTTGACTCGTTACATCACATTATATAAAAATTAGTGAAAATAAACTAGGTCCAAAACTAAACAAACAATGTGATCACATTCTCTTTAAATTTTCGTGCATGTGAATTTTAACCTCATCAACATGCTTACTCAGTTCTTTCTAGCCAACTACAAATTTGGCTAAGTATGGGAAAATTATGAATTCTGATTGAGAAGCTAACTTTACACCCTCATAACTTTAACCAAAATTCAATTCATGAATTGAGATCTGATTCATAACAACTAGGGACTATTGTGATGAAAACCATATGACCAATTCCCATTGGCTTTTTCCCATGTGGTAATGGTGATGTCATCAAATTGCTAACTCAAATTTTCTACCATTGGACCCAAAATGTCTAAATGAAAAATATGATCAACCAAAAGAGTTATACTTGTTTAATAAATCTCTCCAAGCATAGATAACATCTTATGGACCTCTTTCACATGTTCTAATCACCATACTCATCCCTAAACACCTTTGATCAGTTAAACTTTGATGATCAACTTAGCTACCTTCAAGAATATAAGAAAAAGCACATTGCACACTTTGTCATTATCACATAGACTACCAAAGTAATTCATCCACTCACCAGGATAAATCCATGACACCAACATGACATCATCATGACAACTCTCCAACATAATCTTCCACAAAATGGTAAGTAACAAGAAATCCCTATTATTAGGTGGTCAATGCTTGAGAGACCATTTCTCAAAAATCCACAGTGGATTTCAAAGAATATTCATCTACTACACACTATATTTATATTTTTAGATAACCTAAACATGTTCCTATAATTATTATTCCCAAAAAACCATAGATCACTCAAAAATGGGTTTCATAAACCCCCATCCCTTATATTGTTTCTTCATAAACATAGAATCCTATTATACATACATAGAGCATTACATATTATATAGTGATAGATATTTCTCAAATATATGATCCTTGATAATACCAATAGTTTATTACACCAAATTCATAGTGGGAAAATACCTATGAGCATCCATTGGATGAAATCATAGGATAGTTCTTTCTTTTCAAATATTCCAAAAATACCAAAAAATATTTAAAAAACATTTTTTTCAACATTTACATCTTGTTATCTCCTTGGCATAAATGTTGTTAATTCCATGTTATTAGATAGCATATCATTTATTTTCATATACACATGTTTCACACATATTTTGAGTGTGATACAGGTACACATAGATACATGATCTATGTATTTTTAGATGTTAGGCCTTCCATCTAATTGTGACATGTGGACATTGGTGGAATTCAATTCTTTGATCATGATACATTAAGGTTATATTATTATATGATCAATTTACATTATCATATTTGATCTTATGTACTTACACATGCCTTTATCCATGCTTATATATTTCATATTGTACTTGATAAGCTATGTATTTAACATATTTTGTTAACACATATGATCCATGGACTACTATGTTATGTTTATGGTGGTTGAATATTTTCCATGCTTTCCTTTTTTCACTTCCTTGAGTGTATTACTTGATTTTTGTTATCATGCATTTTATTATTTATTCAAGCATTTGAATATGCCCCATTGATTCTGGTCCCCATTCATATTTTTTCCTATTGTGACATTCGCATATTTCTTTTTTTATTATATGTTGACATTTCAATATGTCATTACTTACTTTGTGAACATTTTACTAGGCCATGTCCCTTTGATTATGTGGCATTTAAACATAACCCTTATTTGAGATCTCCTTAAACCATTATATTTTGATTTGATTTTGAGTGTTCTTGTGTGTGTGCTTGATTATTTATTGAGATTGTAATTTTACTATCTATATTTTTCTATGATCTATATCATATATTTTAGGAATTGATATGATCACATTATATGTGCTTCAATGATATATCTACAAGACATGTTTCTTCCATATACTACATGATACATTCACAATTTTCATGATTATATTAACCTTCTAAGCTAAGGTAACTACCATTTCATACTTCTCCTCACTTCAAAATGAGGTGAATAGTAGTGGGGGCATGTCATAAAGGCAAGGCTTCCAAATTATTCATAGATTCATATTGTAGTGGGGGCATGTTTTGGAAACATGTTCTCCACACATAGTAGTTCTCAGTTTTAGATATATAGTGGGGGCATGTTATGGAATCATGTTCTCCATAATTACACCATTTTTCAATTTTATATTATAGTGGGGGAATGTTATTTAAACATGTTCTCCACACTTACACAATTTGCAAAATGGCCAAATTTCATAGATATATGATTCAGATACACAATTGTAGTAGAATTATATACATTGGTAGCTTTTTTATAGTTAGTTTTTAGCATGAGACATATATGATGTGAATATTCCATATAAAATTTTACCTTAAAATTTCAAAATCAAATCATATTTTAAATATCAAACACTTCTACAAACTTTAGCTCACTAGGTTGGAATATATTATAGTAGTTGATTCCCTTTTGGTAATGTTTGAGGTGATGAAATCACTTAATATTGATAATTTTATAGGTTGGAATTGATTACATCATCTAATTTCACTATATTTATAGTATGTGTTGACTTGGTTCACTCATGCTCACCAGGTTATAAGTATGATAAGGTTGCATGATTGAGCTAATCTTAATTTATAGGTGAAAACTCACCTTTTTTGGCTAAGGTTGGGAAAAAATTTCCTCTAATATTTTATATTTATAGACTTCACATATTTATATTTATCCTAATATTAGTTTCAATTATTCATAATGATACATATTTTCAAATCAACTTGTCAAAAAGCAAGGCAGTTAAATTGATACATAAATGTAGTCCTAAACCTTGATCTTTAAATTTTAATCATTTTAATGATTTAAATTTTAGATTATATGCACTGATTATATACTATAACAATATATTGGTTGTAGGTTAGTCACCATAAAATCACTGAAGTTGGGCTCATGCAAATGTAAGGTGTATTATACACACCCAAGTTTGCATTTATTTTCCTTTAAACTATCAATTTCATTACTAAATTAAAGGGGGGAATGTGGAAACTATTTCTAAATTATATATCACCTCATCTTTTACACTATGAAAATACATACCTTAGATATGTATACAAGTGAAATAAGATAGATCTACAACTTATCCTACTATACTGGCTCAGAGAAGGTAATCAAATTACAATCCACTTAGCAATACTTTATTATATCAGTGTCATGACTAATGATGGATCTGATAAACTTAAACTAATGGATATTACAAATAAGAGGTTTTTAAGGCATCTAGTCGAATCCCATCATGCAATAACCCTAGCTAGTTCTTGTGATTGTAATAAAGTAAACAATCTAATCTACTAAATAAACATACAAGCTAATCTAGAAAATGAATATGAAAACTTATATAGTGCTCATTAAATCTTATGGCATAAATGGGGAAGATAATAAATACATAAATATAATTATATTCAAGACAATATATAATTAATCTAATTAAGGAGAGATATAATTCAATCTATTAGTTTCTAGAACATTTACTTATCAAAATATTAAGGGGGTAGGAATATACTTTCCTTGTTGAAGTGAACCCATCATGCCTCAATCTCTCCCTTAAAAAATGATGCTTTGAAAGAGGTTGTTTTGTATTTTATGGATCACAAATATAAATTAGATATAGGCTTATAAGATTTCTCCTATGCACCTAAGACCTCCTCAAGATAAGTGTTACTACTCCAAGGCATAAACCTAAGTAATGAAACCTCTAATTGATAATATAAGCATATTTTTGAGCTATAATGGT
This sequence comes from Torreya grandis, assembly GCA_037957365.1. Lineage (NCBI taxonomy): Eukaryota > Viridiplantae > Streptophyta > Pinopsida > Cupressales > Taxaceae > Torreya > Torreya grandis. The sequence continues at coordinate 1,740,181 of JARHVA010001529.1, forward strand.
GCAAAATTAAATGATATTCCATTTATAAATGAATTTAATGGGTATTTATATCCAAGTATTGACCCAAGACCCTCCCATGAATTTAGCTAATAAGGTCGACTAGGTTGCCTTTGTTTGGTAGGAAAAAGAGACATTAGGTCTCAAACTAGGTCAGTTATGATGGCCTAGTTCTATAATGTGCAGATTAACACATTTTATAAAAAGATAATTTCAATTGAATACATCATATTTTATTCACTTTTCTAACATAAAATTAATGATGGAGTCATTCTAGTTGACATAGTAGGATGAGATGAATGACAGAGTTAGCCTAGTTGACGTAGTATAAAAACAAGATAAAATAAGTAGTACAAATATAAAATAAACATTTAAGTATAAGAAACTATATGTCCATGCCTAAATTTTGGATTATACTTTAAGTTATATTTTTTATTTATACTTTCAATATGTTTGAGAGTGGTTTCAAACCTCTAGGAGTTATAATGCAAACTCTAGATTTTTGGAGGGACCTACTAGATTTTATATTTTAACTATATTTTAGGGTTTGAGGGTTTTATACTTGTCCATAATTCATGGTTTCAAGATTTTAGACTTCAAAATATTTTTTGATTTCAATATTTTAGGGAGGTATCATAGTAGGTAGATGGTTAGACACTCTAAATAAGGAGGTTGTACTAATAGTAGGAATGATACAAATCCATAAAAATCTTGTGAAACACCAATGGTCTACCCACCCCTTTTATAGTGCACCCTTTAAGGTGTGCACTTAGAGAGATTGAAACTCGATAGGATCCTTTAAGAGAAAGAATGTTAGTAAATGATAAAGATTAAAAATATTGTGTTTATATAGGTTATTCCTCTTAGTTTTAGACCTTTCATGTTTCCAAAAGTATTGCATATGTGATCTCTTTATGCCTATTACTTATCCCTCAATCCAAACAATGTTATTTTTATTACTCAAACCTCCTATCATTCTCAAAATGATATAAACCTAATTATATTCTATTTCTACAGGTTTTGGACTTGTGCCTATTTTTTAGTTACCTAGACACTTGCATCCCAGTCATATACCTATGTTGATACAAGTGTCCTATCCTAATACAAGTGTCTAGTGCCCTAAAGTTATATAATTAAAAATAATAATAATAAAATTATTCCTTTGGCTGGCCTAAGTTATTTAATGTGATATATTCTCCAAAAGGATTGATATATATGCATGATCAATCCCCATTCATTCTTCACCTAGTATAGACCAGACAACTCACAATGTAACTTACCAAAAACATTTAATCAATCACTAAAATGAGTAAATATTTCCTATTTTCTATTATTTCCATATTTTTTATAGGTATAACACATCTATAGGTCTGAAGTAATAAAGGATCAATCGATAATCCATATTTTCCAAGTTATAATATATGGCATTGTTGTACTTATTTATCACATATTACATCCTTATGAAAACAAAATATTACATGTATGGGATAACTACATGAGTCTAAGGTCCTTTTTGGAGTAGTTTCTATATAGGAAAAATCCATTTATATAGAGGTCTTTGGGGTTACATCAACACCATGAGCCCAATAACCCATTTTTTCCATAATCTCTATGAAGATGAACTATGGTTTTAGCTATTCAATAAGAGGGATAATTCATGATCCAGATCTAAATGCACTAGAGCAAAGGTGACACAAAACCTATAACATTTAAGGTGGTCACATCCATATCTAGTGGGTATTTTGTACTAGACACCTACATCCATGTTAGACAAAAGAATGAATGTAATCATCTAAGGTTGATGTAAGTGTCTGAGGTTAAAGAGGTCAAAGTTTTAGAATCTAACAATTGATCTAAAATCTAGATCCAATATATTTCCAAATTATTCTATAAAAAATATAAATGTGCATAATAATCCACTTAATTACCATTATTTTCCATTTATTTTAATATCAATCATTATTTTTACTTACTGTTTTTAGCATATCTCAATATTTAAATTCAAAATATTATTTATCTGAGGTTAAAAATTAATTGGCATGTTATAGAGATAGTTTACCATTCTTGTTCCCTAGGCTATCTCTATCTGCTTTAAACCTATATTCCTTAATCTAGGTTTTAGGGTTAAACACCTATGTAAATACTGTGATTTATACTCATGTGACATCATCATTCATGCCTATTTCATAATTTCATGAATATATTGTTATTACTCTACATGTTAAAGAGTTACAATTCAAGAATATTTCTTCTAGATGAAGTCATTCGATTGATTCTCATGATTTGATTCATAATCCATTATATTTATATATTTCATATTATCTCATGCATATGGGTTTTATATCTCCTAAGATTAAATTATATGATGTTAAAGGTGGTCTAGAGAAACACCTAATAAACTTTCATGAATCATGCATATATTATATGTCTAATTACTATTAAATATTTGTATAAGGTCTAGAATCATGATATTATGATAAGAAAAATACCCAAAATATATGTGTAAATAGATATATGTAAGCCTAAAAATAACATAACTCATATTTATCTATGAAACATAGATACTTCTTTAGATTAAGAGAACTAGTCTAATAATAACTTTCATCCACAACATGCCTCACCCACTATCCTTTTATGTTCTTATATAGATAAGTAAGGATATTATGGTTATGATTATGATTTTGGAGAGTATTAAAAAATATGATAATAAAAACCTATTATTAATATAATTCAACAAAATATTTACTTAATTGATGATATTTGTTATTTATAGGTTGTGCATAAGTATGCACCAATTTTTCCTACCAATTAATTATAAATGAATATTTTAAGTTCATATTAAAACTATACAATAGTGTATGAGTAATTAAATACACTAACATCCCCACTTACGATGTACTTAAACTAAAGGAAGGGAAAAGGACTCAATGAACTCTCTCCCCTTGATAAAAACTTCCTTCACTCCCAAAATTTTCTTGAGTTAAACAAATTAGGCCTCAAGCAAGGGTTTTGTGAAGATGTCTACAACCTATTTGACCAAAATTAATATCAAAGACATTTTTCTATATCAATTTACAAATATAATACATGTGGATCTCAATGTGATTTTTGTTTTAGTGTTCCACTAGGCTACAATAAATATGGATAACACTCTTATTATCACACTAAAGTAGTGTGGTTTAGGTTCATGGATATATAAATTCTAAAAGTAAGTGATTAATCCAAACTAGGTCATGATGGACAATGACATTCTACACTATACTCAATTTTTTTATTAGACAAAATAAGAGTAATTTTATTCTTACAAGATCAAGCCATGAGACTTTCCCCAAGATGATAAATGTATACTATGGTTGACTTGTGATTGTCTAGATATCATACCCAATTGATGTCTATGTATCCTAAAATGGTTTTGTTCCCACTAGAAGTGTAACCAAAAAATAAATCATTTCCTGCTAACTTTTACTCAATCCTATAATTGGTAGTACCTTGAATTTACCTTAGAATGTGTTTAGTAACATGCCAATGTATTTTATAGGGATCCTGACAATAGGGTGATACCAAGTTATTATAAAATTAAAGATTAAGATGAGTATGATTCAATTACAAAATTTTTCCCACCAATTTATTGTAGTGTGTACCATCAATAGAAGGATAATAACACTTGGCATAACTATTAACTCTAGATTGATGAGTTAGTGTAGACTTTTAGTCTTTCATGTTGAATTGGTTAAGTGTGTCCCAATCATAATCAAATTGATTAACAAAAATTACTTTAAAAAAAATAAAATTTGAAGACTAAGGAAAAATTTAATACGCCAAAGTTAGTCATCTCAAAGTACTTCATTTTGTAGGATTTAAAATAATGAATTTACTTAGTTTAACTCCTTGTGATCATTAAGTCATTAACATAGAGGACTAAAATATAGAGTTTTATTTTTAATTCATTATTTTACATTATAGTCAAAGGGACTCCATGTAAACCCAAATTTTATTAATAACATGTCAATATTTTCAAACCAATCTCAAGAATCTTATTTCAAACTAAAAGACTTTCTCAATTTGCACACAAATATGGAGTTATCATTGATTACAGACTCGGGTATTTGGGACATGTATATTTATTATATCAAGTCTCTATGAAATAAGGAAACTTTTATTTCAATCTAATTCAATTTCCATACACGTGTTAAATCTAAAGATAGTAATATCTTGATGGAATTTGTATTGGAATCTATAACAAAGGTTTTAGGTAGTTAACACGTTCAATTTGAGAAAAACATTTTTCTATAAGTTGAGATTTATATCTATCAATAGACCCATCTACTAGATACTTATTGAGGTGTACCCACTTTTATCTCACTATTTTTATTCCTTTTAGAAGTCAATCCAAGTCCATAGTGTTGTTTTTATTTATAAAAATAATTTCTTCTACCATAATGCCTACAATGTAGGATGATTAGAAGCTTAATGATAAGCCTCTGGATATTATGTCACTACCAAATGTGCAAAACCATATAAATCATGTAATCTCATAGTTATTAGACCTCTTAAATCTATTTCCAATACACTAGTCTCACTGCAACCTATGAAAAGCCATTTTTGTAGAGGTTGTGTTAGTTATATTGGTTCATTCCAAATGTATTTTGAAACTAATAGTGGAGGTATTATTTATCCTCATTATGGCTTATAATCTAAATTTTAGTAACTTTAAAAATAAGATTCATCTAAACTATATTTTTCTTCATAAAATACATCATAATTTATTTCCAACTTGGAATAAATTAATGGAGGAGGAGAAGTAGGAGATGTTAGTGTAAAATATTGAGATTATTTATCAAATAACACATCCCACATGTAAATCACTTTAGTGGTGCCTATAATAATAATAATAATAATAATAATAATAATAATAATAATAATAATAATAATAATAATAATAATATATGCCTTCACATATTCACAATAGTTGACATTAATGCAAGGATTCCCCTTTATTTCCATTACATTTATCTTTTCATTTGGAATGTGCACCCATGCATTACATCTAAAAAATCTGAAATCATAACCATCTGGCTTGAACCATACCATTTTATTCAGAACTCATATATTGCATTGTGGAGTGGGGAGTGTGATTTTTAATGTATGTTTCACATTAAATTTATCTTCCCAATATTGTGGATGAAATTCCTTGTAATGTACCATGAAATTTTCCATTGCATTTAGTGTGTGGTTTTTACACTTAGATATACCATTTTTCTAATGGGTGTAGGATATAGTATGTTAAATTTGAATGTCTACCTATTCACATAAGATAATCATTTTATTTTTGAAAAAATATCCCCCATTGTATATTTTGAGATGATGAATTTTTATCTTTAATAGGTTTTAAACAAGGACCTTGAAAAATTTTAACTTTTCTTTTATTTTTCAAAAATTAGACACATGTTCTACAAGATAAATCATCAATAAATGTAAGCACATATTTATGTTTCTAAAAATAAACATTAAAAAAGGAAATAAGATCACTATGAACCATATATAATCTACCACTTAGCCTCAATGATTTGTATTTGGTAAAATAGATCTTTGTGTTGTTTCCAAGTGCATAACCTAGATAAACATCATATTTGAAATAATTGTGTGGCAAACCAATAACCATGCTATGATTACTAAGGTCCTATAATGAACATTAATTTAAGTGACCAAAACACTCATGCTAAAGTTTACTCAAGTTATTGTCATGTATAATCATGACTTGCAAATGTTTAGTGAACACAAAGTTGTCAAATTTGTATAATTACACTTGAAAATCAACCTTACTAGTGGATACAATAGTGGATTGGTCTTTTATATTTCTTATGAAAATATCAATAGGTTTAATATAAAAAAAAAATGCATTCACATAAATGTGTGATAATGTATTTGGAAAAGAGTTTCATAGAAAATATTAGAACATGGAAAACTTTGTTGAATATGTCATTCTCCATCTCAACTATCCCATAGCCCTCAAAAAATGGAGGAATAGAATTTCCCATAAAAAAATCAATTATTTAAAACTATCTGATGTTTTTAAATGGTTATCCATCATGTGCCATATGGTGAGAGGCTCATGAATCCATAATCCATTCAGACATAGGTAATAATGTTGTTTTGGAAAGTGTTACTCCTATATTGGTAGAAGTTAACTACATTCTTTTCATTTCTACTTATAAATATACAATTTTATTGAAACACTGATGTTTAGTATGGATTTGATCTTTACACCAATTATAATGCTCTTTTTTTCATTTACTTTCACTTTTTCTTTATCTTGACATGGGGAAGGATTTTTTGAGTTGATTGATTTCCCTTAGACATAGGATTTGAGTTCCCTTTATTTATTATGGGGACATTACCTTAGACATACTTTGGTTTTGAAGCCACATTAGTATCATTGACCACTCATGCTTGTTTCTTAGTATCTTCAGCTCATATTTCCTAAATCAAAATTAGTTTTTCTTATATTCTTTGAATTTGCTCACATAACTTGTCAAAGTTTGGTGCAACATATACAAATCCCATATATTTTTGTTATGTGTAGTAGTTTTAAAAAAAAACCTGAGTAAGGATGACCCAATTTAGACAAAATAATCAAATACATTTTTCATCAATCTTGGTTTCACCAATCTCAATAAGTAAAAGCCTCAAGTGCTTAACCTGAGTGATGAAGTCCTCAATGTAAGGATAGTTATCTAAACTAAGATAAGTGATATCATATTCTAGTTATCATTCCCTCATATTATTATTATTTTCAAAAAACTCATCAAAGGTAGTCCAAACTTTACAAGGTTATAAGATGCCTTGAAAAATGAAACTTTGGTAAAAGAGATACTGACTAAATAAGGATGCCTCTAACTTTGTTAGAATAGTTTTACCATTTTTCCCATTTAATACAGTTAAAATGTGTACATTGTTCATACATTGTAATGTAGTAAATTACCTTTCTAATAGTAAATTCCCTTTCTAATAATTGCATTAGTAATGTGTCATTTCCAATTGAAGTAGTTGGAACTTAAGAGGGTTATTTTTTGTTTTTGCAATTGCTGGGACATAAACTTGAGTGCAAAAAAATAGCCAAAATATTTTTTCTATGCAAAAAAAATTACAAAAAAATGTTCTTATAAATACATGTTAAAATTACCTTATTTATGACAAAATGATAATGGTGTGGTCAGCCTATGGGAGAAAAAAGTATTTCTAGGACTACAAGTGAAAAATAATTGTATGATTTTTTTTTGAAAGGGTAAAATACACTTTTAAATGATCATATGAATGAAAAATCAAAATAATGAATTTAGCCTATATTATAATTATTTTTTTGTAATATAAATACAAAATTTAGTCTAAAACCATTCCACATGGATGAAAAAATTAAGAAACTAAATTTTTACCCAAAAAATGCCCTGTACTCTACCATTCCATTATACTTTTATAAAACTAGTTGTTTGTAATTTTCAAGAATATAAATGCCTCTATAATTTTATTAAATATAAATCCATTTTATTTTTTTAAAATTTAACCCAAAATATTATACTAAAATTTAATCTAAATAGGTAATACCAAAACTAAATCTAAACAGGGAATACTATGATTGATTTTAAACATATAATATTGTAATAGTGCATATCTATCAAATATAGTTATAGTTATTTTTGGAAATACTATGTTGAGGTGTGGTTGATCTATAGGTTCTTTTATATATTAATATATAGTTATAAATAGTGAATAATCCTAAAGTGGACTAACTACAGAGTTTTTTTTCATCCTATAACCACACTATCTTCTCTCAAAGGTACATGTAGATTAACTTCCTAAGGCTAATCACTTTCTAGTGCACCATAAAATCAAACATCTAAGAAGATTCCTATTGGAAAAATTAAAATCTTAGGTGATTCATATAAACCATGAGATATATGGAAGATAAAATAAGTGTATAGTTTTATCTAATGGATTGAATATTGGATTAATACACCTCACACCAAGGATCATGTAAAATTGATGACCACTTTTCCTATAATGATAGATCATGTGAGTTTTACAATTATTTAAACATAATTCTAACCTAGGGTATTTTGATGAAATAAATTTACTTTTGTAGATAATTAAATCTAGATTTATATGTTAAACTAGTCTTGTACACTTGAAAAATATATCTCAAGGCTCTGCCCTTTAGTTTGACCTTCTTTGTAACTAAAAGGCTATCACTCACCACTTGACTAGTTATAATTAATTACTTTTTAGTCCAATAATAAATATTATGATTATCTAGATCACATGTTTTGAACACATGATTATGAGGGAGTAAGTTTATTTATATTATGAAATCAAAAATGAAATGCATATAAACTTAAAACTAAAGTGCATGTCCTCATATTAGGAAAAGACAAGAAAAAGATTTAAAAACACAAATAAGGAAAAAAATATAAATTTACGTTCTCTTTGGATCTCTCTATCTTTCTATCATACAAATGTTATTGGTTTGGATATATAGCTTGGATTCTTCATCAATGTTGTGGAATCATTGTGATAGCATATCTACTTGTGTTATGCATGTTTTGATTGACTAATGATTGGTAAATTAAATCTAACATACAAATCTTGTTTATAAGGAAATGACCCTCCTACTTATAGGCTTTCTAAACTATTTTTGACCATTTGATGATGATAAAGATGTGTGGTTGAGGTTTAGTTAATTTTGAAGGATTTATGCCATTAATATTTTGGGTTGATTTTTCATTGGTCAAGTCATGGATTCAATTTAAGGACCATGGGTTGCATTTATGTTGATATTTGGTTGTATTTACATTAATATTTATAAGGTTTGACCTTTGAGTAATTTTAATCAACTTTAATCAACAACTTGCTAGGTGATGTCATAATGTGAAGCATAATTATATTTAGATATTTATTTGAATGTGGATATTTCAAAAATCTATGGATTTTTTGCTTAGGGATAGATTATCCATTTGATTTGTTTTAATGATCTAGTTAATCCTAGATTGATTTTGTGTGATTTTTTCAATGTTCAAAATTGAATAATTATCCCATTTAATTAATCTATAATGTCTCTCACAAAATCAATAATTTAACATAAGATGAATTACACCCACTAATATATCCATCGATATCATCCTCCTAATTAATCATGATTTAAAAAATCCCCCATTCAAGCAAGGGTTGAGATCACACATTCAAATGGATATTACATATAAGACAAGCTCACCCCACACCAAGTGTCATAATGATGACACTCATTCCAAATATTGGGATAGTAGATATCGTAATGAAAAGTGACACAGTTATAATAGTTGGATAAATAAAATATAGTAGTTCAACCCTTCACTCCACACTCTGCATATTACACTACATGAGCAAGAAGAGTATCAAATCTATGGGAGGTGATAGAGATAAGTTTGAGGGAATTTCTTATGTTGAGGTTCAAAAGAATCATAAGGTATGGAGGAATCTCATAAAAAGGGAATCACAAAATTCATGGTTCAAATCAAAGGCCATAATGATATACTTGCAAAGGACTTTGTTATGGGGTGGAAGTAGAGGTAAGTCATATTTAAGGTCACTAGAGTCGAAACCACATAGGAACTAATTGGGGAAGTTATAGGTATGTCCTATGAGGGTACCAAGGACAAGAAGACAAGAGGAGAAAACAAGATCTCACACAAATATTTTTTAAAATAGACTCAACCTTCTAAATTAAAAAGAAGGGATATCCTAGAGCTAACCTCCCAAGGAATTAGCCAGACATCTATCTCTAGGTAATCAAATACTAGAGGGTAAGTTTACCCATACATTTTCTCATTACTTCTTATTACTGAATCACTTAAAGGGACACCACATTACCCTACCTTACTACTTACTCATTTCCCTTGAATAATCTATTATGACCTTCTAAGAAAAAACTTCCTCAAACCTAATCCATCAAGGTTTAATCTTCCTTGTCACTTAAAAAGGGTAACCATTGAGGGGCATTGAGATCACCCCAAGTGAAAGCAAAAAGTTAAAAGTTTTGGGTGAGGCCCCATAAAAACCCATATAAGACTAAGAAAAAGATCCACATTCACCTTCCCCATGACTTACTTCCCCACCCCTCAGCCCTCATCAAAAACATCATCAAGCTATTGACAATAAGGTAAAAATAAAGACTCATGACTCTCACCCCTAGGAGAAGAAAAATAAGAATAAGGAAAGAAAAAAATTGGGGTCCCCTAGGGTATTGAAAACCCTAAATTTTAAATTTGGAATATTAAATCAACTATATTTAGAGGTCAAGGAAATGGTAGAGAATTGGTAGATCTCCCTAAAGAATCAAGTAAAAGCTAAAGACTTCCATGATAATCTACAGATCATGGGATAATAGATGGTTCTTTTCATGTATCAATGGAATACCTTAAAAATGGAGTTATATAGGTTTAGGGAAGTATGTGGAATTCCAAAGATGGTTGAAAGCAATAGGTATAGGATGAAGGAAACCCCCAATAAAAAAGGAAATAAAACCATAACTCTCACCCCAATGAAATCCCCTATAATCATAAAAAGAAAGAAAAGATAAGACCCAAGAAAGATAAGGGGACAACAGAACAGAAAATAAGAATGGATTAAGGCCCTATAATCTAGACAAAAGGAAAAAATAAAAATGTCAAGTAGAAATTAAGTAATAACAAGAAGGATTTAGCATCTATTGAGAAACAAGATGACTCTGATGTTCCCTTAGAATAATTTTAGAGTGTGTCCTTATTTTAAAGTCATGTTTTATTTTTTGTTCCTGGTACCTTGCTGAAAGTTAGCGTAAGTCTCGTGGTCAGTTGGCTTACTTGGCCTGGTTATATTTTGTTTTATTTTGCTTGACTTAATTTCTTATTTAAACTCATGGTTAAGTCCCTATAAAACTTGAATTTCACCTTATAAAATAAGAAATTAGATGAATATGATGATCTAATATGGTTTATTTCCCTAATAAAAGATACACAAATGTGTTTTAGAATCTGTATGTTAAAGGTGCAAGTGAAATTGAGTGTTTTAGTGATTTTTAACTTAATTTATGCATTATTTTATAATTTTTTTAATTTGTAATTTAAATAAGTAAATCATGAAATTAGAGTGATTACATTTTGTCCTTATTTGAAAGGGCATTATGACATAGATAAAGCAAAAAAAATTCAAAGAATAAACAAGTCATTAAAATTATCTTATAATTATTGAAGAATGATGTGTTCATGTTTTGGTAATTATTGTTCAATTTTATAAAAATTATTTCATAATAATGCCCCATATAATTTTTGGGATGCCTAGGATGCCCCCTCAAGTGGACAAGGATGAATAATATGGATGTACTTTTGTAAAAGGAAGGAAGAAGTTATAACAAAATTTAATTAACCTATGATTAAAATTAACCCACTTGAGCTAATGCTTGCATGATTTGATTGTTGGTAATGATGATAGAAGTGATTTTCCCCAAAAATGGAAAACTTGGGAAGGACACATCCCAAAATAATTATATGCATGCTTTGATTTCCCTAAAGAAGTGAAACTAGGGAAGGCACATCCAAAAAAAGTATCTAGATAATATTAGATAATTTTATCTAAGTATGGTGGATTTAAAGATCAATTTGACCAATAGAGAAGATTTAATTGATTGATAAATTTCTATGACCGAATATGGTTGATTTAATTAATTAATAAATTAATTGAGTAACTGATATATTTGAAAGCATATCTCAATGATTTAATCTATAACATGTATTCATGTTGAGATGAATGATTCAAATGTATGTGCAATGGTATAATTAATTTTCAAATAAATAAGAATACAGAAAAAATTGGGCATAAGAGGATGTGAAAAGTGACACAAATAATGATTTATTTGATGAATAAAAGATGAATTGTCATTATTTTTTAGTCTCAATCGATGGGTTTGGGAGATTGACAAAAATAGTATGTGAAATTATAAATATGAATAGGTAAATAATTATGAGAATAATTATGACTGAGTTGATCTTAGAAACTTCTTCTAATTGAGTGTTGGATAGATAATCCAAATGAGCCTCAAGCCATTATAGTTACCATAAGAAAGGAGTATTATGATGAATACATGTTGAATATGGAATAAATGATGAATTAGTGTTGACAAACATCAAATAGTAATTAAATAATGTAATGTATTCAAATATGATCTAGATGAATGGATGTGATAATGGATTATTTTTTAAGGGGATAAGTTTCCACCTTAACACAACATTGTATATAATCCTCAAGAACCTAATTTTAATGTAGTACTCAAAAATATGCACCATGATATAAAACATCATGATGAACTGATAGTAATTTGCATAAGGATTGACCCCAACTCCAAGAGACAAATATCACAACTTCACCATGATATATAAAAATCAAGATGACATTATTGTCATAATCCAATGGATGGAATCAACTATAAGTGAAAGAAATTACCATGATATGTAAAAACCACGAAGACCTCATGGATTCATATGGACTAATTCAAGACATAAGAATAAAATAAAAAAAAACAAAAACAAGTAAACACACACACCCATGAAATTGAAAATAAAAGTAATAAAAATCATCTTATCATTAATCAAGTTAAAATCCACATTTTAAGGATAAATAATAATGATAATTAAATAGTTTCCCAAGTAAATGATGCATGAAAGGGGATGAAATGGGGATTAAATATCCAAAAATTAGTTTCACACTTTATTTTTCCCAAAACAAGGTGAAAATTGCAAGTTAGAACTGATGATTGGCCCCAAACAAGATGGATTTGAGAAAGACATATCCCAATGGTTGCTGAAATGATTGGATCAATGATTAACAAAGGATTGTTGACTATATTTAGGACAAGACAAATGCTTTTAGATTTTTTGGCTTTCTATCTCTTTCAAATATTTTGGGCCTTTTCTAATTTTCAATATTTTTAGAATAAGTATTTACAAGGGCTCATTAGTAAAGGGAAAACTTATTCTAACATTACGGATGTGGAAAGTAATAATGGATGAAGGAAAGAATTAGTATGGGATTGGGGATATCCAAGGACTAGGTCACATGAGAACTAAATGTCCAACTATTGAATCACCATGCTAAGGATATTCCAAGATGTTTCCCAAATGAGTCTCAGTATTTCTTCCACTTCCTTAACAAGGTTAAAATAAGAAGACTAATTAGCATGTTATGATTGACATGGATTAATATAAGATGAATATTTGGAAGGATTAAATTACCAAAATGGATTGAATGGAACAGATTTCAATGTTAATAATTTTGTCCCCAAGTGTTAAGATACTTACAAATGATAAATTATTTGTGTATGATGCTAGAAACCTAGTTTCCATCACATTACTTTCCCAAGACACCATAAACATGGTTTTCACCATTGGACAAATTATTCATCTCTCTTTTGATAATTTTAATCTAATTTTCAATTATCTTTTGGATATTTCTAGCATCTAAACTCAATGGAGAACTATGAGATGCATAATGTTGACACTTTTATCTTATATCCCATACCCACTCTCATTAGTTTCTCTACTAGGATCCTAATACCAATGTGGACTACACTAATGTTGTTTTGATCTTCATTAGTTTTTTAATGTGCTTCCTATGAACCTCTAAATAAGGTGTCTTTTTAACTTGTATGAAAGATAGTGTTGTTAGGGAGGGTAAAATAGGATAGGCATTAGATAAATTATCTGATGTGATAATATGATATAATATTTGGATGAAGGACATGCTCATAAAAGGATGTATAATTGTTGTGGGACCAATGGGAAATTAGGATTAACAATCACACAATTTTTTTGATAATCGATGTTCTAATTGGGACATGTTTTTGAATGTTGGGTGTTAAAGACCTATAAAAATTCTCTTAATATAACCACAATATTTTTTTACTCCTTAATCCTAAGATTGTTGTAATCTAGATAATATTTGGATTATTGGTTGTTTTCATAGTGACTTTAATGATTTATTGATCAAGTAGTGACTAACTAATTTGTTTATCTATTGACACATCAAAGAGTTTTTCACCAACAAAGTCTTCTTGATTGTTTTGATTTTAATTTTAATATCCCCATAGTGCCTCAATCAAGGTTTCATGATTTAATATTATGTTAGATCCCCATAAATGTTTTAAATAATATGTCAATATAGAATAAGTCTAATAATGTGTGATTCTATCATTCCCAATATATGAGTGAGGTAAATTGGATGTAAAGGTAATAGATAGGATGGCTAATGTTAAAAAGATAGGTAATATCAATGGAAGGATAAAAGGCAACATAATCCTCATAGAGAATATTAGAATAACTTACTTTGATATCAAATGAAAATTCCTTTAAAACTATGGAAAGATAATTGATGTAGTGAATTTAATCTAGAAGAGGTGCATAATCAATCCATGAGATCCTGATGCTAATTTTGATGTATACACTAAATTTGATGTGGCTTAGACAAATGATAATAATTATGATAATGTTGATGTTAATTAAACTAATGTTGATAATAATGATGATGTTGATAAGGATGTTAAAATTGATTTTGATTATGATATGGAATCTGATGTTGGAACTAAAGTGGAACTTGATTATGAGTTGGATTTTGAGCCTAAATTTGATGTGGGTTCTAAAATGGAAAGTGATTTTGTGTTGGATGTGGCCACAAAGAGGTCATGTTGAATTAAGTTGTCCAAAGGTACCCTTTTCAAGTTTTACTTGGAAATGAAGGCTTTGAGATGAAGGGATTTTATAAAATGGGGGATATCTTCCAATGGCCAAAATATGGAATGTTGGTCAATAATTGGGTTTTCAAAGATAGTCTCATCAAATATGGGTCCTTTATCAAAGAGGGGTCCTTTGTCAAATACAAGTGAACAATCAAAGGGTGACTCATCAAAAAATGACTCATCACATATAGATGATTTGAAAAAAATGTCAATGATGGGTTTATTTACTTGACCCTAACTTGGAATTAGATGAATTTTATTATGTTTGGGAGGATATCATGACATATCCCTATCAACTAATTCTTATACTTGCATTCACTTGGGTTTTTAGTAGAAGATCAGCCTTGGAAGGGTAATGATGTAATATGGCTTGATGGTTGGATTTGGATCTAACATTGGATTAGACTTTGGAATGGTGGATCAAATTTAAAGAGTAGATACAAAGTGGGATATTTGTTGGCTAATTTAGGAGAGTTGGTCTATCACATATTCACTAATTAATGGCAACACTAGAATAGGATTAGGATTATGAGAATCATTAGGAATATACCTAAATAGGTGTTGAGATGCTATGACTCAAATTATGTTGGATTATGCCCCAAAACAAGGATACAAATAATGGGATTGGATTTGATGTAAATATACCCAAAGAGGATGGATTGACTTCATGTTATTGGCCCCAAATAGTGATGATTATTTTGATGTGATAGGCCCCAAAGAGGGTGGATGGATTTGACGTGATTGGCCCTAAAGAGATCACATTATTTTTATGTGATTAATAAAAATGATGGATGATGTGAATTAATCATTCCCAAATGACATGTGCAAGAGATTGAATGGAAATAAAAGAATATGATTTTGAAATTGGATTTTCAATTAGTTTAGAATCAATTAAACTTAGTCAAAATAGACCATGATTTGACTTAAACACATTGACTTGGTCAAAATAGACCATGATTGGACTTTATTTATTTACTTTGTTAAAAGCATACCATGATTTAACTTGATCAAAATAGATATGGTTTGCATTGGTCAAAGTTGGCTATATATTTGAATTTGACTAGTTGAATTTGAAAAAGTTGGACCAAATTTGACTTTATTAGTTTGGTCAAAGTTAACTAGTTTGGAATGGTTGAATTCATTTAACTTTGAATTTTGAATCTAATCAACACTGAATGCTGAATTATTTTTACTTGTTTACAATATTTAAATGATTTTTAATAGAATCATATGAGTTTCAAAATAAACCTGATTTGGATTTTGGTTTAAAAGAAACTGAACTAGATTTTCTTTGAAATGGACATATAATGATATAATATGGATAGAGTATCATTTTAATTAGGTTTTATAACATGATGATGGGATGAAGATAACTCACAAAGTGGGAAGAGGAATGCCTTATCATGCAAGTTTTTAATGACAATGTTTGGACTTGGTATATTTTGATTTGTTTAATTGTGGAAGGTGTATCATGTAATAAGAAGTATAAAACAAAAAATAATCAATAAGACACATGAAATACAAGCCCTATATTTATTTTAAAAATAGGTGTGTAATGTGGATGTATCCCATGTATCTTCCTCACAAGAATTGGGAACAATTTATTCTCATAACCCTCACTTGAAGTAGTATGTCATGAGATCTTGGGGGAGGTTGGTTTCCTTCACACTATAAATCATTTACGGCCAAAAGGTCTTAATATAAAATTTTAAAAGGTAATTTATAAATGGTCTCCATTATAACTCATAGTATGTGGGGCTATAAATCCATTGAATAAGAACAAATAATGGGACATTCATAAGAGTGTCTATCTCTTCCATGACCACTTTAGTTGTAAAGGTTACAGTTAAGTATTATCATAAATTTGAACCTCAAGAGTGATTTATGATAGCTTAGTATTAGGGATAAACCCATTGATTTATTGAAACCATTTATAAGTAATTTTTATTTTCTTTTATGACAACTCTTCATAAATTTTATCCCTTATTAGATGTATAGGGTTGGTACATATGTTGAAAAATGAAATCCCAATCATCGTGCTCTATGGATTCATAAGAAGATGATGAAATCTACCCAGTGCAAAAAAAAAGAAGAAATTTTCACTATTTTTTATCCTTAAGACCCCACAAATAGGAAACAAGAGAGCATGCTCTAGTTTTATTTAAAAAAATACAATAATTACATGTGTTTTTGGTCACTCAAGCTCCCTTGAGGGGGCTATGGGAGAGCATACACATGATAGGTTACTCATAAAAAAATAAACAATATAAACACACAAGTAATGAAGGTACACGTAAGTTTTAGAACACCAAATGTAAATTTTGGTTAATTATAATTGCACAAAAATTAGTGTTCATAAATTACTTATTTGAACAAAGCCACATATTTGACTATCATAACCTATAGAAATATAATTTTAAGTTTGAGTATGTCCTTTGACAAGTTAAATTAAGTTGGAGAGATATATGTTTAACTTCTGGGAAAAGTATATAGAGAAATCCTAGTATTTATTAGGGTGATCTTTTTGTTATGTAGATAGAAAACATAGAGAATAAGAAACTAGCAATTCCAATGATTATTAGAGTGATTTCATTGATTAGTAAGGTGATATCACTAATTAATAGGTTGATATCATCATTTAATATAGTGATCCTACCAATTTCAAAATGAGATAGACATAATGAAAATAGATACTACCACTTTCATAGTTTTATTGATATGTAGGTTTGTCTCACTAATATGCAAGGTTATTCCACTAATTCTAGGTGTTTTCAATTATTAGCAATGTTATTATGTTATTTTGGTCAGGATTCCACCTTTTCGTTCTTTCTAAATTTTTGGATATTTATTTTTTTGGAAATCTCAATGTTTTGGTCATAATCTCAGCATTTTATTGATCTTAGTGTTTTGGTCATGATCCCAATGTTTTGGTGATCTTGGTGTTTTGTAAATCTTGGTGTTTTGGTCATGATCTCAATGTTTTAGTCATGATCCTATAATTTTAGTCATGGTATCATTATTTTGGTCACGATCCCAACATTTTATTGATGGTATGAGTGTTTTGGTCATGAACTTGATGTTTTGGTCATGATCTTGATGTTTTGGTCATGATCTTGACATTTTGGTCATGATCTAGTGATCTTAGTGTTTTGGTGATCTCAGCATTTTAGTCATGACTCCATAAATTTCTATTAAATCATTGTTTCATTAAACTGATATCATTTGCACCAATTCTTAGTATGTTCCCACTGATAAATTGATCAAAAACACTATTTACCAAAAAAATCACAAAAAATAGAACATACATGATATCATCAATTAGCAGGGTGATATCAATAGTTATGAGGAGAATTCTTGATGCTAATATAAGAACAAAAATTAGAAAAAAATTAGAATAAATTGAAGAGAGAATTAGATCAATTCTGAGCTAATTTCCTAATTAGAGTAACTTTTTGATGCTTCAAAGGAGGTTGTGGGGTGTTGGTCCCACCGGACGTGCCATATGTAAATGCATAATTATTAAGGAGGTATTTTATTGTTAATATGAAATCAAAAAATAAATGCATAAAAACCTATAAACCAAGCATTTACTCATATAAAGAAAGGACAAGAAAGAGATAAACAAGCATAAAGAAGACATACAATAAAATTTTAATTTATCTTTAGATCTTTTTATCTTTTCGGCATAAAAGTTTGATTGGCCAAGATATAGATCTTAGATTCTTTGTCAATGTTAAAACATCATTATGTTAGCATCTTCCTTATGTTATGTGTGCTTTGATTGAGAAATGAATAAATAGGTGAATCTTTTCTTAGATTTTTGGAATGTATATCACAAAAATCTTTTTTATAATGTAAAATAATCCTCCTATTTACATATTTTATAAACTATTTTTGAATTTTAGATGATGATCAATATTTGTGATAGAGGTTAAGCCAATTTTGGAAGGTTTTTGCCATTAATATTTGGGTTTGAGTTTACATTTATTGAGGCATGGGTTCAACTTATGGATCATGGGTTGTATTTATGTTGATATTTTTAAGGTTTAACCTTTGGGTAGTTTCAATCAATTTTAATCAACCACTTTCTAGGTGATGTCATAATGTGAAGCATAATTATATTTAGATATTTATTTAAATGTGTGTGTTTCACTAATTTTTGTCTATTTTAAGTCTAAAGGAAAATAGAAATAAGGGTAGGGATAAGTGATTAGAATGAACCTAGATTTGGTTTGTGTGCCATATCCAGATGTTGTAATCACTCCTCCTTAGTTGGGGAGGAATACCTACAAGTAAGAAAGCACTACCATAAGATGTTAGTATTTAAATGAGTGGGCTGCCAAGTTATGTGCTTATTTTAGGAAGTGTGAAACTTCCTTAGAGATAATAGTCCACTTTTGAGAGACAAAAGAATAATAAATAACTACAAGAGAGTTAAAGAGAGAGTGAAAGAGAGATAAGGTTACCATTATTAATAACCTATACACCTATACATAGTAGAGAGTGAAAAGGTCTAGGTGATGTACTCTATTTATATTTTAAAAGTTATTTGGGTAAATTTTGAATAGGTTAGGGAACCCATAGTCACTGACATTGATAGGGGAGTGATCGATATTGGTTATACTATCAAGGTCAGTATTGAGGTGACCGATGTCAGCTAGGATATCAAGGTTGGTAGATGTAATAATTATCTAGGAGCTTACAAAAGGCTTTTATGAGTCTAGGAAATGGTTTGGATTAGGTCAGGGAGGTTGGGAGAGTTATGAGAGAGATATTATGGCTTGGATAGGTCAAGTTAGAGGTTTGGTATGTCAGGTTAAGGGGAAATAGGTGAGGAAGCTTTGTAACTCCCTCATGGGGGTATAGTCAAAAGTGTGTAAAGCAATGCATAGTAGATATAAATAAATAGTAAAATAAATGTTTAAAAGACCTAAAAAATAAGTGATATACTTAGCTACAATGGTCATTGAATGATAAGTGTTAGGTTGATGGTCCCTATTAGGGAGTCTGAACTTGAATACCTAAATAATGAGAATAATTAGGTGTTGTTGGTCCTCAAGAGCTCAATTATTGATCATGATTGACTTACACAAGATGATTGTAATATAGAATGTCAAAAATAAAATGCCCAAAGCTTGAATGTGAGTAAGAATGAATTTTCTTAATTTTTAATGACCTAGACTTTAGGTTGGAGTTTGGCTTATATTTCCAACATCATTGATCCCACCAATGTCAGTCATGGGTTGACTAACATCAACAGCCCTAAAATAGGTAAATCTTACTATTTTTGGCCTATTTTCTATTGTTTTTCATGCCAAGTGTGATACCCATTATAAAATGGTAAAAATAAGGGGTTAGGAAGGAGGTAGTTGATTAGGAATTTAGTCTAGAAGTGGGAATAAGTCTTGGGTAGTTACGATGAGGTGACTAGGTCTTGAGGTGACTCATTAGGTGAGAATTGGTCATAGGGAAAGGTGGCTAGGTAAGGTGGCAAAGGGGGTTTTTTAATTAACTTAATTAAGTATTTTAAATTAATTAAAAGTGTGAGGGGTAAAAACATAGGTTAGGGAGTTTAATTGTTATTATTAACATGGGCTTAAAGGGGGTTTCAACACAAGGAGTTACGCATGTGTGTGTGACATAATTTTGGTGTCTAAATTTGCCCCTTTTTGTATTATAATTTATATTGGCATGTTGCAAGACAAAAATAGGAGTTAGATGCTCCATGTGTTGGATGAAGTATTCCCCTCAAAATGGGAATTGATGGAGGAGAAACTAGAATCAAGTACCAGTTTGATAAAAAGGTAATTAGGTCAATGGTGGAGAATTGAGTATTGATTCATATACATATACTAAAATGAGCTATAGTTGACAAATTCAAGAAAATTCAAGGTTAAATAGGACTTGGATAGAAGTAACCAAAGCATAGCTTGTAAGTGATAGTTGATAGGTCAAAATAATCAAAGTTATACATCTAATGGTTAATGTGTCTCAGGTATCTAAGGCAATAAGTGCCCATATGAAACACAAAAGGGTTGAAGGTGATAGGATGAACTTGGTTGCCATCCATAACACCTAATATATGTGCATGTACATAATAGCCAACTATAGTAGAATAGCATAAGCGGTCAAGATAAGTAATGCAATGTTGGTGTAAAAGGGTCAATGAGTGAGGAGATATTCATGATCTCCAAGAAAAGTCATCGTGAACAAAGATTTAAGTGATCTTTAATGGCATTTTTGTGGTTGGGGGAGATATATGTGATCTCTAGTTACCCCAGTGTGTGGGTAAATTCTAAAAAGTTTAGGTTACTTGGTTGGGAAAAATATTATAGGAATGGTGCCAATGTCAGTTACATTTGTCAATATCAATAATAAAAAGTACCAACATTAGTAAAATTAGAGAAATGTTGCCAATGTTAGTAGGCCTAAGCACTGACATCAGTATATTAGGTTAAGAATTCTAATGTTGGTAACTAACCAAACCTAATAAAAGTGGGTTTGGTAGCCAACCAAAATCATTTGTAAATTTGTGATTAGAGAGAAGAAATAGAGCTTGAGAGTGATTTGAGATGGAATCTCAAGGAGGAGACCTAGCGAGAGGTGCACAACTATAAGAGCCAACTATGCCATCCAAAAGGAGATAAAGAGATGAGGTAAGAGTCTCTACTAGTTGGTTTGAAGTTTGATTTTGGTATTTGTAATTTTTAGGCTAATTAAATGGTGAGGGTGTAGAAAATGTTAGTGGAGGGGTAGAAAATAGGGTAGGGTAGTTGTAAGAAAAGTTAGGGGGTTTTGTGGGTAGTCTTTTAGGTGAAATGGGCAAGTTTGGGTTTGGGTTGTTTAACCTTAGGGCTGAACTAGTCATCAACATTAGTGAGGTCCATCGACATTGGTTGATAGGCATTGAGGTTGGTAGTTGGCTATCGATGTTGGATGATACTTAGGTTGATAAAGAATCAACATCAACATTAATGTCAATGTCAATGACTATACAAAAGTAGAAAAATAAGAGAAAGGGTGAGTATTGAATCTCTAATGGAAGTAGTCAACTAGCCTAATGGCTGATCTAGCCTCAAAAAACCCCATATCGATTGAGTACTACCTATATAGCCTAGTGTCGGGCCTCAGGCCAATGTAGTTCTCCTAGAGCCTAGGGAAAAGATTTAAAAATGTATGTTATGTAAAATGGGTAAAAAGGTAAGTTGAGATAGGTTGAGAGGTCTAGGGATTAAAAGATAGGTCATAGTGTCAAGATTTAGGAATATAGGCCATGAGGCCTAAATTTGTAGAGAGAGAGAGAGGTAATGAAGCCTAGGGTAGAGAAAAAGAGGTAGTGAAGACTAGAGTATTTAGTGAGGTGGGTATATCATTGAGATAACCTCAAAAGACCTTGTCTCGATTGAGTGTTACCTATATATCCTAGTTTAGGGCCTCAGAGCAATGTAGTTCTCCCCAAAAAAAGGGAAAAAGGTGGTGATAGACTATATTAAAAGGTATGTGACCTGAGTTGTGTGTGTATGGATACAAGCAAGGATGGATCTGACATTACAAGATTATCTACCAATTTTATTAACATGCATGAGGAGGGATGTCACTCCAGGTGAGTGGGAGCATATGGTAGCCATGGGATTAAGAGGAGTATGATGGTACTATCAAGTCACTATGGATGTGTCCCTAAAGACAGAATTGATTAAGAGGTGGGATCAAACCACAAATACCTTTCAACTACCGATCAGAGAGTTGACAGTGATGTAGGAGGATGTATATGGGATTTTATGCCTACCACTCTAGGATGAGGAGCTCTTTGAATGCTCAAGAGAGGAGCATGATACACACATGGTTGCTTTATATGGAAAGCATGTTAGTGAGGTGAATTACCACTCTATGAGTTTCATGTATGAGCCACTCTATGTGGTTGATGAGGAGTAGCATCATCTAAGCATCTTGATGATGATCAAGATCATATGTATGCATTACCAAATGCAAATGGTAGGAGATTTTTTATTGCATTGACAGGTGTGATTGCATTGATGGTTGAGTAATAGACCATTTTTGCCTAGGGTTTAGTATTTTTGGTGCAATTATATAGAAAACTATGGGGTTTGATACTACAATGATGATACAGTTTATGTGTCAGCCATCTACTACACTATTGGGCATATGAGCACATCATGGTGACATGACCACTAGGGTTACCTACCACTATCCTAACTATCTTTAGGCTTGTTTTTAGATGGTGGAGAGAGGGTATGGCATAGACCCGAGTAGATGGTATGGTGTGAGACATTGCCTACTATAGGCACATGATTGAGGGCTTGATCCCTATAGATATTTTATGGAGACTGTATTTGACATACCCAATTTTAAAAGGATAGGCACAATAGCTTATTGGGTTATAAAGCTGAATATGGGTTAGGGGGAGACATGTCAGTGAGTTGGAGATGGTACTTATGGCACATGCTAGTGGGTGGGAGGTAGTTTGGTCTACTGTAGGATATTCCATCTACCTTCCCTCAATATAAGAGGGATGACATAGAGGTACCCCTACCATTGCCCTAGGAGATAGATGGGCTACATTTTAAGGAGATGTTAGTAGGTGTGAGTACCCAAGGTCCATAATGGCCTATATAGCTTGGTGGGTGGGGTTACATCTAGCAGTGGAGGTTAGGAGGCCACCACCAAATTTATAGGGGCTAGTTAGAGAGAGGGATGTAGAGGTATAGGCTTGAGATATAGTAGCACAGGCTTGAGATGTAGTAGTGTAGGCTTGAGAGATAGCCCAGGCATAGGTTTTATCCTTATAATGGTAGGTGGTGATGTTGTAGGGTCAAATTGGGGATTTACACGGTCAGGCTACATCACTACAGTGCCAAGTTATTATTTTATAGGGTCAAGTGACTATATTGATAGTAGAGAGAGATAGTTTGAGAGTAGTAGGCCAAGATAATCATCCTCCACCACCATAGGGACCAGTATAGGTTGGGCCATCATCAGGTGTAATGTCACCTCCATAGACTATGTCTATGGTGATATATTTGACTACCCTAGATGAGATTTCTTACTATGAGAGGGTGATTAGAGAGTTCCCATAGATTCATAGATATTCAGAGTTTAGAGAGTAGGAGAGGTTAATGTCATGTGCAATAGATTCTATCTCACATAGATGTAGATGGGCAGAGAGTGGTGATGACACTACCTCCTCGTGACCATGCAAAGAGCCTTGAGGACCCTGAGTGTTAGAGTTTTCCAATTTTGATTATATTTGTTATATGTATACCAACCTATGAGCTGAAGATGTGAGATGTATATTTTAAGAGAGAGATATGATTTTATGATGATGTAGATGATGAGCATATACTTTGATCACATATTATATATATGAGATGTTCTTTTACTAGTATGTGTCCATTTTAGATGTGTTTCTTATGATTATGATGATGATATGGATCATAATTATGTTATGCTATGTTAATTTTGATGTTAATGTTGATCATGTTAGTTGAGTTAGACTAGCCTTTCCCATTTATGTGATAGTATATACAGAGTTGTTTGGTTAGTTTCATCTTAGCATTTTTCCATATTTGTGATGGTGTATGATTAAAATGAATAAATTGATTATGATAGTTTATTTTAGCATTTTTCCATATTTGTGTTGGTGTATGATTAAAATGAATAGATTGATTATGTTAGTTTATTTTAGCATTTTTCCATATTTGTGATGGTGTATGCGTAAAAAAATTGAGTAGGATTTGTTAATGTTGGTATGACATTGATTCTTAATCTCAAATAGAGATATCGACATGTGATGTGGATGGGAAAATAAAGAGTTAAATTTATCTTGTATTGGCAAAGACTATAATTTAGAACATAAATAGGCTTAGGAAAATGAGCCTCTTTCATGCCTTATATCTTTCAACCATTGTGTTTGTTAGAGAAGCATCATGTTTACCTTATATTAAGTGAGCTTCACAGTCCCTTGAAATAGTATGAGGGAAAGGAGAATAAAATGAGGAAAAATGTTTAGGTGGCATAACCTACAAAGTATGGATCATATGCCCCTATTGTGGGTGACCTGAGAGCTAACATAGGCAAGTCCATGACTTAAAGCTCTTTTTTTTTGTAAGTTGATCAATGCGGGAAGCCTATAATGGGATTTTGTATGGGTTAAATTTGTATAAAGCTATGAGAAGCCTTTTTCATTTGTTTTTCCCTTTGAGAAAAAATCTTGGCTTAGCCATCCTATAAGGGAGTGGTCTTAGCACTTGTTTTTAATTTTAAATAGTTGTCCTTCAATGGAGCAGTCTATTGATAGTAGCAAAAGGAAGTTATGTAGTTTTCCTTCAAGGGAGTAGTCTACACTTTATAAATTTATCACATATCCTTTTCTCTTTTTTTTTCTTTTAGTCATGGACAAGACTATAGAGGCTTATGAGTTTTCCACTTTGAGGGCAAAACCATACCACTATGTAAGTTAACTAAGTGTATAGGAGTAAGGGTGAAGAGTAAGGGAAATCAATGTAATAGGGATGCTCAAGGGATGATCTCAAGTTAAATATGAAGTAAAGTGACACTTATTTAAAAAAATAATGGTCATAGGTGTAAGGCATTTAAAGGCTTAGGTTTTGGTCTTCCTTCAAGAGAAGACAAGTGATAAGTTCCTAAGCCATACTTATGAGTTATTATATAAGATCCAAGCCAATTAGGAGAAAACTTACCCCATTTGCTTTTCTCCATGTTCGTCATGTGTTGATTTTATTTTAAGATGAAATCTCCTAAATTGAAATCTTGCTCTTTGAAGTTTTTATTATAAGCATGTGTGATATTCTCTTGATATATTTGGAGGTGGTTGAGAGCTATGAGATAGCTCTCATCAAGAAATTCAAGTTGAGCCAAATGTTCTTGGCAAAAGTCATCATTAGTAAGTATGTCTTGTATATAAATTTGAAGAGAAGGAATCTGGACCTCAAGAGGCAAAACAACCTCCATTTTATATACCAATGAAAAAGGTGTAGCACACACAGGGGTTTGAATGTTAATGCAATAAGCCCCTAATGAAAAAATAATGTGTGTGTGCTAATCCTTGCTCTTATCATTGACTACCTTCATGATAATTTTGGTAAATTTTTTGTTAGAAGCTTCTGCATGTCAATTAGCTTGTGGATAGTATGGTGACGAGAAGCTTAATTTGATTCTAAATGTATCACAAAGAATTTGAACAATCTTGTTTTTGAAAGAATTTTTGTTATCTATTATAATCTTATGAGGGACACCAAAATGATAGATGATGTGATGGTTAATGAAGTTAACATTTTTTTAGATTTAGTGGAGATAAGAGGGATGGCCTTGACCCACTTGGTGAAGTACTCAATGTTAGTAATGATGGAATGATGATGGAGGGATGAATGAGTGTTAATCTCTCTAATTAGATCTAAGCCCCATTGGGAGAAGTGCAAAAAGTCTTTAGCAAATTGTAATGCATGACTAGGAATGTGAAGGAGATTAGCATGTTATTGACACTTGACATAACACCAAACATAATCAACACAATCTTGATGAAGTATGGGCCAATAATAGCCAAGTCAAAGGATATATTTGGCAACTATGTGACCATTGAAATGCCCACCACAAATCCCAACATGGACTTCCTTAATAGCGAAGTGAGTCTTAATACTAGTGAGGCATCTAAGAAGAAGACCATCAAAACCTTACTTGTAGAGAAGTCCCCCTAGTATAGTGTAATGAGAAAAAGATTTTATGAAGGTCCATTTCCCATTATTGGAGAGATCAAAAGGGGTAATAAAGAAGGAAAGATAATTCATGAGTTGTTTGTACCATAAATCTTGTGGGTTTTCTATTACATTTTTGACAAAGAAGATGTTAGTTTAGACATAGGAGGGTAATTTTAAGTGATGCATGGTGACATAGATTCTCAAAGAGGAGGATGAAGAGGGTATGTGTGAAGTAAGTGAAGCCATTATGTCAAAAAACTTGTTTATAGATTGAAAAATAGTTAGTAAGAGATAAAAATCAAATGATCCCAATATCAATTCTACACGATGTTTATATCACTACAAATTTTCATTTTTACATAGGTAGGAACCATTAGCATGGTTAACCACTAGCTGAAAATCATCAAAAATGGTTATGGATTTGATACCCAAGAAGAATGATGTTTCAATTCCTATAATTAAAGCCTCATATTTGACCATATTGTTAGTGCATTCAAAATCTAGTTTAAATGATAAAGGCATAAGCTCACCATCTAGAGGAATAAGAATGACCCTAACACCCCCACCATGTTGGCATTTATATCCATAAAAGAACATCATCATTTGATAGGAGATGTCATCGATGGAGAGAATTGTAATGGATTCATCAGGGAATTCAAGGTTTGAAGGTTGATTGTTAGGTAAAGGGGTAGTAGCTAACTAGTCAGTGATTGTTTTCCCTTTAATAGACTTTTCTTAAATGAAATCTAAGTCAAATTTAGTAAGAAGCATGAGCCACCGAGCTACACATTGGTTGTGATATGGTTTAGAATGCATGTATTTTATTGGATCAATATGGGTAACCACATAGGTTTTATGATTTAGGAGATAATGGTGAAGCTTGGAGGCAAAAAAGACTAATGCAAGGCAAAGTTTTTTAGTATGGGTATATTGAGTCTCATAATCAATAAGTGTGTGGCTTATGTATTAAACAGCCTACTCTCGATTTTGGTCATCTCAATGTGTAATCATAGCAGCTTGAGAATGGTCTGTTGTAGAGATGTATAGGTAGAAAGGTTGAATTTCCTTAGGTAGAATAAGAACTAATGGAGAAAAGAGGTATTGTTTAAGTGTGTCAAAAGCTTCTTGGTAATATATATTCCAATGGAAGGAGACATATTTTTTGAGGAGATGGTGAAAGGGATGGTAATGATCTGATAATTTAGAAATGAAATGGTGAATTGAATGAAGTTTGTCTTGTAGGCTACAGAGTTGTTTGATATTAGTAAGTGAAGGCATCTCGAGGATTTCTCTAACCTTAGCAGGATCGACCTCAATACCAAGGAGAGAAATGATAAAACCTAAGAGCTTACCAAAAATAACACCAAAGACACATTATTTTGGATTTAGTCAGATGTTATATTGGAAGACACAAGAAAATTTGGTTTTGAGAATCATTAAGTGTTCTTGATGAAGTTTAGACTTGCCAAGTAAGTCATCCATGTAATCTTTCATAATTTTATGTTGGATATCATGGAAAATATAAGTCATGGTGTGTTGGTAGGTTGCACCGATGTTTTTCAAGCCAAAAGGCATGACCTAATAAAAAAATTCCCCCATAGGGTAATAAAGGTTATCTTGTGTTGATCCTTAGGAACAACTAGGATTTGATTGTATCTAGATAATCTGTCCATAAGTGATAGCATCTCATGACCAGCTATTAGATCAATAATTTGGTTGATACTTGGTAATGGGAAATCATATTTTGGATAGACAAGAATTAAATCATGATATTTAGTGAAAATGTGGATTCCCCTAATCACTTTTGTGATAGGAAAAATATTAGAAATCCATTACGAGTAGTTGATAGGTTAGATAAAATTAACAGAAAGGAGGCATTGGAGCTCTTCTTTGACAAGGAGAGAAATATGAGGATGCATCTTGTGAAGCTTCTACTTAACAAGTTTATCATCTTGATTGGTGACAATGTTATGGGTGATGATAGAGGGGTCAATACCAGGCATGTTATTTAAAGACCAAGCAAAGGCTTTACTATGGTCGTTAAGAAATGTGGCATAATCAAATTTCTTAGAGGAATCTAAAGATTGGCCAATCTTTAGGATGCAAGGGTTATCATGAGAGGGTATGTTGATGTCAATGGTTGATTCATTTAACATATCTTATGTTTTGGATAGGACCGATTATTTGATATAGGAATCATTTACACCAACGTAGGTGAAAATTTCATCATCTTGACATTGGGTAGTGTTAATAATGGTAGAGTCTTCATCAATTATTTTAGGATGAATGAGAGGAAGGGACCTTGTTTCCTTACCCTGACAATAGGTGAGAGGCCCCAAATAGATGGCATTTCTTGAAAAATAAATTAGGAGGTATAGATACCTCTGATTTAGTAGGTGATGGTGGAGAAGGAGAGATTGGTTCTTTGACAATTGGTTCATGGGAGGTTTTAGTGAGTTTATTTAGCTCATCATATCCCACTCCATGCCTCTTTTTGGAATTTTTAATGGTGTTGTTAGTAGGGTATTCAATAGGTGTATGGAAACCTTGTTCGTAATGACCCAAACCAAATCCTTTTGAGTAACACCTATAGAGATAGGTGTGAGTGAATCTAGGGTTACTAAAGAAAGAGAAGTCACAAGTAAATTATTATGGTGAAGAAGATAGATTGTTGATAATGGGAGCTTGATCAATTCCCCCATATGTGATATTGGTTTGAAGGTTAGGGGGCATAAGGGATGCCCATCCCAATATGGGTGCATATGAAGCCTTCCATACTCTTGTGGAGTATAAAACATGTCAGGCATTAGCAAATGATATTCATCAAGTGATAAACATTGAAAGTTCTCCTCCAAGGGATCTTTGTCAAAAATATGTGTTGTCAGTATCTGTGTAACTGTAGGAGTGGAGATTGTGGAAGATTCAATAGCATCATGTAAGGAAGATGATGTTTTCAATGGGATGAGAACATCATTGGGACTATAGGTCATGTTACATGTTTTAAATGGAGGTGGGTTAGTGGGTATAACATGCACTTGTCCATCATGTTCAAGCTTGAAACAATAGTGTAAAGTTGAGGGTTCACATGCCATAACATGTATCCAAGGTCATCCAAGTAGTATGTTATATTGGAACTCTCCTTCCACAACATAAAAGAGCTTGAGAATTATGCAAGGACTTGTGTGTGTGTGTGTGTGTGTGTGTGTGTGTGTGTGTGTGTGTGTGTGTGTGTGTGTGTGTGTGTAAGACAATAGTTCCCATTGTAGTACCTATAGTATCATTAAAGGAATGGAGTACTGCATTAGTTTGAGACATGCAATTATCAAGAAGGGTTAGTTGTTTGTAGGCATGGGTAGAAATAATATTAACGCTAGGTCCCCCATTTATCATAACTCTCTTGATATGAGTTTGATCAATATATGTGGTAATAAAAAGGGTGAAATCTTGATCTTCAAGATGTTGAAGAGGAATTTTTGAATCACTGAAAGAAATTAGGGAGATAGAATTAAGGGAGCCAACCAAAGCTACAAGAGGTTGGGGATCATTCACTTGTACCTTAATCACTTGAAAACTACTAATCAAATCTTGATTTTATTGGGATTAGTTTTGGATTAACTCATATAAAGACATTTTCATTGAAGTTTGGTGAAGCTATTTCACCATTGAGATTTGAATAACGTCTAAAGATGTTATTTTAAGAACACCCAATATGGAAATCTTAAGATTAGAAGGGGGAGTGTCTTTGGTGAAGGGATGGGTCCAAGGAGTAGTGACCTTTTCCTTAGCTTTATCTTTTTTAGTTTTGTGACCGTGTTGCCACATTAACTATGTTGATCTAAAATTCCAGTGAAGGAGGTGGTAAAGGGGTTACGATGACATCTTTGGGTTTGAACTTAAGTGGAATATTAAGAGGAACTATGGATGTCAAAGGTAGAATAACATTAATGATAATGGGAGTATCATCAAAGAGAGTGTTGACATCGAAGTGTTACTGAATGACTTCTATGAGGGTTTTACAACTCTTAGTATCATGTCCAGGTGAATGATGATTTAAACATACTTGTGTATCATCAAAATAAGATGGCTTCATTCAAATATGATTACAAGGCTTAATGGGAGTAAGAGTTATTATATAATATTGCAATAAATGATGTAATAAAATGCTTTAAGAGCCTATAGGTGGGCTCACACTTGTTGTGTTAATAAGAGTAAACACCTCTTGATTCAGTGTTAAAAAGGAAATTTTATGTGTTGCCTTATTTGGTGATGGTTGAGTTACATGTTTTGATATCACTTTCATAGTGTTAGATGTGAGAGGCCTACCAGATGGAAAAGGTAGGAGTATAGGTAGCTTAACCTTTTGTTTGGCTTGGTTAGGTGATATTTCAACTAAATTAGAGGGGTGTGGCCCTAAAATGGATGGTAACATTAAGGGTCAAAGAAGGGATCAATAGGATCTAGGGGGATTGACATTCTTCTATAATTCAGGACACAAAAATCCAACTTATGGTTGAGGAGTTAAATCTAATTTCACTTGTGGATGAATTAAATTAGAAATGGGGCATACATCTAAGGCCTTAATCTACTTTAATGGGGTATATTCCTCTGAGGGTGAGGATTCTGACATAGATGATTGAACTTTAGGTTCATTTGGTGAAGAATCTCTAGCTTTGTGAAAGACCTTAGGGTAAAGGGTAATAAGGGGATTAATGGTAAAATTTGACATTCATTGTGTTAGATAGGGAGTTTTAAGGTGGTCCCAAAATTTCACATGGTCTAGCTTTGTGGAGTCAAGAAATACTAGATTTTTCACCAAACATGAGAATGGTTTCTATGAAGTTGATGTAGGCCTTATGGTTGTGTTTTTATAAGGCTGTGGTGTTTGGGAGAGAGGGGCCAAAGATGATAAAGAACCATAATGGGGTCCTCTTTGATATAAATGGGAGAAGAGACATGGTCTACCATGGGTGGAGGGAAGGTAGGTGAAGGTTCCTCAAGAGGGTAAATCATAGGTATTATGGATCGCTCAACATTTGGGCATGGCATGGGTAAATTATGATCATCCATAGGTAAAAGAAGGGGTAAAAGTGGTATAATTGGAGTAGGCACAATAGATCTCTCGCCTATTATGAGAGTAGATAATACTAACTCCTATAAGTGCAAAGGTGGAGTGGGTGGGGTACTACTCTCTATAGGTGGAGTAGAAGTAGGTGAAGAAGGTTCCTCAAGAGGGTATAGTATAGAAATGATATTCCCTTCAACATGTGGTTAAGGGATAGGTAAGGTGTGGTTTTCAAGTGGTAAGAGAATAGGTAATATTGGTGAAAAATTAATTGGCAGCATAGGCTCTTCATGTGGCAAAATGAGTGGTAAATGAGGCTCTTCCTCTTCAGGGAGTGGAATGGGTGAAATAGGCTCTTCTACCTGAGGAATAAGAATAGGAGAAATAGATACCACTGAACATGAGGGAAGAGTCAATGAAATGGATGTCTCTTGTTGAGGGGAAGGTTGAATTAAAGGTAAAGGAAAGGCCATATTAATTATATAGATATTATGATCACCTGAGTTAGTTATGGACAAGATAATATTTTAATTAAATGAATGGTTAGGAAAATGGTTTTTGAACACATCCATACTTTTATTTAGGGGTGCATTAGGATTATCCAAGATGATATCACCTCTATCAAGCATGTCTTGAACAATGTTATTGAGTGTCTTGTAGTTATTAGAATTATGGCCTTTAACTCGATGGTAACCACAAAACTCATCTTCATTGTACTAGTTTGGGATAGGATGGGAAGGGTTGAACCATATAGGAGGTTTGATCTAAGGAAGGGTTATGACACCTTGCTATAATAGTTTCTCCAAGATGGATGTATATGACTCCCCGATGGGAGTGTATTGTCTTTGTTCATACCATTGTTGGAATTGATTGGTCAGATTTTGGGAAGTTGAAGAATTTAATTGGTTTGTGGTTGTGAAAGAGGATGATTTAATGACCATTGTATTGGTAGAGCCTTTAGTCTTTTGGTTAGAGGAGGAATCATTTGATTTGAAATTGGGATTAATATTATGCAACTTGACTTTGCATTCATCAATAATGTGTAATTTGAGTTTTTGTGCCATTGTAAAGGCCTCATAAAATGCATGGAAAGTTTATACCTAGAGTGTGAATGAGATGTTATTAGCTCATGCCCTTGAGAAGAGCTCAATAAGCTCAAGTTGGGGTAAAGAGAAGGAGATTTGATTGATCAAGCTTCTCCAATGAGCGACAAAATTTGCAATAGACTCATCATCAAATTATATGATATAATAAAGGTCTATTATTGAAACCTTCTTTGAAATGTTAATAGAGAAATAATCTATGAATATTTGTGCAAGTTGGGTAAATGAGAAAAGGGAGTGCTGAGATATAAAGCTATACCAATCCAAGGTAGCACCTAAAAGAGACATAGGGAAATTGCAAAGTAGTAACACATCATCATGTCTTATTAAATAACAAGCATGTCTAAATTCTCACAAATGCTATTGTGGGTCCTATTTACTCTATAAATGAGTAAATTTAGGGATTTCACATTGGATTGGATAAGGGTGAATAGGCACAGAAGGATGGATTGGTTCATTGCATATATGATCATAAGATAACACATTCTTTGAACCAGAAATATATGTCTCTAGATTAGACATCTTGTCCATCAACGTCTTAATGAGGTTTGGAGGGGGATTAGTTTGTGGAATATCTCCTAAGTTATATGAAAGCTGATAGGAAGTAGAGGTAGCATATGGCATAGCTTATTGACGTTGTTTTGAGACAACATAAGGATAATGAGTCATAGGCTAGGGTGCGAAAAGAAAAGGGACTTGTCCCATTAGGTTGGAGACTATGTCTTGGTCGGTTGTTGTTACTAAAGGTTGGATTATTGGCATGGTTATAATGGATGAAGGGTGAGTCATAACTCAAGAAATTATAGGTGTGAGGGTAGATGGAATAGGTACCACTAAATTCTAGAATGGGGTGTGACTTGGCTGAAATGGTTGTGGTTATGAAAGTAGGGAAGTCACACTAGGCTTTAGGTGGGATTGGGTAGTTGGAGATACTACACTTTGAACATTTTTTATAGTTGGGTTACTCATCAAAGTGGTGGTTTGGGTAACCATGGAGAAAGTAATGGAGGCAATTAAAACTGAGGTTGTCTCCATTAAAGAGGTTGGTATACCATATATTGGGTCACCCAAAGAATTATGGGTTTGGCTCATAGTAAGATAATGCTAAAGGGTTGCCACATTGCAATTAAGAAATTTAGCAAAATTTTGAACTCCCTCAGGCACAATGGGAATTTGCTTAGGGCTGGGAGTATGCTTTGTATCTAAAGTATGCTCCATGATAGAATCAGAAGTGAATGGGGAAGGTGGAAGTGGTTATCATCTTACATAATCAGTAAGAATTTTGGATTGAGATCATGTCAATACCATGCAAGAGGAAGTATAAATAGTCTTACTACACTGTATTATAAGCAGAATAAGGAAAAACCAAGTTTGAGTGTAGGTAAATCGGTTATTTTAGCTTTCTATTTTGAGTAGATGAAATTATATAGTCACTAACATCAGTCACTTGACCGATGTCAGTAGAAAAAGTTTATCTATATCAGTAGGTAAAATCTATCAATGCTGGTAGAGTTAACAAATGTCAGTCATTATGAAATCTTGGGAGAGGAAAATCTAATGTTTTAAGGAACTATAGGTTGAAACTAGGTAAAATGGTGGATGTAAAAAGTATGTGTAAGAAGGAATAACTTTAAAATAACCTATGATGATAGGTTATACAAACTGAGTATTAGAAATAATATTGATTTTGTGAATCAATAAGAAAACATCCTTACGAACTCAAAAATACAAAAGGCAATGGAAAAGAAAAAAAGAAACATATAGCCATCAACTATTAAGTCCTAGATATTAATATTTAGTCTTGTGTTGGCTTATGCCTTAATTAGATAGTGAGAAGAGAATTTAGTTATCGAAGGTAATAAAAGCAATCTAGAGCTAGTTTCAAGATAGTTTTCGTACTCAAGAGGAAATCTATGTTAGACTAGGTACATGGATTGTTATAGGAGTTTTCTCTCTGAACTTCATGAACCTGGAGCCAAGCCAGGGCACTTAGCTAAAATATACCTTCTATCTAGAGATTATACTCCACTAAAGAATACAGTGGGTTCTCCCCTTGGTGGTGAAATCCAAGTAGGATAGTTGGGTAGGGTAAGGTCATCCACCAAGTGATGAAATCCTAATGGGCCATTTTTTAGGGGAGTTTAGATGTTTGTTTATGTGAATGTGATTTGTTTTTGTAACATAAGTGAACTACAATTTATTCAAAATGCTTGTAATTAACTAGGTGAGTTAATATGCAACAAACAAATTATGAAATATAGTAAGTTTTAAACCCAAATCTGAATTGTTTAGATTCAAATGAAAACAAAGATGAAATAGGAATAAAGTATGAATTTCACTATCTTAATGTGCATATAAGAAGAAATAAAGAAGAGGTTCTCTTTATTTTTGTAAAATAAAATGATAAATTACTTTTAGAGGCAAAGAGAAAAGAAAGAAAATTTTAGTTTAATGCTTCTTAAATAGAAAATAAGATATTAAATTTTTCATTTCAAGACAAAAGAGGAGGAAGTGCAAGAAATGAAGTTTTCACTATAATGCACCTATATGAATTCTTAAAACAAGAAATGAACCCAATGAAAACTCTAGGGTTCCACCGGGCATGCCATAAATGTTTCACTAAATTTTCTCTATTTTAAGTCTAAAGGAAAATGAAAAGAAGGGTGGGGATAAGTGATTAGAATGAACCCAGATTTGGTTTATGTGCCATATCCAGACATTGTGAGCACTCCTCTTTGGTTGGGGAGGACTACTTGCAAGTAAGATAACACTACCATAAGATGTTTGTTAGTAGTTAAATGAGTGGGAAATTCCTTAGAGATGACAGTCCATTTTTGAGAAACAAAATAATAATAAATAACTGAAAGAGAGTTAAAGAGAGAGTGAAAGAGAGATAAGATTACCATTAAATTTAACAACTTGTATGTGGTAGAGAGTGACAAGGTGCAGGTGATGTACTCTATTTATATTTTATAAGTTGTCTAGGTAAGTTTTTAAGAGGTTAGGGAACCCACATTTGTTGATGTCGGTAGGGGAGTGACTGATGTCAGTTATATTATTAAGGTTGGTAGTAAGGTGATCGATGTCAGTTAGGCTTTCGAGGTTGATATGGGAAATAATTGTCTGAGAGCTTATAGAAGGCTTTTTTGAGTCTAGGTAATGGTTTGGATCAAGCCAAGGAGGTTGGGAGAGTTATGATAGAGAGATTATGTCTTGGGTAGGTTTGGTCAAAGGTTTGGTATGTTAATGTAAGGGGAAACAAGTGAGGAATCTTGGTAACTCCCTTATGGGGTACAGTCAGAATTGCGTAAAGTAATGCATAGTAGATATAAATAAATAGTAGAATAAATGTTCAAAAGACATACAAAATAAGTGATTTACTTAGCTACAATAGTCACTAAATGATAAGTGTCAGATTGAAGGTCCCTATTAGGGAATCCAAACCTAAATTCCTGAATAGAGAGAACAATTAGGTGTTGTTGATCCTTAAGATCTCAGTTGCTGATCATGATTGACTTATGCAAGATGATTGTAAGCCAAGATGTTGAAAATAGAATACCCAAAGCTTGAATGCAATTAAGAATGAATTTTATTAATTTTTATTGACTTGAACTTTAGGTTGGAGTTTGTCTTATATTGTCGATGTTGATAATCCCACCGACATCAACCATGGGTTGACCGATGTCAATGGCCATTAAATAAGTAAACCCTACTATTTTTGGCCTATTTTCTATTGTTGTTCATGCAAAGTATGATACCCATTATAAAATTTTAAAAATATTGTGTTTGGAAGGATGTAGTTGATTATGAATTTAGTTTGAAAGTGGTAATAAGTCTTGGGTAGTTAGGATGAGGTGACCAAGTCTTGAGGTGACTCATCAGGTGAAAATTATTCATAGGGTTAGGTGGCTAGGTAAAGTGGCAAAGGGGGTTTTTAATTAAATTAATTAAGTATTTTAAATTAATTAAAAGTGTGAGGGGTGAAAACATGGGTTGGGGATATTAATTGCTATTATTGAAATGAGCTTAAGGGGGGTTTCGACATAGGGGGTTACGCACATTTGTGTGACATAATTTTGGTGTCTACAATGTGTATTCTAAAAATATATTAATATTTGGAATAAAAATAAATGGGTGGGAGGTGAATCAGTAGACCAAAAAAAAAAATTATATTATATCTAATCATTCATGAATTATGAAAGTAACATTAAGATATAACTATGCATAAATACCATCCACATGAGCATAACACAAAAAAATAGACATATAAGTGGGAAAAATTTAAGAGGAAAAAAACTCAATATGATAACTTGAAATTTACTACAATCCTATAAAACAAAATATCAAATTATATTGAACATCAACTCAACTTGGAGCACCAACCCCAATGAAGTCAAGCACCCACTTGACTAGGCTTTAACAAGGACCTACTTTCAAGGAAGCACCAAATCCCTAATTGAATCATAAAAGACACATCCACCTCATGAATTTTTATCACAAAGCCTCTGCTCTACTATTATGTTCTCAATTCAATACCTCTTTTTTCTCTACCAAGCAAGATTTTATTTGTTTATATTACCTTTTTCAAAATAGGCCTAAACTACCTTGTATATATACAAGTCTCATGGTCACAGACCACTTGGTTGGCCACACATCTTAAAATTTTTATTTTAGACATATAATAGCTCTTATAAAATCTTATTAACATGATTAAAATGGACTTTGGACCCCTTTTGGTCTGCAACCACTCAATTAGGCCTCATTTCTCTTTTAGGCCTCATGGAGACCTAATTGCATTAGATCTATCTTCTTAATGTCAAAGTTTGAATATATTAGGACCACATGGCCTTTTTAAATAGATAAAAACCATTAAATAAATTATAAAAAAACCTATAATAACATCCTCCATGATTTATTAGACTTGTGTCTTTCATTCGTACCATGAAAGTTCTTTTAGGACCAACTACCCTATTAGGCTTAAGCACTTCAAAAGTCTATTTTTCAAAAATGAAGATAAAATAATATTAATATACTAATATATAAAAAATAAAACATGTGTATACATGACCTATCATCACCAAATTTTTGGAACACTTTCACTCAAGAGATAAAGGCTTAGAACATCTCTGTAACTCAGTCACTCATAATTGCCAACTTACCTCAAAGACCAGTCATGGTGACTTAGAACTCCAACAGCTATGTAGACACTTTTAATGAGTATTTATGAATTTAAATTGTACTATTATATATCTATAAAATTAAAAAATTAAAAATGCATATGGTTTGATGCTAAATATTAGTCTTGTAGTCCAATTTCTTGACCTATATCACACAATCTTATCTTAACTAGATGGGTCATTTTGTGAGCAACTTTTCACCATATTCACTAACCTCAAAAACTTATTCCAAGAATTAAAATTACTTAAAAGAAATAAATAAACTCTTCATTCACTTTTTTTAATCAATTTGACATGCTTAAACCCTCAAGTCTATTTTCTCATCTCCACCTGGATTTTTCACTGTTCACACCATTAGCTTTGTCTATGATTGGCTAACTTGGATAACTAAATTAGAATTATTTAAGGCTATAAAATACCCATAAATAATCATGGACATGAAAAATTAGTCTCTATATTCTTCTCCCATTCATTTCCTTTTCTTTACCAATGCAACTTTTGAGAGTTATAACAACTTCTTGACAAATAATCATGTATCTATGCATTTTCTCTCTCATTTGACTAACCACCACCACCTAGAGGTACATGGGAGAGATGAATACATGATAAAATATATTTTTTGGTAATTTAAATAATTTATAATTTAATTTGAACAATATATTTCACATTGGGTCCCTATTAGGGTTTTAGTGAGGTTTAACATAGGTTTTGGTGTTAATGATTATTCATAAAGAATTTCCCCTTAAATATAGAAAAATTGCCTATATATCCTATCTAAGACCCTTAACCATCTCTTATTAAAATCTCAAGTTCCCATTTAGAGGTTACACATACCAATGAATGCTTTAAAGTGCTTATTGGGTCTTGAGACCTCATTCTATGAACTGGAGAAGGCCTAAAATAGTGATTTATGCAATTTTATTTAAATCATGACCTCAAAATTTGTGAAAATTCCTAAAAAAATTTATCTCACCTCTAACCATTCTAACATATTCATAATTGCCTTTAAATCTGATCTTCATACCTCATTAGGCTAGGTAGGGTATAAGAGAGGTCTAGGTGTAGGCTTAGTCTAAAGGTCCTACCCTTATAGTCTCACCATAAAACTCTCAAGAATGATTCAATTCCTCCCATAAACAATAAAAAGTGTCATACAACCTTAAAATGCTAATTTTCATTTATTTTCATGCACATACCTCTCCATGTCATGACTAGGCTTATTATTTAACTTTGACATCAATGACTTGTACCTTCATGCAACCATAAGGCACTGGTTTCCTTCAAATTCTCTCTTTATCTTTCTCTAATGACATCAATTTTTCATGACAACACTCTCTCAATAGCCCTTGTCACATCACACATTGCCAACTAGGCTTAGTCACCTTTGTCATCCACCTTCACAAGATACACCTATGACATCAATGACAATACTCAACAATATCCCCATTTTTCATTAATGGAAACCACTCTTAGAACCTTATCTCAATAGTCACTTTCTCCCTCATTCTTAAATTTCTCCCCTTTTGACATAAATGATAAATATATTCATGTAACTTCTTGGATCACACTTCTTGTAAACAAAACACTCAACACAGAGAATTATGAGTCAATGAAGCATCATACACACATGATCCCTCTAGCTCTATTCATATATTATTAGTACTAATCACCTACTCTTGGATCTAATGAACCATCTAATTATCCCCCCGCCCCTACCCCAATCATTTGACTTCCTTAATGACTACTAGGGTTAAGAACTACACCTAATTCATATTTTTAGATGTTCAAATGTTGCCTTTAGAAGTGGCTTGGTCAAAATGTATACAATATTATCCTTTGTAAAAACAAATTCAAGTTTAACACTTTGTTCACTTACTTACTCTCTTAAGAAATTATACTTGATGGTAATTTTCTTAGTCCTTAAGTGTATGACAAGGTTCTTTGAGATGCTCATAACACTTGTATTATCATAATAGATAGATTTAAAACTATCATACTCCACCTTGTAGTGTTTTAAGGTCTATTTCATCCATAGTCTCTGAGTGCAACATGAAGATGTTGCAATGTATTCATCCTCACAAGTAGATAAAGCCACTAATGGTTGCTTCTTGCTTATCCATAAAACTAGGCACTCGCCTAAGAAAAAGGCTCCTCCACTAGTGATCTTCCTATAATCTAGACTACCTACCTAGTCTGCATCTATATAAGCTATCAATTCAAACTCTTTAATCTTAGGATACCATAACCCAAACTCCATAGACCCTTTTAAATAAATAATTATCCTTTTTACTGCTTAAAGATGATTTTCCTTTGGGTTTGCTTGAAACCTACCCATAAGACCTACTACTTGCATGGTGTTAGGTCTAGATGTGTATACAACAAACTTCCAATCATTAACCTATATGACATTTGATTAACCCTTGTATATTAATATTCCTTGCTCAACTTACACCCTATGATCATAGGTGTGTTAATTTCCCTAAAATATTCCATCTCAAATTTATTCAACATCTCTCTTATATACTTATCTTGTGAGATGGATATACCTCTTTTTTATTGATTTATTTGTAGCCCAAGAAATAATGATAGTTCTCCTAGCATGGACATCTTAGACTCCTTATTCATAGCATCTATAAAGGCCTTAGTCATACTCTCATTATTTACACCAAAGAGGATATTATCCACATAGATAACTACTATCAATTGATGGTCATATTTTGTTTTTATGTATATATTACTATCTATAACTCCTCTTTTGACTCATTGATCTAATAGATACCTATCCAATCTAGTACACCAAGTTCTAGGATATTAATTTAGACCATAAAGAGACTTTTTAAATCTACAAATATAGTCCTTATTACTTGATAGTTAGAAACCATCAAGTTGCTCTATGTACACCTCCTATTCCAAGTTCCCATTCAAAAAGATAGATTTGTCATCCATCTGGTACACCTTGAACCCTTTGAATCCTGCATATGCTAGAAATAATCTGATGGATTCTAATCTTGATAATGGATCAAAGGTCTCCTCAAAGTATACCTCTTCTAATTGGGCATACCCTTGCATACAATTCTAGCCTTATTCCTAGTGACTTCTCCATCTTCATTCAAATTATTACTAAAAACCCATTTGGTTCTGAAGGCATTCTTGTCTTTAGTCCTAGAAACTAGTTCCCAAGTTTCATTCTTTTCTATTTGGTCTAACTCCTCATTCATATAACCTATCCAAAACTTATTTGTGCTTTATTATACAAGGTTATCAGGTTCAATCTTTGACAATATAGTAACACTCTCTTGATTTATGTTACTTATCATCCTTCTTAATATTTACAAGCATGCATCCTTGTTGCCAATGATTTGTGATTTAGGATGATTTCTTGAATCTATCTTGAGGGGCCTTTTGAGTTTTGTCTTTCCTTAACTTCTATTTCTTCCTCATTAATCTCTATTGTTTCTTCTTCATTATTGAAGTCCAAATTCTCTAATGTATCCTTTGATTGTGAGTGTGATTTCTTTGTCTCATCAATATTCACATCGGTACTTTCCACTATCTTCTATAATCTCTTTTTATAACATCTATATGTTAAGATTATTGATGAATACCCCAATAATATACCATCATCAAACCTAGAATAAAACTTAACCAAGTCTTCATCTTCTCTTTTTATGAAGTATTTACTTCCAAACACTCTAAAGTGTTCCACATTAGTAGGTCTACCTTTCCATAGTTCATAAGGGGTCTTGTTACCATTAGTACTTATCTGTCCTATATTCAAGATGTAGACTCCAGTCCTCATTACCTATCTCTAATATCCATCAATTAACCTTGATTCATTTAGCATAGCTATTTCCATCTCTCGAACTATGTTATTCTTTCTTTACATTACCTTATTTTGTTGAGGTGTCCTAACTATTGAAAACTATCTCCTTATCCCATGGACCTCATAGAAGTCATCAAATTCATTGGACCAAAACTCTCCTCCTTTGTCACATTTTAAACATTTTATCTTTCCATTCTTATAATTCTAAAATATATCCTTGAATGCATTAAACTTATCAAGATATTCTAACTTTTCTTTCAATAATGCTACCCAAGTCATTCTTGTGTAATCATCTATGAGTAATATGAAGTATTTATATCCTTGAATACTTTGGATTATTATAGGCCCACAAAGATTAGTGTGTATTAGCTCTAAATTTTTTATATTAGAGTACTCCTTAAACTTGAAACTTCTTATATTCTACTTACCATGTTGACATGATTTTCAAAGAGTGTTTGTAGATTTGGTGATCTTAGTCATGTTCTTCACAAACTTCTTAGATATTATATTGACTAGATTGTCAAAATTTAGGTGTACCAACCTTTTGTGCCATATCTAACATTCATCCATCTTGATCATAAATCATATCTCCTTTTTTATCTCATTCAATACATACATATTTTTCATATTCCTTTTAGCATTGGAAATTAGTCTTCCTAATTTAGCTCTCCTTATATCAAACCCTTTGACATGAAAGGTTAGTGTGTTTCCTTAGTTGAACATTTGACTTACACTAAGAAGGTTATGTTTCAAACCTTCCACATACAACATATTCTCTATCTTGGTCTTCTCATTTTCTAAACTCAATATACCCTTGCCAACTATATTGGTAGTTATGTTATCTACAAATCATATAGTTCTTGTAGCATTCTTCTTAAATGAGATGAATTTACTCTTGTCTCCTATCATGTAGATTGAGAAACCACTATCTATATACCATTTCATGTCTTC
The DNA here is from genome assembly GCA_037957365.1 of Torreya grandis. NCBI lineage: Eukaryota > Viridiplantae > Streptophyta > Pinopsida > Cupressales > Taxaceae > Torreya > Torreya grandis. The sequence continues at coordinate 1,782,820 of JARHVA010001529.1, forward strand.
ATCTTCAATGTTAAATATAGTTTGAGCTAGCATAAATTATTTATCTTTAGTTTTCTACACCTCCTTCATATTATCCATAGGGTCTAACTTATTGATCCACTTCTCAACCATATGATTGTATACACTTTTATCTTGACTAACCTTCATCATATGCCTCATCTTGTAATCCCTTGTAATATGTCCTCTCTGATCACAATTATAACATAGTATTTTAATTCTAATATTGAAATAAACATTCACCTTATGCCTCCATGAGGAATTGATTCTTGCATAATTTTTATAATCCATAGTTCTATGTCCATATTGATTGCATGAGAAATAGTAACCATTGAATGGATTCACATACCTTGTTTTTATAATGTTAAATGATGCACCTAACCTTTTTTTGTCTCTTGAAGGATTCAATTTCTTCTTAACTTTTTGTATGATCAATTTGAGTCTCAAAATTGAGACTTTATGCATAGGTCTTTACTTTTTTAGTACCATAAGTTTTTGATGATCCAATGTTCTTTGAGGTCTGACTCTCCTTATTTTATTTTTGGTCTTATTTGAACCTAATGCCTATCTTATCATGTGGAGACATTTGCTTATTCAAAAATCACCAAGTACTTCAATACTCTTTTCAAATTTTTGATGTGTCTTCAACTTGATTATTGCTTGATCCAATTATGCCTTCAAGGACTCCATTTCTATTACAAATTTTATGCATTCTTCCTAATTAGTATTAATACTTGTAGTGATAATTTCAATCTAAATTTATAATTATCTGATGATCTCCTCATATTCATTAGTGTTGTTTCTTAGTCTCTCTTCATACATATTGATTTGTTCCTCATAACTCTTACCCAATGATCTTAGTTTTTTATTCTTCCTTCTTTGGAACTTCAAATCCTCTAGATCACTCACCAATTCTACCTTAAGGTTCACTTCAGCCTCTTCTTCATCTGATTCTTCATCATCCATAAGTCTTTTCCTTTTTAAACAACCCTCATTATTTGTTTCTATAGTCATGAATATAGTCCTATTATTATCATGATCATTACTATCATCATCACCATCAAATGTACTTGTGTTACTTACATCAGATGAGCTAATGTATTCTTTGGTATAGAAACTTATCTTATTGTTGAATGATCCTTTATTGCCTTCATACTTCTTAAATCCCTTTTTTCTCTTATTAGGCTTATAAACCTTCTTATCATCACCATGATTTTTATTATGTTCTCCATCATGCTCAATCTTATCCTTGTCAGGACATTTAGATGCAAAGTGACCAATCTTACCATAGTTAAATCATTTGAAAGGCAACTTGCCCTTATACTTACATTATCATTTCCTTTGTTTTCTAACAAATATGGCTTATGTCTTGTCATCATCAATGTTTGTGTCAACATCATTATTTGCCTTCTTAACTTGTGATTTCTTCTTAGCTTTGAATGCAGCTTCCTTATTGGAAGGTCTTCCATCAATTGTTCTCAATTAATAGGCAATCAAGATGCCATGAACCTCATCCATCTGTATTGTGTTAAGATCTTTGATATCCTCCATAATAGACACTTTTTAATCAAACTTGGATGTCAGGGATATCAATACCTTTTTTATTACTATTGATTCTTCCAACTTCTCTCCTAGACATATGATGACATTTACCACTTCATCTACTCTTAATAGATAGGATGTAATTTTTTCATCCTCTTTCATTATCAAAACTTCAAACTACCTTTAGTGGGTCTGTAACTTTACCAACTTGACTTTGGTGTTTCCTTCATATATGGTTTATAACTTTTCCCAAATTCATTTGGTCGTATCATAATGGATGACATTTATAAATTCTACCTCTAAAATACCACAAAAGATGGCATTCATTGTTTTAGAGTTATTCTCACTTGCCTTCTTGCATGTTGCATTAATTGGTGGTATAGAAGGTGGAGTGAATCCATCAACATCAGGTTGCCATATGTCTTAACCTAAAGACATTAGATAGGTCTTTATTAAGATGTTCCAAAATGCATAGTTATTCCCACTAAAGAGAGGAATCTTATTGGTTGATAAACATCCGTATACTTGATGACTATACATGTTTGTGCTTCTAGGATCTCCGCTAAGATGTTAGGCATACTTCAAAGGACCAAGATATGATACCTATTATTAGAATCATAATCACTGGGGGTGAATAGTGTACCAAAAAAATTATTTATATTGTATCCAATGATTCATTAACTATTAAAATAACATTAAGATCTAGCTATGCATAAAAACCATCCACATGAGCATAACATAAGAAAACACACATATAAGTAGGAAACCCTAAATAGGAAGAAACCCAAATATTATCAATAAAAATAGAATATATTCATATAAAACAAAATATCAAATTATATTGAGCACCAACTCAACATGGATCACCAACCCCAATGACATAAATCACCCACTTGACTAAGCTTTAACAAGCACCTACTTGCAAGAAAATACCAATTCCCTAAATGACTCAGGACCAACTCATACACCTATTGAATTTTGACCACCACACTGCTGATCTATATTTATGATCTCATTTTAATACCTTTTTCTTCTCTACCAAGAAATAATTTATTCACTTATATTACTTTTTTTCAAAATGGGCCTAAACTGCCTTGTATATATACAAGTCTCATGATCACACATCACTTGGTTGGCCACACACCTTAAAAATATTAGGTTTTTAATAAATATGTCTTATAATATATTATTAACATGATTAAAATGAAATTTTTACCCTTTTTTCTCTACAACAACTCAATTAGGCCTCATTTCTCGTTTAGGCCTCATGGAGACCTAATTGCATTAGGTATATCTTTTTATCATCAAATCTTGATTCTCTTAGGCCAAAATAGCCTTTTTAACTAATTAAAACCATTAAATAAATTATAAATATACCTATACTAAACTCCTCCATGATTTATTAGACATGTGTCTTTTATTCATACCATGAAAGCTCCTTTAGGACCAATTGCCTTATTAGGCCTATGTACCTTAACAGTGTCTTTGCAAAAATGAAGATCAAATACTCTTAGGCTATTGAAATATGAAAAATTAAAAATGTATATAGGTTATCCATGAAATTATTTTCATCAATTTTTTTTTTTAAACTTTCACTTAGGATATAAAGGCTCAAGAACATATCTGTAACTCACTCACTTAGAGCTACCAATTTACCTCAAAGACCACTCATCGTGACTTAGACCTCCAAAACCTATGTAGACACTTTTCATGACTCTTTATGAATGTATATGTTCCTATGATATATATAAACCATTATTATATGAAAAATTCATATGATCTATTGCCAAATATTGGTCTTATAAACCAATTTCTTGACCTTATATCACACAGTCTTATCTAAAATAGACATGTCATTTTGTGAGAAAATTTTCACCATACTCACTAACCTAAAAAACTTATTCCTAGCATGAAAATGAGTTAAAATTTATAAATAAACTCTTATTTCACTTTTTTCATCAATTTAACATGCTCAGACTCTCAAATCCATCTTCTCATCTCCACCTAGATTTTTCATTGTTCACACCATTAGGTCTATCTATGAATGGCTAACTTGGATGAACAAATTATAACTCTTTAAGGCTATAAACTATCCAAAAATAATCATGGAAATGAAAAATTAGTCTCTATATTATTTTCCCATTCATTTTATTTTCTTGACTAAAGAAACTTTTGAGAGCTATAACTTCTTGACAAATAATCCTATATCTGTGCATTTTTTCTCTCATCTAACTAACCACCACCACCTAGAGGTACCTAGGAGAGTTAATACATAATAAAATATATTTTATACGAAATTAAATAAATTTTAAGCTTATTTTAACAAGAATTTTCACATCAGGTCCCTATTAGGGTTTTATTGAGGTTTAACATAGGTTTTAGTGTTAAGGATTGTGCATAAAGGGATACCCCTTAAATACAAAACCAATGCCTAGATGTTTTATCTAGGACCCTTCCCCATCTTTCCTTAATATCTTAAGTTCAAATTTAGAGGTTAAATGTGCCAAAAAACATTTGGAAGTGCTTCTCAGGGCTTGAGACCTCATTTTGTGAACTTGAGAAAGCCTAATATAGTTTTTTATGTAATATTATTAAAATCATGACCTCAAAATTTATGAAAATGCATAAAAAAAACTTATATCACCTCTTTAAATTCTAACATATGCATAATTTCCTATAAAATTTATCTTCATCCCTCATTAAGCCAAGCGGGGACTAAGAGAGGTCTAGGTGTAGGCTTAGTCTAAAGGTTCAACCCCTATAGGCTCACTCTAAAACTTTCATGAATGGTTCAATTCCTCACATACTTTCTAAAATAGTTCCATATAGCCTTCACATGCTATTTTTCATTTATTTTCATGCACAAACCTCTTTATGTCATGACTATGATTCTTATGTAACTTTGACACCAATGACATGTACCTTCATGAAACCATAAGGCATTAGTCAACTTCAAATTATCTCTTTATCTTTCTCTCATTACATCAATTTATCATGAAACCACTCTCTCAATATCCCTTGTCACATCATACACTACCAACTAGGATTAGTCACCTTTGTCATTCACCTTCACAAGATACACCTATGACATCAATGACAATACTAAAAAAAATTCTTCTTAAGGATAAATTATCCATTTTATTTGATTTAATCAACTAATTATTACTATATTAATTTTGTGTGATTTTTTCAATGTTTAAAATCAAATAATTATCCCAGTTAATTGATCTAGAATGTCAATTACACAAGAAACATTTTGACTTAGGATGAATCAAATGAAGTTGATGATTTGATATAGTGTATTTACCTAATCAATGATGCAAAAATGTGTTTCATAATATTTTAATCAAGTTTACAAGTGAATTTTAGTGTTTTAGTGGTTTCTAACATAATTTTTATATTATTTTAGAAAGCAATTATGATTTACAATTTCAACATGAAAGAGATGAAAGTGGAGTGTCTACACATATAACCACACAATGCCTAAAATTTTATATATATCCTTCATATTCAGTTACAAAACCTCATCAACTTTCTTTTATCCTGGATAGCTATGTTTAGGGTAGGAAAGTATCATCAACATTATTTTTCCTAATCCAACACAAATGTCCTTACCTTAAAAATAATCAAATTAAAAAAAAAGTGTATAGGTCAGCAAAGAATGTTACTAACCCTTTCGTGAGGATAATTTCAAAAGATCTTGTATAAATACAAGACAAAACCAATTCAATAAAACATCTATCAATTATCAATCAATCACACCTTCAAGATCAGCCAATCAATTTCACAACTAATTTATTATACCCTATTCATTCAAATTTTCATATCAATCATAGGAGCAATAATGATACAATTCTAAAACACTCAAAATATAGCCCATGAGCCATATTTGTCAATTTACAAACTAGATCACTATATGCATTGTTAGATAGTATTATGTACCATTATGAAAACACATTCCCACACACAGGGTAGAACTATATAAGTCTGAGGTCTACTTTGGAGTATATTATATGTAGTGAATGCTCATTACAGAGGGTTTTTAGGGTCATATAGACACCTTGAGCCCACTAACCCACTTTTGGTAAGGTAACCTAACCTATTTTTGAAATCTAGGGTTTTGATCTAAAAATAGTCATCGGTATCCTATGCACAAGATCCATATACATCAAATGAAAGGTGAAAAATTTATAAATACCTAGGCATTTACATCTTGATATAACTATTATGTCAGATAGCATAGTTGGGTTAGGGTTTGGATAGTAGTATTGATGCAAATGTTTTTGGGGCAACACAAGTGTCTAGGTAACTAGAAAGAATATTTATAAAATCTAAAAATTATTTTATGAAATTTCGATAGCCTATTTCAAAACATATACATCTCTTATCTATTTGGGAATAATTACATAAGCTAAGTATTTTTTATTTTTTGTGATTGTGCAATCAAAAATATTTTAGTATTGTACTTTCTATATTTGTATTTTTTTAATTCAGCACTAAAATTAAATATCATAAACTAAATTATTTAATAATTTTAATTTTAGGAATAGGTTATCTCACTCTTAAATAACCTATTCCTTATGTACCTTAATTTTTAAAAAGGGTTAAACATTTGGTGACCTAACCTCTAAGTCTTCTTGTGCAAAACTCTAGTTTGGCATAGGGTTTCTTGATTTCCAATTTATGATTTCTAATTTATAAATTGTTACAATCATAAAATCAAAATTGAATTTATAAAAATAAAAATAAATCATGTTAAGTATGGAATTACCTATCAATTATTTCATCATACCGTATATAATGGTAGTCATTATTTTTTACATTCCATATATATCTAAATCAATTAGAACTATAAAAAAGAGAGTATTTTCAAACAACATAGACATAAAACCTATCTTTTCAACTCTTTATTTCATGAGATAGAACCTATGAAACAAGTTCCTCTTATTCCTAAACTAGTAATCAAATATAAGGGATCTGGTCGTGTTGAGAAATCAAGCACTACACATACCAAACACTCAATTTTTGACCTTGTTCAACAATCAATTATTTATAAGGATATACTTTATGAAATATTGTGCAAAACTCAAGTACCAAATTACATAACGTTGGCTTATTTTGTGAATATTATGAAATATCCAATAAGTAACGCAAATATTGTTCCTTTTGATCACAAAAATATACCCTCAACGAATATCATTGATCAATATTTACCTTTGTCAATACAAATTTACCTTGATCAAGGTAACCAAATCGAATAAATGCAATGGATCTCAATGGCATACCATATTTCAAATCATTTCAATGATTCTATCCATTAAATTTCACTTTCTGATTTGTTACATAAGTTCCCCCCATAAATGGATATCTTTTTAATGACATTACATATGACAACCTTTCCAAGTAATATGGTACCACCATATGTGACCTTTGTGTTGAAATCTATTAAATGAACCAAGCATAATATTTCACTTTAAATAAGGATTTACCACATCAACATACTAATGAGATATACTTTCCTTTATTTATTCAAATGTTTATTCATTCAAACATGGAGGAAAATGTTTAAAAATATGTCAAAACACTACTCAATCTAGTATTACAATAATCTAATCAGCTTATTATATCCAATGCACCTAAGAGACAATTTACACAATTGTTTGAGTCTCTAGATTTGCTACTTAAGAATTGTGTGGGGTGTTTATTAGTATCTTTCCCTCCTCCCATTTATGTTTATAAAAGTAGACCTGTAGATATGATGAGTTTTTTATTGTGAATATCACTGAGGCATTGAGCATTCTATGAACATATGTTATACCTTGAAACATAAGATCAAAGATCTTATTGATAGTCAGAAACGTACCTTTGAAGATCCTACAAAGGATTCAATTCACAACTTGGGGACCATCCAAACCAAATGATATTTAATGATGCATTTCATGATAATTATAATACAAATATGGAAGCAAAAATGGCATATCATGCACATAATACTCAACCATATTATGATCACCTATTAGATGGAAATATTTTTACCCTATAGTACACAATTCCCCTATAGTTATGAGGTATTATATCATAGTTTCAAATTTCCATATGAGTATCCACTTGAATAATAAAATTTTGTTCAATGACCATTGATTATACAAACTATTAAGGTTAATCATATCTATAAGGATAAACAAACAAAATACCCATTTCCTAGGCACCCATTACTTGAGAGGCCTTTATATTAGTAAGATATATTGGAATCTTTGAGATCCTCATTCACACTTCCATGACACAGTCATTTACCTACATAAAACTAACATCTTTTCAAACAAGTAAAAAGACCCACTATTCCACAAAAGAAATTATAGAGCACAAGAAAATGGGTTCCATGAAATCCTAAACCTTAAATTATTACTTCACCACCACATAATATTATGAGTCATATGTATAGTACTAAAGATTTTCTAATTTTAAATTTGGAACATATACATGATCCTTGGTCTCATGACCATTTTATTATACCATATTTAGAGAATAGATCATGTTGTTTGATTTATGTTAGTAGATATCATATCATTTATATATAAACATATGTTTCATAAGTACTTGAGTGTGATATAGGCATACATTAGACCGATGATATCTCAAGCATACAAATGTTGTACCTTTCCTCTTCCAACATGATATGTTACGTTGAGAGCATCTTGATTATATATGATCATGATTGACATAGGTTATATTGTTTTAGGATCATTTTCAATTATATTATATAACTTATATATCTTACACATGCCTATACTCATGTTATTATCTTACATAGTGTATTTGATATGTTATTTTACATGACATTTTGATATCACATGCATGTAGGTACTAGTATGACATGATTATTCTAGTTTTTTATATACAATTACCTCATATATTTAGAATATATTACTTGTATGTAATTATTTGTTTCTTTATATTTTTTATGTAACATTTAAACATGTCCATTTATTTATTAGCCAAATTTACCTAAGTGTTACTTGTTTATTAGGTGTGTATACATTTTCTAATCTCTTCCACTTGAGTGTATATAATTTGAACATTCCCCTTATTTGTGGTCTCCTTGGACCCATCTTTGTGTGACATTTGAGTACTTTTGTGTGTATTCTTGCTTTTTTGTTGATATTTTTATATTATATACATTTACATTATTCTTGATCATGTATCTTATGGATTTTTATGTATTCATACTAATAGTTTCATATATTCATCTACATTGACATGACACTACTATATTATTCTTTACCACATGATTCATACAAATACAACATAGTTATATTATCCTTTTTAGATAAGGTGATTATCACTTCTTTTTAATCCAATTACTCAAAAGTGGGGAATATTAATGGGGGAAGGTCATAGAATACATGAATCCACATAAATAGGGTTGATAGAATGATCAAAATTTGGTTTAATTTACATAGTTTAGATTATTCAGATATACATTTGGGACAAAATTTTATGCATTGGATACATATTTAGGATAAACATTATAACTTTTTTGGTAAATATTATATACATGTTATAGATCAAGGGCCACATCTTCATAGATACTTTATCTTGAGACATATTTGAGGTGTACATGCACCAAATTAAAGATACACTTTTAAAACTATGCATACATTTATGCACTAACCTTACCAAGATGCAACATTTGGGATTTTATATGTTGCACTAATTGATTCTTTTTTATTAGTGTGATCAATATTTTTCACCCTGAATGTACTTGGAAATATGGTTCTGTTATTTTGGGTTCATATGATTACACCATTTGACTTGGGTGAGATTATCTAGATTGGTTACACTTGAGTTGTGTAATTGAGATTTTGTGTCATCAATAGACTTGGAATAACTCATCCTTATACCAAACTAGGGGTATTATCACCCTCTAATTTTCCCTCTTCGCATATCCAAGGTTTAAATATTAACCTCTCTCTAATGTCTTAGCTAGGAAGCCTCTTTACCAGGATAAAATACCAAGGGAAAACATGGTTACATTGACACACAAATGTACTCCTTCCTCACTCTCTTCCTTTCAATTATTTTTAACTTATTCATTTTTCAATTATATACACTAATTACACATGTAACATGTTCTTGGTTTTAGGTCATTCACATACATCAACTTTAGTTTGGCTCAAGAAAATACAACTTGTGTTTTACACACCATGGTATATTTTCTTTCCTTTAATCTAGTAATTTTATCTTTATGAATTAATAAATTAAAGTTGGGGGAGTGTTGATGCCTAAAATTGTATCATAGGGCTACAAAGTGATTAATAAACACTTCTCATTTCTGGATCCAAATAATCCATTACATGAGTTATAGGTTATGATATTCTTGATATCTTTAGTGGAATATCTACAAAGCAAATGAACTATTTCACAAAATTTATAATTGTTTATTTGTTGGGAACAACCATGGACTAATACTTTAATTGTGGAATATGAAGTAATCTAAACTAAGTGAAGTGAATTATGATCAAAACCTAATCCTAAATTCTAATCTAGCATGGATAATAATAATGAAATCTAAAATAAAGTGAATTGATGAAAAAATGAGCAAAAGGAGGGTAGGGTAGAACGTTTTGATTTTTAGTCCAATCATTTGAAAAAATTTAAATTTCATCCAAACATGCACTAAAACTAATATATGACCTAAAATAACTAAATCTCAAATCCTATCATATATCAGGCAAACATCTAAGGATAGTAGAAATAATGCAAATAAGAACTAGATTAAATTTAAAGGTGTACCCTACAAATAAATTTCATAAGCATATTTGTAAGAAGATCAAAGAAAATTAAATGAACCTAAGATTTTTTAGTAAATATAGCATAGGAACAAATTGACAACTTTGAATTTTAATGTACACATCTAGAATCCATGAAAACCATTCAAGTCTAAACATCCAAATAGGTAATTGAAAGAGCATCCATAATAAAAAACACACAAATAAATATTGGAAAATCTTTACATAATTCCTTTCTTGTATTAATTTCTTAAATTTTACATAAAGTCTTTCTCAAAAACTCCCTCCCCTTTACAAATGACAATACCACTTTTATATAAGATTAAGGAGGCACATCGATCAATCATGTCAAATGACAATTATACAAGTGTCCATGATAGTTGTAATTCTAAAATCTTATATAATTAATGACACTTTATAAAGGACTGACCTATAAGAAATGCACTTTACAATATTACACATGCTTTTACAAAAATAATATTCCCTTTTCAAAATATATATGTTTATTTATAAAATAATATTCTAAAGTTAAAAAATTTGAATTTTGGAATCCCTTATTGTTATATTCTTTTGCCTTTGTTACATGATATTCATTTTATAATGTTACTCATTGATCATCTTGAGATTGACAATGGGTTCCATGAAGAGCTCCTTTTCTTGATCTTCTAGGTTCTTCAGATCTTTGTTAGCTCTTTCTAATGCCTCTTTGATGCTCCTTATATCACTAATATTCTCATTAACTAATAAAATCATGTCCATGATCCTTTTATTAGTTACACCTATCTTTCTTTGGCCTTGATTCCTTACCTTATGTATTAACTATGTAGATATTTACTTGAATTCCTTATATGGGATTAAACCAATTGGACTGAGTGTAGTAGGATATTTGATTAGAATCCCCAATATGTGGGTTATCTTATCCTCTAACTATTTGAGATCATTAGAAATGTCTCCCATGATCTTATCCACCAATATTTCTATGGCCATATTTAAATGTGTTAATTTCACTATTCTAAACCTAGGGATTTGGTCATTTGTTAGGACATTGATCAAATGCTTTACTTTTTTGATTGAATATTTCCATTTTATAACTTGGACTATATCCATACAATTTTAATTGTTTACTACATCTTAATTATATCTTATGGCCTTAAAGGATATAAATAATTCATTCATGGTGGTCTAAGATTGGGTGACCATCCCTCCTAGAATTGATAAGATAGCTTACTCTTCAAGGTTCTTGTTTTGTTGCTTTAAGCCCTTGATGGCTGCCTACAATTATTTTATCCATGCGTGGGATAATTCAAAAACATCTTCCTCAAATATAGGGTCTTCACCAAGCCTCTATCACCACTTTTGAGTCAAATTGGTCAATGTCTCTACCCTTTGATATATCATATCTTCACTTCCTACCATGACTTTCTTTTCTGTTACTCTTTGTAATCTATCAGTTTCTAGATAAAAAATTTCTCCAACTATAGATTGAGTCACTTATGGGATAGGGATCTCAATTTATGATGGATCTATTGAATCATTTTGTGTAGATAATATTCTTTCCTCCTCCTCTTGCAAAGTAACTATCCATGGCTTAATCATTTGATGCACAAGAATTTTAATATCCTTCATCATAGCCTAAGGATGATGTATAGTGGGCATTCTCTCCAATCTAGGTTCATACAAGAACCATTCTAGAATTGGTGGGCCATAAAATATGTTTTCTTTACTAAATAAATTAACTTCACTTAGAGGAGTAGTAAAAGTCACTTTGCATCTTTTTACTTTAGGAATAATGGTTAGCTTAACCTTCCTCTTAAGGTGTCAATAAGAACTAAGTCCAATACTTTCTCTTTTCCCTTCTCTTCCTCAACCTTTATCTCCTAATAATTTGAATCTACCTCATAAGCTATTGATAAAATCTTAAGTGCATCCTCAATAGTCTCATTAGGATTTAATTCTATGATATTAACTTCTTCTTTATGTGTCTCTTATTATGTTATTTTATGAAGTTCATGAGCTAATGAGCTAGCTATTTCAGCCAGCCTTTTCTCCTCAGGCTTATGTTCTATTTGTGTCTCTACTTGGGCACTAAATGATGGAGGTCTAGAAGGTTCACCACTGATCAAATGATATTTCTTGGGTCCTAATTACCATCTATCATCCACCTTTTGATTTATTTTTAATCTAGACTTAGGTCTTATATTATGTTCCTTCATCCTTTTGGTGACTTCAAAGTGGATGCCTTGATGTATATAGGATCAAAGGAACTAGGCTCATGATAATATGGAATATTTAGGATCCCTTTTATTTTAAAATAATCCTTAACTTTCCCATAGGGGTCTCACTATCTATGTTCATCAATCTCTATATTGAAAAATGATCTATATTTTAATGTTGCTTCAATACTATTCCATTATCTAAATATAGTCTTTCCAATTGTCATTGGAAAGATATGAAGGAGTCCCTTTCCCTTGGTCTTACATAGACCATCTACACCATGGAATAATTAGTAATCTACCTCTTACTCAACCAACTTATTAGGAATATGGACACGTAGCTTGAGAGGAGAATTTTAAGTTCCCTTAATTTTAATGACAGTATAGTCTGGATAAAACCATATATCTTCCATTATTTCTATATATTTCTTGATTAATGGACTAATTCTTGACATGGGGATACCATTTATAGCTTTAGTCAAGGCTGGATAGACATAATCATAGATAAATTGAATATGATCCCTATATTTGTAGATGTGCAACTTAGAATAATATTGAGAAACTAATTGGGTTCCATTTGGAGACTACTCCCTTTGATTTGGAATATTTATTATTGCACATAAGGCATCTAGGAGGTAAGACATCATGTAAAACTAAGCTTTCTTCTTACGCTTAATTTCATATATTTGTATACTCAAAGAGATACTGATTATTTTACCCAAAGGAGGGACAATTACCTTTTCAACAATAAATTAGACCATAGGCACCCATACTGGGTCTACATATGTAGTGGTTACATTTCCACACAACTTTTTCAAAACTATCATTAGCATTCTAACCCCTATTCTAAAATTAATGGTAGGAATTTTTTTATTAATATTTGAAAAGACTTGGTTCTCAAAATTTGACCACATGGTAAGGGTGTCTATCAAATTATGTTCTTTAGCCATAGAATTGATCCAAGAGGTTGAATGCCATTGATTGATCTATGTTCTATTCATCATGGTTTTGACATGCATCACTACGACATTCATTTAGGTCTCTTTGAAAATTCATCTCAATCTCACTCCATTGGATCTTTTTTGCATGGATTAATGTGCACCATTTATTTTGATCCCACTACTATTAAACTTGCCCCGTATGTACCATTGATATTTTGAATAGTTTTCATGATGATGACACATTTCATTATTTTGTTCCTCTTAGGACTTATTTGATGTGATGGCTTTACACTCACCATCGATATGGATATGTATGTTAGCACATGCACCATTAATCTTTGGAACACTTATTGGGTTTTAATTATGGGTCATGGTCATGACATGTGGCATATTCTCACTCCTTTTTAGGGTTTTTAACTTAATGACCTAGATTAAAACTTGTTCACCATCAATCTTGGACTTGATCTCTGAGATCTCACCACTTGTCATCCTCACATCGATTCATTCTTGTGGGTAATGAAAATAGACTAAATTAAGGCTTGGGGAACCTCAAGGACTTATAAAATTTGAGCCTGAGGTTTTGGTCATGTTAATAAACATGATTAGAAATTTAGGATAGAATTTAAAATAAGCCTAATACATAATTAAAATGTTCTTACATAAATTTGATCTCCCATAAATTTTAATCTAGTTTTAAATACCTAGGCTAAGACATATTAGACTAAGATTTTTCATGATTTAACTATAGATTCAATTAATTGATTAAAAGACCAAAGTTTGATCAAAATAAAGGATCAAGTTAACATCATTATTTAACCAACTAAGGGTTAATTTGTCATTAAATTACAAAACCCTAAATTGTTCATTCCAATGACACTTCATTAAACTTGCAACATGGAAACACAGATCAAACATTAGCAATATTGGATAAAGTCAAAAGAAAATTAAATGTTGACATGCCAAATGTAAACATGATGAGAACCATGAAAGCTGAAGCAAACATAATATTCAATAATGTAATTTAGATCAATTTGAATGTCAATTTATAACACAATTTACAAAAGTGAACAATGGTCCTCATTTTTTAAAAATGGGGGTATGTTGACATCAATAAGGTGTAGATTCTTAAATCTATATTTATGTGTTAAACTATTCTTGTATAGTTGACAAATATATCTCAAGGATCTACCCTTCAATTTGACCTTCTTTACATCTAAAAGGCTAACACTCACACCTAACTAGGTATAATCACTTACTTCTTAGTCTAATCCTGACTATATGGATCACCTATTACCATATAATTCCTAAAATTTGATATCTATAATATATAGTTAATTACAAAACCTCAACAACTTTCCTTCATCCTAAATAGTTGTGTTTAGGGTAGGATGGTAGCATTGACACTATTGTCCCTACTCTAATGCAAGTTTCATTACCTTACAAACAATCAAATTTTAAAATCTTTCAATGTTTATAGATCAGCCAAAGAATTTTGTTAACCCTTTTGTGAGGATCATTTCAAAAGAGCTAGTATAAATACAAATAAAAAAAATTCATTTCAACATCTATTAATTACCAAGAAATCACACCTTTAAGCTCAATCAATTAATTGTAAAACTAATATATTCTACCTTATTCATTCATATTTTCATATGAATGATAAGAATGGTCATACTACGAGTCTAAAATACTCAATATTTATCTTGTGAGATATATTTGTCAATTTACTAGTTAGATCACTACATGCATTTTCATATAGTATGTTTCACCTTTGTGCACACACATTTACATAGATAGGGGAGAACTACATAAGTCTAAGGCCATCTTTGGAGTATTGACTATATACGTAGCATTCATTAGCAAAGGGGTATTTGGGGTTAGCTCAACATCATGATCCCACTAACCCATGTTGGGCAAGGTAACCTAACCTAAGGTTGAGAGCTAGGGTTTGAGATTAAAAAAATCATCAACATAATATGTGAGAGATATAGATACATTAGATTAAAGATGATATAAAACCCAAAAAGATATAAGTGTGACATCTTGATATAATGAATATTTTTTTACAAGATAATGGTGTCAGGATTTGGATAGTAACTTTGACATAAGTGTCCATAAGATGACACAAATGTCTAGGCAACTATAAAGAATATTTATAGGTTTTGATGATTATTTCCCAAACATCAAAAATCTTATTTCAAAACATGTACATCTCATATCTATTTGTGCATCACTGCATAAGCTAAGTATTTTTTCCTTTTGATTATGCAATAAATATATTTTTAAGCATTGTACATTCTATATTTAGTATTTTCATAATTTAGCACTAAAATTTAATATCATAAACTGAATTATTTAATTGACCTACTTTTATGAATAGGTTATTTTTATTTAAAATAGCTTATTCCCCCCAAACCTTAATTTATAAAAAGGTTTAAACAATATCAACTCTTATTACCCCATTACATTCACCATTTTTTATGAACCAAGATTATATAAGGGTAAGGTGAGAATGTAAGATTGGTTATTTGAAGTAAGCCACTAAATATGGCCTTCAAACTTGAAATGTATAAAAAATAAATTACATATCTAAAAATTGAAAATAATTTAAATGTACATAAAAAATAAAAACTATAGATCTGATCTTTAAAATTGCATACATAATGATATTAATCTTATTGATATTTTATACCATATTAAAATATCTAGATAGGCCCCATAATCATGTTATAAACCACAAGACAGACACCCATAATGCATGCATAAATAAATCTATGAAACCTTTAAAAATTATAAAACATATTTATCAAAGTATCATATCTACCTATTTATAATAAAATCATTGACATGAATCTTCAACAGTAACACTCATCCATAATATGCCTCATCTATTAGTCATATATGTTCTTATATAGATAAGAGAGAAAGTTAGGGTTATGGTTAGGGTTTTTGATAGTAATTAAAAATTGAATGATAAAAAACATATTATTACCATAATATAATTAAGTATTCACTTAATTGTAATCTTATCTAATAATAGGTTTTAAATAAGTATTGACCAACTAGTACCTACCCATAAATTAAAAATGAATATTACAAGTGCATCTTAAAACCATACAATAGTGTATAAGTAATTAAATACACTAATACCGTTGACAAGTTGTGGACTAATTTATTTCTATGAATCCTTAAGGAATATGCATTACATTGGTTCTATGGCCTCCCATTCCAATTAATTAATTCATTTAATCCCTTGGTTCATCATTTTATAACATATTTTCAAATTAACATCATTTAAAAATTATCTTATTCCCAAATTTTCAAAACTCAAGCAAGGATCCAATCAACTAATTCATGACTATGTACTTTGGTTTAATACCATGCTTTCTAATATGGAAAATCCTATGGCAAAAAATGAGTTAAAATATATCTTCAAGAAAAATTAGCTTGCCCCTCTCCTTGTGTTTATTATGCTCACAAAATAAAAATCATTTGATGAGTTATGACATACAATTAGGGATCAATAATTTATGCTCATATAGTTTAATAAGCTCAAATGCATTCCTAATTCTATGACTAATTAAACTACAAAATTTTAAAGAAAACCAAGTTATAAGGTTAAAATGAATGATAATACAAATGACAGAAAAATGTTTAATGTAGTTTCATAAGCTACTAATAAGATTGTCTTATCCAATCAAGAAAAAAAACAATTTTTGTTATTATCTCAACCTCCTCATAATATTTTTTAGAAGTTACTTTAGTACAGTTTTTTATATTTCCTTCCACATAAGGAGGCTGATATGACTAAGACTCTACCTAATGTAAATGATATAAATGCATATTGTGACTACCATATATTGGAGGAAAATTCTACAAGATAAGAAATAATATCCAAGATATTATTGATAATAAGATTATTTAGCATGGTACACCTATGAATGATTTAGGGTCATAACCAAATGGGAATACAAAGTTGAAAATATTTTATGACCCTTTTTGCAATTCATTCATAAATATAAACTAAGGATACTTTTGAGGTTCATATGACATATAATTCATAACTTCCTCCTTAAACATATGATCACCAATATCATTAGTACACTTACAATAAATCCTATATAAAAACTTAAAACTTATTTTGATGAAAATGTTATTATGTAGGATAATCCTACTTATACTTATATATAATTATTTATACAATCATAAATTAATTCTTATCCTATACATAGTGTCATGGTATAAAATGGTTCAAGTAAAAATACTTATGTAGTGATAATCCTTCATACTCTTAGATATACACAAGTATTTTATTGATACAACAAGGATAGCTAAAGGATTTGATGACAAAAAATATAACCCTCTTTCATGCATTGTGCTACCACTTAAGCTAGGCTCTACAGTAGTTGCTAATTTATTATTAATATTTCCATGTACAAGGGTGTATTTTAATTTGTTAGGATGCCCTTGGATACATAATCTCTATGTAGATTTATCTTCAGTACATAGATGTGTCAATTATTTACATGGCATTAGAGTGGTAATAGTTTCAAGTATTCCATGAGTATCCCATTCAACCAAAATAATTTATTCATATAGCCCCACCACCATCTATATAATTTACTCTACCTATTCACATTCATTTTACATATTCAATTACCCTACCTATTCAATTTCATCCTCTATTTTCATTTACTATACCTATTCTAGTTCATTCCATGTATATAGTTCAAATGAAGGTGGTTGACTTTCTTAAATGGCCAATGCTTCAATCCCATTAAATTAAAAATTTATTTAGGACTCATAACAACCATTATCTACTTTATCATATCCTAAGCTAGTTCCACATGTTTCTCCTACTATATATTGGATTTAATTAGATACTATGCTCCCTATAAATAATCATCATACATAAGATCCTAGGCTTCATGATGATGATGGTTACATTAAAGCAAGAGATCATTTGTTAGATTTATATGTAGCTACATATGATACTAATTTATCATTATTAGTGACCATTATCATTTTAACATTGGACATACATATGTTCATCCCCTTGATTAGATAATTTATTATAATTTTTACATAAGCATTTGTTCAAAATATTTCAAAAAGAGAAAAAAATAAAATATTCCAAAAAATATAAAATCAAGACCTAATCATGACATGTTTACTAGTTATACATCATTCATTATGTCATTGATGTCATGTTTGGTAGATTACATATCAATTTCTATACACATGTATTTATTGGTATATATTATTGAGATTCAAGAAATATATGTTTTACATTATACATATATCTATAAATGTAGTACATTCCTACACATAAAGGCCATGCCCATGTTAGACACATATCATTTCATAGGATAAATTTTTATTGATTATATCTTTCTATGACCTTTTCATTTATCATGTTTAGCTGCATTTATTTTTTAAACATATTTTTGTCTTTTTTAATATTCATTACAGTGATACATTTCATGGATATTTTATGTTTCTATCTTATGACATTGGCATAGTTGAATAACTTAGACTACTTTAACTTGTAATATGCTTCATTATTTCTCTTTCATTTCTTATATATTAATCATTTATTATATTTATTTAGCTCTTTATTTAGTGTATGACACTTTTTGATTGAGTGTATCATTGTATGTCTCTTTATTGGACCCTTCCCTTTTCTTATTCCTTTTGCTTGATTGAGTTTTCATTATGACTCTTTATGTAGGTCCATGCATTTATTTAAAACTATTGTTAATAAATACATTAATTTTATGGATTCTCATTTTTTGGGTCCTACCTTCTTGTGTGATATTTGATTATCCATTAAGTGTGGCTACTTCCTTTTTATGTGACATTTTATTCTCTATTGAATTTTTATTTTTTTATAGTGTGTAATTTTATTTTCCATTGAGTGTGGATATTTTCTTAAATCTAGATTTGTGTTAAACTAGTCTTGTACACTTAAAAAATATATCTCAAGGTTATACCCTTTAGTTTAACCTTCCTTACACTCAAAAGGATCACACTAACCACCTCACTAGGCCTAATTACATAGTTATTATTCCAATCATGATTATTATAATTATCTAGATCACTTATAGCCATAAGATGCCTAAATTGTGTTATATATCCTTCATAGTTCGTTACATAACATTAACAACTTTCATTCATCCTAGATAGGTGCATTAAGGTAAGGTAGTAGTATTGATGGTATTGTCCTTACTTTAACACAAGTTTACTTACCTTACAAGCACTCATTTTTAAAAATCTTTCAAATTGTATAGATCACCCAAAGAATGGCATTAACCCTTTCATGAGGATAACTTTAAAAGAGATAGTATAAATACAAATCAAAACTAATTCATTTAGACATCTATCAATTACCAAGAAATCACACATTTAATTTGAATAATCTAATTACACATCTAATCTATTATAACTTATTAATTATTATTTACATATAAATAATAAGAGCAGACATACTACAAATCTGAAGCACTCAAAATTTAGCTCATGAGACATATTTTTCAAGTTACAAATTAGATCACTACATGCATTTTCATATAGTATGTTTCACCTTTGTACACATAAATTTGCACAAATAGGGGGAAATACATAAGTCTAAGTCCCTATTTGGAGTATTGGATATGTGGGTATCACTCATTTATAGAGGGCTATTTGGGGTCATCTTAACATTGTAATCCCACTAACCCATTTTTGGCAAGGTAACCTAGCCTAAGGTTGAGAGCTAGGGTTTGAGCTAAAAATAGAAATCAAAATCCTATGTGTGAGATCTAGATACATTAGAAAAAATGTGATAGAAAACCTAAAAATATCTAGGTGGTGGCATCTTGATACAATGAATATGTTTTATAAGACAGTGTTGTTGAGATTTAGATAGTGGCATAAATGTAAATGTCCATATGATGAAGTAAATGTCTAAACAAGTAAAAATAATATTTCCATAATTTGGAAACTATTTTTTAAACATAAAATATATTATTTCAAAATTTCTATATCTCATATCTATATGTGCATCATTTCATAAGCTAAGTATTGTTTCTTCTTTGTGATTGTGTATTTAGCATTGTGATTTCTATATATAGTATTTTTATAATTCATCACTAAAAATGAATATCGTAAACTAAATTATTTAATGGGACTAGTTTTAGGAATAGGTTATCTCACTCTATAATATCCTATTCCCCCTAATCATTAATTTATAAAAAAGGTTAAACAACATAAACACTTATTACCCAATTGCATTCACCATTTTTTCATCAACTAAGATGCCATAAGGGTGAGGTGAGAACATAAGATTGGTTATTTGTAGTAAGCCAATAAAGATGTCCTTCAAACTTGAAATGCATAAAAAATAAGCTAAATATCTAAAATTTAAAAATAATTCAAATGTGTAGAAAAAATGAAAATTGTAGATCTGATATTTAAAATCACATACATAATGAGGTGAAGCTTTTTAAGATTTTATACCATATTAAAATATCTAGATATGGTCCATAATCATGTTAGTTACCACAAGACAAACATCCACAATGCATGCATAAATAAATCTATAAAAGCTTTAAAAATGATAATACATATTTATCAAGTAGCATATATACCCATTTAGAATAAACTCATTGACCTAAATATTCAATAGTAACTCTCATCCACAATGTACCTCATCCACTAGTCCTATATGTTATTATATAGATAAGAGAGGAAGCTAGGGTTATGATTAGGGATTTGGAGATTAGTTATAAATCATATAAGAAAAACCTATTATTTTCATAATTTAATTAATTATTTAATTAATTGATAATCTTCTCTGATAATACATTTTAAATAATTATACACCAACTATTGTCTACCCATAAATTTAAACTTAACATTAAAAGTGCATCTTAAAACCATACAATAGTGTATGAATAATTAAATACACTAACAACATTGAAAATTTGTTGACTTATTTATTTCCATGAAATATTAAAGAATATGATTTTCATTGGTTATATGGCCTCCCATTCCAATTAATTAAGTCATATAATCCCTTGATTCATCATTTTATATCACATTTATATAGTAACATCATTAAAATTTATCTTATTCTCAAATTTTAAAAAATCAAACAAGGATAAAATGAACCAATTAGTGACTATGTAATTTGGTATAATACCACACTTTCTAATATGAAAAATCCCATGGCCAAAAATGAGTTAAAATATATCTTCAAGAAAAATTGGCTTTCCCCTCTCCATGTGTTTATTATGTTCAATAAATTAAAATCATTTGATGTGTTATTCTATAAAATTAGAGATCAATAAGTTATGGCCATAGAATTTAATAATCTCAAATATGTTCCTAATTCTATAACTACTTAAACTACAAAATTTTAAATAAAACTAAGTTACAATTTTAAAATTAATGACACTAAAAATGAGATAAAAAATGTTTAATGCAGTGTCATAAAATACTAATCTGATTATCTTACCCGAGCAACAAAATCCACAATTTTCATTATTACCTCAACCTCATCATAATATTTTGTATAATTTACTTTATTACAACCTTTTATATTTTCTTACACATACAGAGGTTGATATGACTAAGCCTCTACATAATTAAAATGATAGAAATGCATATTGGGACTACTATATATGTAAGGGACATTTTACAAGGTAAAAAATTAGATCCATAATATTATTGATAATAATATTATTGAATATGGTAAACCTATGAATGATTCAGGACCACAACCAAATGGGAATACAAAGTTAAAAATATTTTATGACCCTTTTCTAAATCATGCATAAATAAAAAATAAGGATAATTTTGAGGTTCATATGATATAAAATGCACAACCTCCTCCTTTGACATATGATGACCCGTTGGATGGTATTATTAGTACACTTACAAGAATGTTTATATAACAACCTATAATTAAATATGATGATAGTGAGATATTGGATGATGATCTTACTTATAATTATATATCATTATTTATACAATAATAAATTAATTCCTATCCTATACATAGTGTCATGGTATACGATGGTTCGAGTAAAAACATTTATTCAATGATAATCCTTCATAATCTTAGGTATACACATAAGGTTTTTATTTATACAACAAGGATAGTTAAAAGATTTGATGATGAGAAATATAACCCTCTTTGATGCATTATTCTACCACTTAATATAGGCCCTATAGTAGTTGATATTTATTATTGTAGACACCTAAAACTAGCCACAACTGGCTCCCAAATGGACTTCAGACTAATTCTTACAAACCATTAAAAATTAAGCCTAAGAATTAATAAATGTCTCAAATTTGCATATACATCATTCATCAAATATCAAAATCACATTAAGGCATACCTATTTTGGGTATCCTATCATATGAAATAATAACCTCTCATAGATTCATCCCTAATCACCTTGTGGCATCACAACTATCAATTTAGCCTATGGACATATTAAGTGGGGCACTTGCACACTTAAATTAAATATTGAAAAAGATAAAATTCTAATCTAAATCAATTAACAAATTAAACAATATTAAATTCCTACTTGAATTATCCATTTGTAATTAATTAATATCTAAAAAAGGAAATTCAAAAATTCAAAATACCCTAGCCTTTCATCATTGCTTGTATGAGTTGTCAAGTTCTTTGAAAATATCCTAAAATATCTAATTTTTTAGATCCATGCCTATTAATTACAAATCATAATTACTTGACAATTATTAACTCTACTGGAGTTAGTTTTAACTCGCCTAGGTTTAGTTTGAACCCATTCCAAGCCTAAATTCAACCTTGACTCACCTTGGGTGAGAGTTAATTTTTAAGGATATAAATAAAAGGCCATGCCTATTCATTTCTAAGATCTCATAAGCCAAATTTATAATTCTAATATGGAGAGAGACAATATTTTCAATATTTTTATAATGCCAAAATCTTAATCTAGGCAACATCACAAACCATGGTGCCAAGGAAAGAAGGAGCCAAAAAATCTCCATTGTCAAAGACTTCTTGATGCACAAGCTGAGAAAGCCACTCAATAAATCTATTTAGATCTCCCAAGGAAGGTAGAAGTGTTATTGTCTTTTTTTTTTTTTTATGATTTCATTTATTATTTTTTACTAAGCTCTCCCTAGTATATAAGCTAAGAGTTTACGTGTTATTGTGTTTATTTGAGTTATATTGCTTGAACTATAAATTGAGCTAGTGAATTATTGGGATGGTAGTTTGAGTAGTTAAACTACATACATTAAAAATTATTTCCCTCAGAACATATGATCAACTCAGACAATGCACTACACTAAGCAAGTGACGGATGTAGTAGTTTTGAAAAGAATAAGACATTTTCACAAAAATCAAATTTATGTGGATCTAATAGACATGAGAATATCTTATTTTAGATAAACTAGGACCATTTAAAAATGTGTGAAAATTATAGTTTAGAACAACCCCACTTGTTGTAGACATATTTTTGATGTAGGGTGAGTATCCCAAAGTTCCATGTCGTAGTAAAAAATATTGAGAGAAGAGGGGGCTAAAAACCCTAATTTTTCATTGAATTTTACTTTTGGATTAAAAATTAAAATATTCTCAAGAGTGATTATATTTATGGAATTTGATAGTATTATACAACCTTATCAATTTTAGGATTTAGGATGTTATACTTAGGCATTTGTTTGATGTTATCCCTTCTTGCATGGTTTTTGAGTTTGAACTATTCATTTTTTATACCACATCAAAATGATTCTTATTTATACATCACTCCTTTGTTTAAGGAGGCTTTATGCCACCCATTTGACACCATACCTTTGCCTTAGTGTTTTGAAAAATCTTGTTTGTGTGTGTCATTTGATTGAAAATGGTGTTATTACATTGCCCAATTCATTTCAAACCTTTGTGTCTTTGATTCTTGAAATAAACCATTGATCATATATATTTCAAGACTTATTTTCCTTGTGTCCAAATTCCAATTTAAAAACCAAATCCATGTGTGCCTTTTAGATTTATGCCTAGTTTCTTTATGTCGTTCATCTTTTCCTAGCTTGTCATTTGTTTAAAGAAGCTTAATTTTATAAGTTGAATTTGAAATTAGCCTTGACAAGTTCAAATCCAAACATTCATTGATTTCTACCTATGCCTTGTATAATTTTGGCCTAGACATTAATTTTTATCTTTTAGGTCGTGTAACTTAGGTTAATTATTTATTCAATTTGAAAATTATTGTTTGTGCCTAGATTTGGGGAAGTAGCCTATCTTCTGTATGCATTTTATTTCATGCCTTATACCAATTGACCATGTTCATGTCTAAATTATAATACCTATTTTATGCCAAAGTGTTTCAAAAATTTATATTAAATATCACACTTTGTTTTATTTCAATTATAGATTTTATACCTTTTCCAAAAGACCTAGAAATGCATGTTTTGAGCCTAGATTTTGTGCCTTCTCTGAAAGACT
Organism: Torreya grandis; assembly: GCA_037957365.1. Lineage (NCBI taxonomy): Eukaryota > Viridiplantae > Streptophyta > Pinopsida > Cupressales > Taxaceae > Torreya > Torreya grandis. Next base: position 1,807,784 of record JARHVA010001529.1, read on the forward strand.
TAGAAACGTTTGTTTCTTTAGATTAGAAATTTTGAAAAAAATTATACCTTAGAGTTTTTAATTTTGATTTATTTCATCCATTTGACCTTTTTGTGTAAAAAATTTGACATTAGACATTTGAAATTAGACTATTTTTACCAAGTTTTGGTGTAGACCATATTGGAGATAAGTTATACTTTTTGACCAAGTTAGACTATGTTTGGACCATTTGTCCTTTGGACATTATTTTATAGAATTTTTATAACTCTAGGCCTTTTTATGAAACATTTATCATTAACTTGGATATGTATCATTACACTTATAGTGGATCCATGTATAATTTTGGTTATGATAACATGGTTACATATGATGACTTTATTCAAGACCCCTACTAGGATGATGTAGTTTGTGAGATTGATCCTTATCCTCCCTAAAATACTCAATATGGGTAACAAAGCTAAAATCCTCAAAAATAGCATGTGGTGATACCTTCTTTGGGCCAATTAATGTACCAAATTCACCCTTTGGCTTCTCATGGCACCTGATCCCCTACCTATACCATTAACCCTCCTTCATATTATGTGATTCACTAAGCTCCATAACATCTAAGGATTAACATTATATTACCTTGTCCTTTGGCTTGTACAAGAAATCAAGCTTCAAAACATCATACCATTACCATTCTAGGACCTCATCCTTTGGCTTACAATAATAAACATGCTTCATAATACCCTACCATTACCATTCTAAGACCTTGTCCTTTGGCTTGTACAAGCAACCAAGCTTTAGAACACCCTACCATTACCATTCTAGGCCATCTACCATTAGATTTTGTAAGAAAACAAGATTTTTAATGCCCTAACATTACTATTTTAGACCCTTCCATGTATGGTAAGTCATTATCCTAACAAAGTTATGCAAATACAACTAGATGAGTCACAGTTACCATCTTAGGTTGGTATCCAACCTTTTTTAATCCCATCATAGATAAGGCTATCATTATCCAACCAACAACCATTATTCCTTCATTACCAACCATCCCCAACTTTATAAAACTGATACCAATCTTTGAGCCACAATCAATCCAATCATTACCTCTCCAACCAAGCCAATCATTTGAAAGATATGTTCAAAACTAGTATTTTAAAACTACTTGTAAAACAAGTCCAAGAGAACAAACCAATCCATGATGTTTATTGAAACACCTATTTGTGTTGAGTCACCTATGATGAATCACTTTTTATTAATATTCCATTTGTTGAGGAGTCTCACTCTATCAAACCAATATTTGTTGAGTCACTTATTAATAATTATAACTTCCTTTAGGAAATCATTATTTTGACCATTGTCCTATTTTTAAAAAGTCTCCATTTGACAAGCTAGCCTCTATGGAGTTGTTTCTTGACCTTTTTCCCCTCATTGAGGAGTCTCACTTGAAAAACAAGTCTTTATGGAGCCCATCATGCCATCATAGGACATTACATGTCCAAAACCAAAAATTCAATAAGATATCATTATAGTATCGTCCACACTAGATAATGAATCAACATTGAATTTAGGTTATATTCTTGAATTGACATCAAATTTAGCATCAGAAGTAGAATTAATGTCAGGCTCAACATCAGATTTAGATTCCATTGAATTAGAATCAAAATACATTTATGATTCTTATAATATTCATTATGCATGCCTTGTAGATCAATTTAAATATATTTATGATCCTTCCAAGGTTTTTTAGGATGATTAATTTAGCATTGACACAAGTTATCCTAATATATTTTATGAAGATTATGTTGTCTCTTCCCATTCTATTAATATTTCACATGCCATTATCACCAATCAACCTAGCTGTTATATTAACCTTCCACCTCCCATAAGTGTCAATTGGGATTGATAAAATCACACCTTTTCAAATTGTATCCATGGTGACATATCAATTGTATAATATTAGGGGGAACAAGACCACACTCATGTAGAAGAATAACAATCTCCTAGTGAAACCTTTTTGAAGGTACTAGGGAATAATCAAATTCCAAACTTAGCATCTTCTATTAAAACCTTTTTAGAGGCACTAAAAGACAATCAAAGTCAAAAGTCAACATTCCTTAGTGAAACCTTTTCAAAGGTATTCTAGGACAATTAAGATAACTTCATTGGTGAAAACCTCATCGAGGTGCCAATAAACTAAGCACAATAGTTCTTCACTACTTAATGAATACATTATTCAAGATAACATCAATATAGCTTCTAATATTATCTTAATCATATGGTATCTACTCTTAGGCCCAAATAAAAAAAAAATATGGTGGTCCTCTCAAGAGTATATTTAGAAGTCTTCAACCCTACCAGAACCAAAGTTATGTTGAATATAGAATCAAAAACATTGTGTGTGCTTGAAAACCCTAGTATTCATTTGTTGCCTAGCCATTATACATTCCAGTATCATCCACCTTTACATCACCAAATAAAACCTATGATCCGCTATTTATCCATATTTACCATCCCTGGCCATACTTTCCTTTGTAGAGGCTATAAATATATCTTGTCTCGATGTTTGAAGGAAATAAAATCAATGACCAATAAAAATTATAAAAATATTATTGGAGTCTAAATCTATAGGAGGTTCTTAATAGAGTGGATACTCAAAAGAGTTGTTGGCTAGTAATTTCCATGATTGATTATTTTATTTGTCTCATATGTTAATTAATATGTGCATCTCCACATCAATAAGAACAATAGAAACATTTACCTTGCCAAAGTTATTTACCTTACCATTTACATTTTTATTTTGTCATTTTTCATTCACTTGTCATTATTTCATACCCTATCAATTACCTTGCCTCATCACTTAGGGGCAACCCTAGTCCCATTACAAAAAATTTACTTCTTATCATCTTATTTATGCCATACCATATACCATTTTAACATACTTTTACTACTGACCAAAGTGTTTTTTTTTTTTAGCCACACTAACAAACACTTTTGATCTTGGTTCTTCTTGCACTCTTTGTGAGGGGATTTTGATCCATTTTTATCAGTTTTAGAATTATATGTTTAAATTATAGTCTATGAAAATAGTATGATAGTAGATCTATAAATTTATATTTTAATTATGTTTGATTGGTGACACTGATTATAACCACCTATGGTAAAATTAGCATACCACCTTGTGTTACTAATTATAACTGCCTATGGGAATATTAGTAGCATAGACCTATGTTTTTTTCCTAATTATAACCATTTATGGTAAAATTAAGAATAACATATTTACTATATTTTACCACATCACCTTGTCGTTATAATTATCATTTTCCTTTCCATTTTGGCCAAAATTCTCAAACTTGTTGTGACCTGGTCAAATATTCCTACCTTTTATGTTGGTGGAACTATCATGACTTGAGGTCCTAATGGGATTATGTATTCCATGTTTTATTCATGTTGAGGTTTTCTCAGTCCCAATTTTACATATGATCTCATCACTTTATGAGAAACCTAATCCAATGTTCTAACCATTTTGTGAGTGGTATCTTCTCAATCTCTAATGAGTTAAGACACCCCAAAAATTCCAAAAACATTTTAAAATCCAAAAACTTTTAAAATAAACTTACCATCTCCTAGATAGATATAAATCCTCAAAAATCAAAAAACATTTATCCTATTTAAACTTATTCGATCATCCTCGATCTGCCCTACTAGGGTAAATCCATTGTTAGTTCTAAACCATTCCACTACCATTCCAGTGTGACCTTCCCTTTACATATATCCTTTCTTAGGTGCACTACCTATTTATCATTAAGTATTCACATGTAGATATTGACTTGGTTGATGATGGGATTCTTTCTATTGCTTTTTATTTTAGGGTTTCTATGTGTTTGTTTGCTTAGTTGTTTGTTTTTTTACCTATTTGTTTAATTTCATTATTGTGCCTTAACTCAGTCTATATGGGTTTATTGGGTGATTCCATGTGCATTATTATTGATTCTATCCATATTTAGATGTCAAAATTTTCATCATGGTTTTTATCATTGGTTAATAATTTTTAATTATTTATTAGATCAAGAGTCAGTCCTTATGCATATTTCATCTTGATCATCATGGTGTTTTATATCATGATGCATACCATCACATGCTATAGAAAAAATTATCTCAGGAAGTCTTAAAAGTAGTGGAGTCATAAAAAAATTCTCTTTGAAAACCTTGGTAAATCCTCCCATAGCATCCTTGATCAAATCAACAGATTGACCATTCCAATTTTATCAATACTAATAAAGATGAGCATCTCTATATTGATAAGTACAATTAAATCATTAATATCAATCAATTATTTATTCTTCCAATAATCTATTTCATAAAAATTTTAATCCTCATGTGCCTTGTTATTTATGGCTTATTTAGTCATTAGATCATCACATCTACACTTGTGCCTGCTCATATTTAATCTGTGCAATAGATTATATCCTTGATTTATGCTTTCAAACCCTACTGCAACATAATCAAATATCATTATTCAATTGAGGTCCTTTTAAATATTATACATACATATGGTAAAATAATTATTTTGACTCATATTCCCTACTAGGGTATATGCCAATGCTACTAATTATAACTGCCTTTGGGAAAATCAGTGTCTCAACCTTTGTTACTGATTATAACTACCTTTGAGAAAATTAGTGCTTTTTTAAAAATCAAATACATGAAAGCATTCACTCAATTTTATTAATCTCATTAATGGGTTAATTTAGTTATTCTTATTTATTATTTTCAAGGGATTATCCATCAATAATATGTTTCAACCATTCCTTTGAGGGGACATCATTATCGGCATCCCAAACATTATTTGGAGCTTCTTCTTCAATCACTATCTTCTTTCCTTATTTAATGTCATATTTCATTCTTTGAGAATAAATTATTTTACCTATATCTTACAACATATTCCTAAATAGGGGAAAACTATAGACACCTAAAATTGGCCACAACTAGCTTCTAATCAGGCTTCACACTGATTCCTACCAACTATTGTAAATTAAGCCTAAGAATCACTAAAAATCCCAAATTTTCCTATGCATAATTCATAAAATCTTAGAATCATGTTTATACATCCATAATTATAGTATCCTACTATATACAATAAAAACCTCTCACATATTCATCCCTAATCACCTTGCAACATCACAACTATCAATTTGGCCAATAAACCTATTAATTGGGGCACTTGCACACTTAATCAAATATTGAAATAGATAAAAGGCTAATATAAATAAATTAACAAACTAAACAAGATTAAATTTCTAGTTGAATTATCCATTTGAAATTAATTAATATCTAAAAAAAGAAATTCAAAATTTCAAAATATCCTAGCCTTTCATCATTACCTTTATGAGTTGTCAAGCTCTTTGAAAATATACAAAAATATTTAATTTTTGAGATCCATTCATATTAATTAAAAATCATAATTAATTGATAACTATTAACTCTATTTGATTTATTTATAACTCAACTAGGTTTTTTTTAACCCATTCCAAGCTTAAACTCAACCTTGAGTCACCTCGGGTGAGAGTTAATTCTTAAGGCTATAAATGCAAGGCCATTCTTATTAATTTTTAAGATCTTATAATACAAAATTATAATGCTAATTTGGAGAGATAAAATCTATAAAATATTTTTATAATTCCAAAATATTAATCAAATCAACATCCCAAGCCATGGTGCCAAGGAGAGAAGGAGCCAAGCAACCTCCATTGTCAAAGACTCCATGATGCACAAGCTGAGCAAACCACTCAACAAAACTACTTGGAGCTCCCAAGGAAGGTAAAATAGTTATTTTCTTTTATGTTTTTATTGTTATTTAATTTATTATTTTTTATTAATCTCTCCCTAGTATCTAGGCTATGAGAGTAAGTGTTAGTGTGTTTATTTCAGTTATATTTCTTGAACTAACACTATACTAACCTCAATTCTTGGATTATTATAAACACAATTATTAGTCTTTCCAAGTACGGGGGTATTTTACATGTTGATATGATGCCCTTAGATACATAATATTCATGTATTTTCATATCTAGTACATATATTTTTTAATTATATATATGGTAGTAGGGTGGTCATAGTTTAAATTATTCCATGAGTATCCTAAGCAACCAAAATAATTTCCTCATCTAGCCCCACTATCATCTCAATCATTTATTCCACCTATTCATATTAATTATACATATTCAGTTACTACATCTATTTAGGTTCATCTTGTACATTTAATTATTTCACTTATTCTAGTTCATTCTATGTAGATAGTTTACATGAAGGTGGTTGACTTTCCTAGATGGACAATGCTTTAATGCCCATTACAGTAAAATTTTATTTTGGACTCATAACAACCATTATCTAATTCACCATATCCTAAATCTAGTTCCACGTGTTTATCCTAATATAAATTGGATTTCACTAGATATTATTCTCCCTAGAATTACTCATCATACATAAGATCCTATGATTCATGATGATGATGTTGATGATGGTTACATAAAAGCAAGAGATCAATCCTCAAATTTAGATGTAGCTACATATGATACTACTTGGTAATTATGGGTGACCATTGTTAGAGTTGGTTCTCATTTTTGATAGACTATATATATATATATATATATATATATATATATATATATATATATATATATATATATATATATATATATATTGTCTTTTTCCTATTTTGTCTTTTTATGGATTTATCCCATATTGTTTAGTTTTCTAGGTTCTTATCTTTCTTTGAATATATATGCAAGACTTCTCATTTATAACATATAAAAGTTATTTTATGGATATTTTATGATATTTATTTTGTCATTATATTATCCTTAAATATCTTTAAAATATTATTGTAATGATTTTTATGTTAGTGATTCAAATCTTGGGCTTTGAATGATCTTGTTGGCATTCCTTTCATGGTATCAGAGCTATAGGTGTTGCAACCACCCATTTACGAGTTTTCTATTTCAAGGGTTTATCCATCTATCAAAATTTATTCTTACAGGAGTGAAGTTATTTTGTATAAATATAATATATATTTTTATTTTCCATTAACAAATCCATATGGATCTTAGTTTGTACCATTATGTACTTATTTTGCTAGACCTATGTTCAAGTTTGTTTTGGTAGCTTTTTAGGCAATTTATGCATTTTTTTTAATGGATTTAGGCCATACATGCATCAAAATACAAATATAAATGCATAAATTAATATAAATATGAGTTTTATGTCCTCTAATTTTTTTTATAATATGTAAATGTCAGGTTGTAAATCCCCTTTGCTCAAAAACTTGTATGTTGGTCTATTGATAGATACCTACCACCTATTTGGTTTTCTTTCACCATAAGAGGTACAGATCTAGTTTTTTGGATCTAAGTCCTAGTATGGTTATAAAAAGTTCCTATATTTTTAACCATACCATTTTCAATAATTTTGGATCAGGTCATACATCTTGTTTGGCATCTTGAAAATTACTATAGCAAGTTGTCTTTATCATCTAGATAGCTGGTCAATTGTCTTCTAGTTTAAGACCATACAATCTACAATTTGATATTTGATTCTTAGAGAGGATATTATTTAAGGTATAATTTAATAATATAATAGTAAATACCATTGTGCATCATTCCATATATCCTTTTGATATGTCACAATAGGGCCCATTCAACTAATTTTTCTAGATCTTTCAAAGAGTCTTCCTGAAGCTGGCTTTCACCCATTTTTGACAGCCTATGCCTGGTTTCTACCAAAGAAATTACTAGATTTTTTAATCCTTTTTCCATAAACATGAAGTTTTAAATAATTTTTTGGTTCTTATTGCATTTAATTTTTGTGAAATGTTTCCTTATTTGATCAATTTTAAGGATGGAAAACTTGTAAAGACTATAACTTTTGAACTATGATTCAAAATTGAGTACTATTTTTTTCTAAAGCGTATGTTTTTTATTGTCCATCCATTGAGGTCATTTATATTTTAAAAATAACTCAATTATAAAGTGTAAAATTTTGGGCACTTACACTTTTTTTTGGGTCTATTTTTTCCTTGTTGAAGGAATTGCTATTTTGGGTGTCATTTTTATTCTTCCTAAATTCTTCCTTGTATTTCAACAATTAACCCCCTTAACACATACACTTGAAATAGAAAATTTTATGGATAATTGTGCTTGGTGGCTTTCTCAAATTTACATACGAGGAAGTTCTTATTTATATTTCATCCATGCAAGATGACTCTCTTTATTTAATTCACCTCTATGTTTCAAATAGTTTGTAGTGTTATGTCACATGTAACACATAAACAAAGGAATATTGATATGATATTATAACCTTATTTGAAAGGATACTGAGTCTTTTTGGGTCTTTTTTACCCTCTTTTACTCTACCTCCTTATGTTCCACTTCTTTCTCCTTCTGTTAGTGAGGATTTCTTTTTTGATAATGACAGTGACATAGGTGAGGCACTATTAGCATGTCCTCCTTCTCTTGTAAGTGAGGATTTATCTTTTGATGATGATATTGATGTTGTTAAAGATTTGATTCTTGATAGTGACATGGGTGACGAACTATTATCACTTATTTCTTCTCCTCCTAGTGAGGATTCACTCTTTGCTAGTGACATAAATCAAGATTTCTCTTCATTTTGTGATGACATACTTCTTTATGGTGATATGGATGAGGCATTATTACCTCTTACACCTTTCACTATTCCTCTTCTTCATTTTTTAGTGAGGAAATTTTGTTTTATGATGGTTTTATTGAGGCACCTATTACTCATATAGTTTGTACTCCTATTCATTTCATTGATCAAGAGAAAATGATTCTTGAGGATGTGACACATTCACCATCAATTTTGGAGATCATGTAAGAGACACCATAACGACTACCTAAGGATTAATTTTATTGTGTCATGATTTTTATTCCTTAATTTCATGTTCTTATTATTTGTGATGATATGTGTTTAGATAGTGATTTTCATGAGGAACCTATTATTATTTCACATTCTATTTCAGAGCTTGTTGTTTCTCCTACTACTACATGTATTTCTTCTCTCACTTTGGATCCACCCAATTATGTGCTTGGTTACTTTTATAAACATAATCCTATCTCTCAATGTATACTACTTATTTTCTTACATAATTGGTTCAAATTATGGGATAAATATTTATAGATTAATATTGATTTTGGGGTATGTGCAATTCATACGTACACATTTTATAGGAACATAAGTTACAAGTTTTCATATTTTTCAAATTTAGGATAAAATGAGATATAGATGCATATATTTTTTAGTCATATAAAATCCAATAATTTGTAACTTGATCATGGCTAATGACACCCAACCCATTAGGTTCCTCTTTCCTTCTTTTATGACCCTCTTAAGCATCTTTCACTGATTCCCAATCATTCGTAACCTTCCAAAATTGATCCCAACTGAGGTGAAATCCTCTTTCCATGAAAAATTAATCCCCCTATGTCTTTTCTACTTAGGATAATAGCACCACACTATCACTATAGTGTCTATGCCACTCCTATCTACTTTTGGCACTTTTTTCCAAGTCTATTTCTGGCCTCAATGGTCAATTTCTTTTGGTTCCCAATCCTTCCCCTTGTCAGCCTAATGTGAAAATATTCAACCCATGATAAATATATCCCTATAAAATCCTATTCAGATATCATTTGGAAAGGGTTGTAATTATCACTAATCAAGTAATAATACAAGCAAGACTACTCAAAAAATCTTCCCTATTCTCTATATATAGCCAACCGACACACTTAAAAGCTTATTCAAATACTTATATCAGTCCTTAGCCACCTAAAACACATTTATTTTATCATTTTTCATCTTCATACACACAATTTCACAAATAACATCAAGTGGGAGAACTAAATATGGCTTGATCCCTCTTCGGAGTATTGGTACGTAGGTAGTGTGCCAACATAAGGGGTGTGGATCCACACCTAGTGAATCTTACACACACTAACACTCCCCCCCCCCCAAGACAAAATTTTTTTTAATCAAAATTGGTCAAAGAACAAGGGAACATAGGGGTTTAATATAAAATCTACTCTACAAGGATATTTATAGAATTCTAGCTACCAAAACTTTAGAGACAGGGTCATATAAACCTAGAGAACAAAACCTAGAAAGCCTAGATCCTCAAAACAACAATGGAAAAGGTGGACTATAGCACCAGTGCCACTCATATCAACTTTTATTTCTCCTATCCAATTATGAAAATAAGACCAAATCTTAGTTTGCAATAGTGTCCCAGTCTTACATAGTAAATATCAGACCTTGTCTCAGCCATATAAATTAGTTTCCAGCTAAGTCTTTTTTTCCATCTCTTATTACTATTTTTAGAAAGGTCAAAATTGTAATCTAGTTTACACAAATTATTAGTTTAGTTATTTCATATTTATTTACTAATGTTACTACTCAGACCCTTTAACTAAATTACGAATAATACACTAATATTTCCAAAAAAATTAAATCATTTAGTGAACCTGACTTACTTCATTTGTGCATAAAAACCCTAGAAATCCTAGGGTAAATTTCCTACTATTTTTTCCTATATTTTTCTAATTTTTTTCTACATAATAAAATCATAAATTAGCATTAAATTTTAAGAAAATTTAGTAATTTTACAATAATTTTATTTCAGACCCTACTTGCCCATACTAGGTCCCACTATTTTCTCATTAATTTCCCAATAATTTTATGATTTTTTACTAGCATATTAAAATAAAAAAATCCATTCAAATTTCAAAATTCAATAGTAATTTTCAAAAAAAATTATTTTTTCAAAACCCTGGTTAAATCTACTAGGTCCTATTAAATCACAAATTTTCTAATAAAATTCTAATTTTTTACTTGTATATATAACTCAAAAATTTAATTTCAATTTCAAATTTTCATAGTAAATTTTCAAAATAATTATATTCAAAACCCTAGTTGCATTTACTAGGTTTTGTTAAATCATAAATTTTTCAATAAATTTCTAATTTTTTACTTACATATATAACTCAAAAATTCATTTCAAATTTTCATAGTAAATTTACAAAATAATTATATGTTAAACCCTAGTTGTATATACTAATTCCCATTGCTTCTTGAGGTATCACCTTACATGTTTGTGTCTTTCCTATCCTTTTTATGTAATTTCTAGTTAACTATTTTTAGGACTTTACATTTCCTATATTCAATAATTTCATTTTTTATCACTTTGTCTATTAAAAATTATTGAAAAAACTTCAATCAAATCTCAAATTGTTTTCATACTTTAATAATGGGCCAATATACTAGTTTTGATGAAACTGATCAAAAAATCTTAACTAAACACCTTGACATGAAAGATGACATGCTTAAAATACTACAAGAAGAAAAAAAAAAAAGAGTGAACAATGGTAAATCTTTCCAAACCATAGAGAAAAGAGCTATAAATGACACTACAGGCACAACTATGTCTCAACAACCCCTTATAGCACCCCAACCTGCCTTCATACCACCAAGTATAACTAATACATCTTTGTCTCTTGATGTGTCAACCCTTGAGCAAGAGATATGATCTATTCAATCCAAGGTGATACATCTTGAGCAAGGTGATTCTAGATCTATACAAGATTTAGATTCTTTTTATCTACTGCATACACCATTGGTACATCACATTGCTTCTACACCCTTGCCATAAGGTTTTGTTTAACTCAAGCTTACTCTATATGATGGTAAGGGTGATCTAGAGACACATTTGAGAGATTTTCATGTAGAATTCTTGGACTATGTACTAAATGACTAGCTAATTACCAAATTATTTACATGAAGCCTAAAAGATTATGCTTTACAATGGTTCTACAGTCTACTAAATTAGTCAGTCAATGCATTCAATCCTTTAGCTGACATGTTCATATCTAATTTCAACATTAACATTGGTGATAAGGTTTCATATGCGTAAGTTACACAACAAAAACAAAGTTCAAATGAACATCTCATAGATTATGTTCTTTTATATAAGACTATTTTGGCTAAGATGACTAGCCCTATGGTTGATTACAAGATCTCTTCAAATAGAGTCTTCTACTAGCTTTGCATGAATCAATCATGTTCAAAATATTTTCTTCCTTCACTGAATTGTGTTAGACACTAAAGAAATGATAATTCAAACTAATTTCAATGGGAAAACTAGAGTACACAAGCATCTCAGACATAACAAACAAGAGTAATAACAAAATACCATACAAAGTCAAGGTCAATGATAACAAGAGTCAAAATTAATGGATAGTTAATGTGACTTTTGAGCCCCCTTAATGAGTGGTTTTATCATCACCTCCTTAGCAAACCTTTACCTATCTACCAATTTCTCTAGTCAAAGTTTTATAGTAGCTACTAGAATGTAACATCATATCTCTCCCTCCTATTCAATAAGTTAACCCAATGAATCCTCTTCTATATGGATATGATCAACATGAATTTTATGAGTTTCATAGGGCACTAGGCCATCCAAAAAATATATGCATCAGTTTGAGAAACAAGATATAGGATTTGATAGATGGAAATCATATTGATCTTGACACTTTAGTTGAGCCTCCTTAGGTAAATCAAACATAGGATAGAGATTTGAAAATATTTGGAAATACTTTTCCATATAATTCTAAACAAGAGATAGGGGATACATTAGGGGTTCACCATGCATAACATGCAAATCCACCACCATATACATATAGGGCACCTTCAATTGAGACACATCCTTTGAGAAACATGATTGGTGTATACAATTCTAGAGTTCTAGTTAGACCTTTTATTTTCTTCTTAGAGAAAGAGATCATTGAGGATGATTCAAATTATCATGCACTCTTTATTAGAGCTTACATTGATAATAATCCTATTCATAGTGTTCTCATAGATAATGGATCTAGTGTGAACATGTGAACTATGATATTATTACAATATTTGAGATATTCCAAGTAGGATATTACTCTGATGGACATAATTATCAATAGATTCAGTGAGCACATATAGAGCTTATTAGGTGAGATCATAATTTCTTTATAGGTTGGTCCAATATATGTGCCACACCATTCACTATTATTCCTAGTGTAGAGTCTTTGATATGTTACTTGGTCGACCATAGATCCAAAAACTTTGAGCAGTACCTTTTATAGTGTATAGATGTGTGAAATTCATTCATGCTAATTAGGTTATTATAGTTGGTGGAGTTATATATGAGTTACCACTCCCCACTTCAGAGCCATATTCTACTTTACAGTCACTAGTTTTAGTTTTGCCACCATTTTTAGTTTTGCCATCAGTTTCAATTTTTCCACCAGTTTCAGTTTTTCCACCAGTTATAGTTCCTCCTCTAGTTTTGATTTATACATAGTTGAGGCATTCATCACCATCATATAAATTTCATATACCTCCATAAATTCAAGATTGTAGATAGATTCCAGCTACAATATTCACACCTAGGATAATTTCATTGAGATCTCATGCATCTACTCATAGAGCACATGTTCATAGAGCTTTTCTTACTACTAGATGGGTCCCTAAGAGCCCTTCAATTTCATCTACTTCTTAGAGTTATAGGGGACCCCACAGTTGGTTTCTACTTTAGATATTTTAGATCATTTATAGCATATACATCTTTTAGAACCATAGTCTCAACATTTTCATCATGCCTCATGATCACACATGATTCTTCTCCTTGATACATGACACCATGATAGGGAGTCTCCCATGAGACTCATCAATTAGTATCATCCTTTCCTACCTTACATGTACATAGTTTCTTATGCTTGATTGTACATAGCTTATATCAAAAATTCAAAAAAACATTCAAATATTTCAAAATACAAAAACATGAAAATAACTCAAAAACACCAAAAATATTTTAATTATATGCATTATCCATGCTTTACATTTCCACTACAATGTTAGACTTACATTTATTATTCTATGTTATTATTTTTTGATTTATCTACATTACCATGCTTCATTTGATATTCTTTGAGTGTGTGTATAGTGACATTAACTCTTTGATTGCTTCACTTTACCCATTGAGGAGGCATCCTACTTTTACATCAAGACACACATCAATATATATACCCACTGGGGGCATCTTCCACATGACTACACCATCCAAGTTATGTCATTCCTGTACTACGCACTCTAGTTATCATGTTGATGTACATAATTTACTAACTTACATAGATTACTATATCAACATCTTACTAATATATAGCACTTGTGTATTTATTATCACATACCTAGTCTTGTACTACAATTTCTTGCATACTTTCCCTCTTGCTTGGACTAGTTAGATGTAATTATATTTCCAATTATTACATGTTTTTTTTCTGAGCATAAATTGATGTGATTACATTTTTTATTTCATGTTTATATCCTGTATGTGTCTTAGGACATTTTCTAATATATTTTTCTTCTATTCATGTGTATGCCTTAGCATATTTTCCATTGTCCTTTACATTTACTCTTCTATTTGATTGTGGCTTCCATGCCATCTTTGCTTTTTTTAATTGTATGTGTATGTGGAATTTGAACATGCCTTGTATGCTTGCCTTCCAATATGAGCAACATGTGCCCATGTCCCTTTTATGCTTCTTGATTCTTGCCTTGTGTTTCTTTTTTCTTATTTATTTCTCATTGTTTGTAGTGCCATGATCCACATCATGCTTTATCTTGCTTTCTTAGATTCCATGATGGACATCATGTTCCATCCTTCTAACTAACAACTAACAACTAATAACTAACTAGACTTTCATTCCCAATTTAGTATATTGTACATGTTATTACATTTTTATATCCATTTAGGCATACCCCTATTGATCTAACAATCTCTCAATACAAATAATGTTATATATTGATATTTTATCAATTATCATTGTTATATCATGTATCTTTATAACATAACACACTTTCATAGCTATTTCTTCTAAGGCTAGTCATTATAGGTTATTCATTCCTAGCCTCAAAAGAGGGGGAAACAAATAGGGGTTTTGTCATAGAGATCATAGCTCCTAACATTCAAAAAAGTAGCATTCAACACACCCAAACTAGCAACCAGACATCAAAATAGTCAAAATAGATCAAGCAAATAGTGAGAATATCAAAATATTTACCAAATTTGGCCCAAAATAATAGTTCCCAACTTGGATTATAGTTTTGATGACACTAGTGTCCACTTTTAGCACTCCTATCCAAATAACAAAAAAGTAAACTTTCCAAAATTAGACAAAAAAGTAGGTTTAGCTATAGGTAGACTAGTTTAGAATCAGAAATTTTTAGTACACTTTTACTCTCAAAATATAGACATAGTGGGAATCATGCATGGCATGATGGATCTCAGTTCTAGTTTTAGACACGACAGTTAATATAACTTCCAAATCAAAATCCATGTTCTAGACACCAGTGATTGGGGGCAATATACATGGTACATTTATTTTCTTTTCCTTTCTGAGTTTAGTATTACCCAGACATTTTTAGTATTTATGTTCCTTATTCCATATGTAGGTGGTTGACATAATTTTGGAATGGATTTCATACAAGCCTAACTTCCACATTCCCAAGTTCTTAAGTTCCTGAGTGACTTACATTTAAACCTAGTGCACCAATTTTAGAGTGGATTTCATACAATCCCAATCTCCATCTTTTAGAGTGGCCAATAATAACCTAGTTTCTAGTATATATTTGGCTATCCACACCAAAATTATTATATAATAGCACATTTAAGGGAAATTATGGAGCCAAAGGACTAGCTAACCTTTTTATTCTTGAGCCACCCATTTAGAGGGACTAGACAGATAGTCCAAACATTGATCAACACACTTATGATCACCTAGCTTCACTTAGTGGGTGATGATGGAGCCAAAGGGCCAACCTTTGCATTATTGAGTCACTCTCAAGGAATTGAGCACTCAACTTTGTTCATGATATTATGTTTGGTACAACATCATCTAGTATTACTTAGCATCACTCATTATCACAATAAGTATTGTATTGGTCTGCATACCTAGTGAGGTGTATTCATGCTTTTCTCTTCCTCCTCTCTTACCCAACCTTGTACATTCTTATTTTATATATAGTGTATCTAGTAAGAATTTATCTACTCTTTATTTTTATTTTAGATTTTCACTTTATATCATTCTCTCTTTATGTACACCCAACATCACATAGATTCATGAGCTTCACCATTATAGGTAAGTTCAAGTACGCTTTCTATTTCTCCTTTATCCTAGTATTTTTCTTTGTTGCATCACTTTAATAAAGGGGGGGAATGTAGTCATATAAAATGTGAAAATTGGCAACTTGAGTGTATCTAATGACACCCAACCCATTAGGTTCATCTTGCTTTTTTTCATGACCCTCCTAGGCATCTTTCATTGATTCCCATTCATTTATAGCCTTCTAGACTTGATCCTAGTTGAGATAGACACCTCTTTCCATGATAGATAAACCCCCCTAAGTATCATTTACTTAGGATAATAGTGCCACACTAGGACTATAAAATTGGTGCCACTCTTATCTATTTCTATCACTCTTGTCCAAGTCTATGTTGGGCCCCAATACTCAATTTATTTTGGTTTCCCATCTTTTTCCTTATTAGCCTAATTTGAGAACATTCAACCCATGACCAATATATCTCTATAAAATCCCATTCAATGATCATTTGGAAAGGGTTGGAAATTATCACTAAGTAAGCAAGAATACAAGGAAGACTAATCAAGCAATCTTCCCTATTCTCTACATATAGCCAACCAACACACTTACAAGCTTATTCAAATATATACACCAGTCCCTAGTCACCTCAAGCACATCTAGTTTATCATTATACATCTTCATACACATAACTTCACAAAGCACATCAAGTGGGAGAACTACATATGGCTTGATCCTTCTTTGGAGTATTGGTATAGGCAACATGCCCATATAAGGGGTGTGGATCTATGCCCAGTGAATAGTACACACACTAACCCCTCCCCCTCTTTCTCAAAATTGGTCAAAACACAAGGGAACATAGGGTTTGAAGATAAAATCTTACCTATATGGATCTATATAGACTTCTAGATACCAAAACTTCAAAGATAGGGTCACATAGACCTAGTGAACAAAACCTAGAAAGCTTAGATCCTCAAGATAACAATAGTAGAGGTGGACTATAGAGCTGATGCCATTCATGTCCACTTTTGGCACTCCTATATAATTAAAAAATAAAGACTAAATTTTAGTTTTTGATAGTGTCCCAGTCTTGCACACTAAATATTAGACCTTGTCTCAATCATATTAGTCAATTTCCAGCTAAGTCTTCTTTTCCATATCTTATTAATATTTTTAGAAAGGTCAAAATTACAATCTAGTTTAAATAAATCAATATCTTAATTATTGAATATATATTTATTGATTTTAATAATTATACCCTTTAACTAAATTAGGAATAATACACTAATATTCCAAAATTTGTTAAATTAGATTTATATATCATGTTGGCACTAATTGGATTAGATTATGGGGCATGGACATTCTTAATTAACACATTATTAAAATTTTATATTTAATATCATGGAATTGATGGTATTAATGGTAAAAAATAAATCCATAATTTTATTTACAACAAATTCATTATCCTAATATAGGTTCCTCCTTTTATTTCAAGGTTCAAGATTAATTAAATGAATTGTTTGGTTTAAATTCAATGTCACTTAATGTCCTAGCACTACTCCTAAGGGTTGAGGCATTTATTTTCCCAACCCATCGAATGTGCCTTAGTTCATTTCTCCACTAGGGTTTGATCACCCCAAATCTTCATATGCTTTAATAATAATCCCACTTCTCCAATGTTTTAGTAAGAAATAGAGTATCCAATTTTTGAACAAGAAATATCATCTCCAATAACATTAAAATGAAACATAGTTCACCATTTATAGGTTTATTCCTTCCTTGCTCTTTAATTTTATAAGTGTTTTTTTCATTTCATATATATACATTGAATTATACATGTTTATTGTGAATTTTCATGGATAAATTTGCACACTTTGAGACTTATCCAAAAGATATAGTGTGTTGTATCTTTTACTCTTAAATTTATTTCATTTTAATACTAGAATAAAATGAGCATTTTTAGACATCAAATATGTTATTAGATGCCTATAAAATGTCTGTTTGAATTATCTTTACCATATATTACTTGAGCACATAAATATGTCTCTTACACACCCTTATATTCTATCCATGTGCTTTATATGGGTCTAACCTTCCTGATTTGTTATAAGTCATCTATAGGAATTCGTTGGTATGTGCCTAACATGTTCAAAATCACTTAGACTATTCATATCTAATCATATCAATATTTTTTCCTCTTATATGAATCTATTAGACTTGAACACCTCTATAATTCTAGAGGTATCCAAGTCTAATGGATTCTTTGTGCAAATAAACATTCATTTTTTAAATTTAAATTATTTCCTATGGGTTGGCCAATTCGTTTCATATGTTTATGTTATGATAAAGTAATAAAAAATTCCCAAATAAATAATTTATACATATAAGCATATTTTATAATCTAACACTCCTTAAAAATACATCTATACACTTCTACACATTTAAAGGGACTAACATAAACTTCCAAATTTATCAATCAGTCACAAGAAGTAGGCCCTATCCAAGTTTGAAGTAATTAATCAAAGTCATTTTTACCATTTTTCAAATTTTAGAATTTATATTATAGGTTACATTTATTTAAGGATTATCATTGCAAACATACACATAATAGGGAGAACTACATGTGGATTTAATTCCCTCTTCAGAGTATTGGATATGTAGGTAGCACTCAACCATTCATTTGGGATTAGTTGAGGTTAGATCAAACCACCTTATTATCCTTTTTCAACCCCAAATTTAGTGTTTATATTGGACCTAGGATTTCAAATATAAGGTTACAAGTTTATAGATATTGCAAACACAATGATCCCCTAATATCACACATATAATTAGATTATAAATAGGCATAATGACCTATGTTGAAATAGAGAGGAAAAATATATATGGAAAATATAGTATATGAAAGACACTATTTTTTGGCATAGGCATCTACATTTTCATGGATTTATCTAGGTGGTTCCAAATACCTAGTTCTTGATCTAATCAATTTAGTCTTCTTCTAGCTTAATCACTTACATTTAGTCTCACAAATGCACAAAATAATAACACACTACATATCTAATTCCCATTATCACTTTTTCATTAAAAATAATTCAATTTTTTTCTAATCATAATCTGATTTTTACATTCATATGTTTATATTATTTCTATACTTTATACAATCTAAATAATTCCTAAGTTTTATATTATGAGATCATATAAATATAAAATAAGGTAAAATAATACCATTCATGCCACAAATTATGAGATACCTATCATACCTTAAATATCACATATGAAATAATTTAGTGTGCTTCATAAGGGGTTAATCATATGACCTTGTATGATACCTATTATTATCTCACCACCATCAGTTATGGTTCCTACTATATTTGAGTTTATGACACCACCACCATCTACTATAAGAGCTTAACAAGATCTATTTCCCATAGTTATAAATTTGATTCCCATGCTTCATAATCATCCCCATCCAAAGATTTATTTTTAAACTATTTATATTAATCATGTCAAAGCATCTATTTTATCATGACATATTCCTAGATTCATGCTTCTCGAGAGGTCCCATCAGTGCCTTGATCTATCTTTCCACATATCTATCTATGGGTAAATGATTATGGTTATTACACATCTTATGACTACTTTTTTATATTTTGAGTAACACATCTAACTCTAATAGTTTGGACTATCACATTATAGATGAGATCATTGCCTAGCCATGCTAGCCTATATATTATGCTTAATCCATATATAATTATTTTACTATAGAATTTTATTATAGTACATAGTTGTATAAGCTTAAATTTATATTTATGTTTTAAATTAGTCTTGTATACTTGAAAAATATCACTTAAGGCTCTACCTTTAATTTATTTACCTTCCTAGTAACATATAGGCTCAAATTTACCACCTCACTAAGCCAAAATTCTTATATTATAGTCTAACCATGTTATTTTGTTTATCCAGATCACTTGTAGCTCATAATACACTTAAAATCTGATATATATATATATATATATATATATATATATATATATATATATATATATATATATATATATATATATATATATATATATATATATATATTTAAGTGTATTGTATTCTACAAGTGATCTGGATAAACAAAATAACATGGTTAGACTATAATATAAGAATTTTGGCTTAGTGAGGTGGTAAATTTGAGCCTATATGTTACCAGGAAGGTAATATATATATATATATATGTATGTATGTATGTATTTCACTATTAGTTAAAAATATATATAAACCTTCTATGTTCCTAGATAATTGTATTCAAACTTGATAGTAACATTGATTTTACTATCCATTCTCCAATGCAAGTGTCCATGCCTTCTAAACACTCAAATTTTCAAATATTTTTAAATGTACGGGTTAGCCTATTATGTTTCATTTACCCTTTTGTAATGAAATTTAAAAAATAGGTGGTATAAATACAAGTTAAAGCCAACTCATTATTCATGTAGAAAATACCAAGAAAGAAACTATTCAAGATCACTCAATCAATTTCACAACTAAATTATATTACCCTATTATTCCATATTTCTATATCAGTCATATGAGTAATCGTATTACATTTCTGAAAGCATTCAAAGAATAGACCATGAGCGTTATGTTATGTTGTGGAGCCTATTTCCACATTATAATGTATTTTAAATATTATACATTAAAATATTTTGGACCCCCTTTTTCTAAGAGTATAGATACGTGGTTTATCTATACTTGTATATGTGTGGTGTCATCACCCATGATTAATGGGGAACTGTTATGGGTTAAATTGTCCCATGGTTTTGGTACCATTATTTTGTAAAACCATTATGTCATTTACCTATTGATGTGTTATAGATGGACATATAATAGGTAATACATCAGTATAACTGGGTTTGAGAAGGGGAACAAAGTGTGAATTCAGGAGAGTATGTTGAGCACAAATAAAAACAATATCTATGCATTGTAATTGTGAGAAGAGTGATCCAAGAGTGGATTATATTTTTTTATCTTGTAATAAGATATGATCAAATGTTTCTTGGTGGATGTAGCCCACATTGGGTAAACCACATTAAATCATGTATTCTTGTTGTGCATTTAAATTTTTATTCTTTATGAATCTCTGTTCATAGCTTTTTTGTTATTGTGATTCTATAAAATTAATCTTCTTTAATTTGTGATTTGTTCCTAACACATTATTTTTTAAATTATAATATATATTGTTGTATTCCCTTTCATATATCATATTTCACCCTAGGGCATGCAAAAACCCACATTTAGGGGAGAGCTACATATGTTTGAGTTCCTCTTTAGATTATTGGATATGTAAGTATCATTCATTGATAAAGGTGTCCTTGAAGTCAGCTTAATTGCATGCCTCGACTAACCCATTTTTGGTAAGGTGACAAGACTTAAGAGGAGGATTTAGGGTATATATATATATATATATATATATATATATATATATATATATATATATATTCTATGCACACAATCTAAATGCATACTCTAAAAGGAGATAAAAACCCTAATAAAACCTAGGTGGAAGTTTTAGTCAATATTTTTTACATGACATATGTGTTTAAAAATGGATAGTAACATAAAAATAAGTGTCCATAGAGAAATTCAAATGTTCATACTAAAAAAATCTAACAATTGGATTAGGATCATCATAAAATTTGTTTTTACACCTGTATTACTCATATTTTCCTACACGTCATTATATAAGCTAAGTATAATTTATCCTTCATATTACTATTATCATAATATTGAATGTTTTACTTTAAATATTTGGAATATTCTTAGATTCAATATTTATTATTAGAAAATCATTAAAATCTAAATTAATTAATTAGCTTGATTTTTATTGTAGCTTATTCCTTGTTTAATTAGGCCACTCTTTCATTATTAATCCTTGTTTCCAATAAGGGTTAAACATTTGGTGAACCCAACCTTTGATTCTTCTCATGAAACCAATATCTTTCCTTAGAGTTTTTAACCTACTAGTGTTTCTAATTTCAATAATTTTTAGATCTAAAATTTTCATTACTTTTGGCTCATTTGTTAACATTTATCAAATATGGATTTTTTCATAAAATTTCATTTTGAAATGGAAGAAAAACTAGCATTAATTCATAATTTAAATTCAAATTAAAAATTAATTAATGCATTCTTACATCTTACACAAAAATAAATTAATAACCATGCTAAGGCTAGTACATCATATCTAGTAATGGGAAACCCTTAGATGGTACAAATCTTTCTACATCCTTCATGGGAACAATCACTGATTCACCTCAATTACTAGTTTTAATCCCTACATCACCATAAGTAGTCTTCTCATCCCCTTTGGTGACTTCTCAATTTTTAACTCAAAATCCCAATGGGTCTATTATGCACACATTTTTACAAGTTATGCAAGATTTAGAATCCAATGTTACCAACATTGTGTATAATGTTATGAAATAAACTCATGCTATTGATTCAAAAGATGTATTTCATAATCCTTTAGCACCTAAGATATCTTTGCACATTTTTCCCACTATTTTTGGTTCACCTATGTTCACTCTTTATAATGTCAAGGGTGATCATATTTTTTGATGGAAAGGGTGATCTTGAATAACATCTTAGATATTTCTATGCAACATCCCTTGATTATGATTAAAAAGATAAACTTTTGACCAAATTATTTCCAATAATTTTAAAGGACTATGCTTTGAGATGGTTATATGATTTATAAATACAATTTGTAAGAGTATTCAAGCCTTTGGAAGATTAGTTTTTATCACATTTTTCAATCAACATTATGTCATATGCATAAATTATCAAGATAAAACAAAGAACCAATGAGCTTATTAATGATTATGTCTTGAGATATAAGGTAATGTTTGAAAAAATTACACATACAATGGTAGACAAAGAGATTCAATATATCTTTAAACAATTTTTTCTTGTTCCCTTATATGAGTCTATTGTTTTTAATAAGTTTGAATGTTTTGATAACTTATGTCATATTGTTTGAGATATATAAATGAAACTTATTTCATTAAACAAACTTACATATGTAGAAGACACATTGACTACATATCAAACCAAGCTATAAGATCAAACCTACTAAGGCTAAAAAGTAAACAACCACCATGGTTAATACAATTTACATGATTACCTAAATATCTATATTTGTTACTTTCAAAGTTTGTGGAGTGTTATATTACATCACTCCCTCCTCCTATTGTGGTTGATACAAGTTGGCCTCTTCCAAAAGGATATGATGCCAATGCTTATTAAAGTTGACCTCTACCACAAGGATATGATGCCATTGCTTATTGTGACTATCAAAAATGTTTGGGTTATTATACAAACATGTGTTATAAGTTGAAGCACAAATTATAATATATTATTTATAGTGATCTACTCACATTTTAGGATTCTTCCATGGATTAAATATCATAACCAAATGATTATAAAAATCAAAAGATATTCAGTAATCCATTAAAAAATCATTCTAAGGAAACATCATAAGTGCAAATGACATGTCATACACATCCTCATCCACAACATTATAGACTACCATTAGCTGATATTAATGGTACACTTATATGATATAAACCTCCTATGGTTCATAGACCTTATATTTCATTTTATTATAATAATATTATAGATGATGTCATGGATATTCAATCTTTATTTATCAAATCACATATTGATCATCAAAGTATACAATATTATGGTTGATAATGATTCTAATGAGAATGTGTGTACCATGAAATTAATAAAACATTTTAAATACACATAGGGTGATTTATTTCCTTATAATAAAATGATAAAATCATTTGATGAAATGACACAATAAGTTTTTGGAGAAACTAATTTACCTTTACAAGTTGGTCTGGCACATGTGACCACAACATTTTTATCTATACCACATATGGAATTATTTGATATATTATTGGAACAACCTTGGATTTATAAGCTCTATGTAGTATCTTCCACAATGCATGGGTGTCTTAAATATATTTGTGCCAATAAAATGATTATAGTTTTAGGGATTCAATATGATTATCCTTTGTAGTAGAAATTTTTTTCCAAGAAGGCTCATTATCCAAACTAATAAGGTTAATCATGAATTAAAGGCTAAGTAATAACTAATCCCCTTTCTCAAGTGACCAATACTTGAGATCCATTATATAATAGATCTATAAAGACTCTTTGAGATCCTCATTTACACTTCCATGACCTAGCCAATTATTGACAGTAGAGTACCATGTTTCAAAATGGGTACCAAGACAAAATGTTACACCAAGTAAATCATGTAGTATTAAATAATAGGGTCCATGAACCACTACACCTTATATTACTACCTCAAGACAATAAATTCCTATGACGTATAGACAAAGTATTAAATATTTTACACTTCTATATTTGGCACATAGACATGATCCTTGGAAGAATGACCAATTTACTATACATATGTAGAGTATACAGAACCCTATGAGCATCCATTATATGGGATCATCAGATAACAATCTCTTTTCAAACAATTTCTAAAAAACTAAAATAAAAAAAGTAAAAAAATCAAAAATTTAAAAAAAAATCAAATATTTAAGAAATACAAAAACATTCAAATAAAGCAAACGCATGTTTACTAGTGTTTGAATATTTTGTTTATGTTACATCTCATCTTGCTCCTAATAAATTGAATTAGTATTTAAATAGTGAATTGAACTATTGATATGTTTCTATCTTATTTATGCTAGTATATTTAAATTTATGTTACCTAAAGTGGACACATGTGTTATTTCACTATTTAGTATGATGATATGGCATCTTAAATAAATAAGAATATATATGTTAGACTATTATGTTTTAAAATATGTGTAGATTTATTTTCATTTATAGTCTAATTATATGTAGTTGTTTATTTGATATTATATGTATTGAGTATTGATTATATTTTATTTTAATCCCAAACTAACTACCATCTTTGGCTAAGGTGGATGTAGGGAAATATATACCTTCATTGAGAATTTAGAGTGAATGTATCTTCAGAGAGGGGAAACATGTGTTCACAATTTAAGGATGGGTAGAACTACTAGGAACATAAAACACACACACAATTTACTTGTTTAGAGATAGTTGGTAGTATGTTATGTTGTTTGTTGGTTGTGTGTGATTCTCATGTAAAATTATTGAATGATGTACCATGTGTTTGTTTTTTTTATCAACTTACATCAATTTTTCATAAATTGAAATCAATGCATTTTGACAATATTGAATTTTGTGATTATGGTATATCTAATTGTTGCTTATATAATGTCTTTTGTATTATCTTGTATATGGATTTCCATTTATAATTAAAAAATAAACATGAGTAAGTTGTTAGTTTATTATCTAATTGTTTCAATTAATTAAATCAACCCAAGTCAAGCGTAGACCCTCTTTCTAAGTTATAGGATCCACTTTTAGTGGTAATTAAAAAGGGGATTATTTTGGTTGCCTTGGTCATTAATATTGATTTAAAAATGTGACATGTAACTTATAGTTTTATTTAGTGATCTGAGCAATATTTTAGGTGACAATTCGAGCAATGGTTATACCCCAATTGGTGGTAGAACTTCTGGGATCCATAACTTTTGCACCATAGCTTTGTTTGACTCCCCGTTTGAAACGTTAGAAAGCTAAGAATGAGGAGAATGTGATGAGATGGCAAGGATATATTATTGATGTTTTTTTACCCTAAAAACCCTAATGGAAGTGTCCTAAATTTTAATTTTAATATTGCAATCTAAAAATAGTAAGTTTCTAAAAATAGTAATTTCTCAAATTCTATAATGTTATAAATCATGGAAGTTGAACCACTTCATCTCCCTTAATATTGGTGACCTTACACATCCTCCTCCTACCTTCAAATTATGTATAAAAATAGATGTAGCCCAAAAAGGCAATCAGACATCTATTTCTAGAGATAGGCATATGTTGTATCTACAACTTTGAGTAATAAAAACATCTCTTCTCATAGATAGCATTATTATTTGTGTATTCTTGAAATATTCTTCAACCAAGACTTTCAATTTTTGGATCATTTAGACTCTTGTGGAATTTAAAAACAATGGAAAAGGGGGGAATTTTAGGTTTTATTTTGGCACATTTCTCTTGATGAGGTTGAAGTAATAATTTTGGTGGAGTTTTGAAACCTAGGGTGTCATCCATGCATGATTTGCAAGCATAAAAATTGGGATTAATGTATATTTGAACTGATAGAAAATAAGAGAAGAAAAATAATAAGAATGAATGAAGGAAATGGAGAAAAACACAGAGGAAAAAAAGGTCACTGAAGATAATAATAAAGGAGGGAAAAGAGTGGAGGTTATAACTTAAGTAGACGTTTGGGTTTTTTATAGATCCAACCAAGTTTTCTATTTTACATTATTTCCTTTTAAGTCAAAATCAGTAATGATTTCATGGAAATTATAAAGAAAAATCTTGGGGCTCTCATTAAAATATGAAAATGATTTTTTTGTTGACTATTTTCTTATTGCAATGATGGGAAATTTGTTTGCATTATAAACTCCTTGTAGTTGTTATTTTGGTGAAACCCTAGGCAGCAATATCTTGGGAAAAATTACGAGTTTTATCCATGACTAGATTATGAAAGGAAAAATAGGCTTAAAATAATTTGGCTTTATCAGTTTGGTAATCTATTTTCATGTTATATCACTTTTTTGAAATCCTTTTATTTTATTTAAAATATTTATTTATTTTTAAATCATTTGCTCATTGTGAATGAAGGAATGAATACTTGGAAAGGTTATTTTTGTTATATGTAATTCAAAATATTTTTTGAGCATATTTTAATCTTAACTCATGTGCTTATATTCTATTAGGTAGACATATGTATCCACCCATGAGTCTATAAGGATAGTAGGTCAAACCACTTCCTTCATTAGTCTCTTTTTTAGTTGAATACAAGTTGTAACTACTTCATTATGTGAGAAAAAAGATTATGAGATAACCAAGATAATATATTTTTTTACAATTGAATGTTTACCTCTATTTTATGGTTTATGAATCCTTTATTTTAATTTTAAAATAGTCACCTATATATGGTCTTAATTATTTATACATCTATATATATACAGTTGGTTTTGAAAAAAAATGGAAGTTGCTAATATGCATAGATTTACCTATAGTTGTAAATTAGTTTGTATAGTTGTAGCAAGTTCTTCACATACAAATGTATGGCCATATTTTATCATTTATACGACACAAGAATAATTAGTTGGATTTAACTAAACATTAACATGTTTGTAAATTATATTTATAACCTTAGTTGGTTGTATCTTATCATTTGAGTGATTTTTAAAAGCATTGTTGACTATAGTTTGACCTTTTTGTGGTTTGAAAATGATCCTAGGTGCATAGTAGACTATAATTTAACATTTATATGAGTTGAGAAGTATCTTTGGTAATGTAATGTTGTAATTCATAATGATATTGAATACATAATGAATTTATCTTAACATTTTAGGGGATATAAAGGATCAATATTAGATAAAGACAGTTATGGTAGGTTTGTGCAAGCATTTTAAGTTCATTGTTTGGTTGAAAATTTATTTTTACACCCATATATGGCTATAGATAATTGTTTTGTAAAATATTTGGCATATGTTATGGTTGTACGTGATCATTTTAGGGCTGATTTGGTTTTATAACAATTATATGTCTAAAAATGATATTTTTGTGTAAATTTTGATATGTCTTATGGTTATATCACACCTTTTCTTACAACTTCAAAATGAACTTGAATGTGTTGTTTCCCATAGTATATCATTGTATTTGGCTGTAATATATCATTTTGGGTGACTTATGAAGGCATAATCAATCTTATCATATAATTTGTATGATTTGTGAATGATTCTTGAAATACATTTAACTGTAACAAATTACTTACTTGATTTTAAGTATAAAACTTGTTTGAAAAACAGTCCTTATATTTATATTGGATATAAAAAACTATTATTATATGTATTTTGGATTTTCCATAGGGTTATAAAGGACCTCTTGTGCATTGTATGACATAGAGAGGATGTAAGGAGTTTGTACATGTACTAGATAACTATTAGTATAAAATATATCATTTGAAAACTCGTAGTTGAAATTACTTCACTACAATAATGGTTGGCTTGATGGAGTTGGGAATTAGTTAAGTTTTTTGATATTTTAAAATGGTTTTATTAGTTAATAAAATATATTTTATAAGCTTTATTATGAGTGTTGATAATATAATTTCATTCTCAATTATGAAGCATTTAGATAAATAATTACAGACATATAGGTGAGCATTTTGGGCACCTACAAGCTTGTAATTAACAGATGATAGCTAGTAAAAATCTAAGGAAATGTTTTTGGGATAAAATGCCAATTTATAAAAACATTTTAGTAGTCATTATATAACTTTAAATTATTTTATTCATGTAGGGTATTGATCTAATTTCTTTTTATAGAATATACTAAATTATTTATATGTATTGATTTAAATATATATGGTAAATACCTTATCTAATAAGGGTAGGATTTAGGTATTATGATTATGTATATCTTAATAAATAATCATGATGGATTTTGTTTGATTTAGAATGGATTATTTAGATTATAACAATTTGATTTTAGTGGGACTATATCTTGTTGATGTATATTATTTCCTTGCTTTCTTTAAAATATTGTTAAAATGATAGCAATAACCATATTATGATTCTTAAATAAAGTGTGTCTATTAAAAACATGTATTTTTAGGTATGATATATTATCATATTCATATTTTAAGATAAAGGTGGCCATTTTATTAGAAGGTCTAATTTTAGTTAATTATATACCTTTATAGATTGCCTGAATGATGTTGTAATACATTCAGTGGTCTATTCATTTGGGAATTATTGGATTGTTTGTGTAATTTGGCATGAAATTTATGTAGGAATATACTATTTACATTATGATCTTCCATCCATTCAAATGGATGATGAATAACAAGTAAGAATCTTGATTCAGGTCATTCATCATTGATGAATGGATGCTTAATTAATTTTGGTATGTTTCAATAGAGAATTTTTCTCATGTGGACTAGACCGAAATTATTATAATCTAATTTTGATATAAAGTGATTTTTACAAAGTAATGTTATATCTAAATTCATTGTATGTCTAATAAATATTCTAGTTTGTATGTTTATATGAAGGTTGCATGTAATAGTGATTGTATACATTTATTATGTTCTTGGTTTTGTTTTGAATGTTCACTCTACATTCATTTTATCCCCTATGAAGGGAAGGACCACTCCCAATGGGGAAGTATGCAAGAGACCAATTTTCTGTGGTTGGAAGAAAAACACTTTGATGATGATCTCCGTCTCTACAACTATAAAACTATACTGATCTTGGTTTATATACCTTTACAGATTGCCTAAATGATGTTGTAGTACATAAAATGATCTATTCATTTGGTCATGATTGGATTTTTTATGTAATTTGGCATGAAATCTATGTATGACTATATTATTTACATTATTATCTTCCATCATTTAAAATAGATGATGAATGACAAGTAAGAATATTGTTTCAAGTCATTCAT
Organism: Torreya grandis; assembly: GCA_037957365.1. Lineage (NCBI taxonomy): Eukaryota > Viridiplantae > Streptophyta > Pinopsida > Cupressales > Taxaceae > Torreya > Torreya grandis. The sequence continues at coordinate 1,837,577 of JARHVA010001529.1, forward strand.
CATTGGATGAATGAATTCTTAATTATGTTTTGTATGATTCAATAGAGAATATTAATTATGTGGACTAGATCTAGATTGTTATAAGCTGATTTTACTAGAAAGTGCTTTTGCCAAAGTAATGTTATAGCTAAATTCATTATTTATCCACTAAAAATTCTAGTTTGTATGTTTGTGTCAAATTTGCATGCAATGGTAATTTTACACATTTATTATTATCTGGGTTGGTTCTAAATGTTCACTCTACATTCATCTATTCCCTCATGAAGGGAAGGGCCACTCTTGGTGGGGAGGTGTGTGGGAGACTAATGGTCTAGGGTTGGAGGAAAATAATTTTATGATGCTCTCACTCTCCACAACTATAATCCTATACCTTAGCATACCATTTGTATGATTTGTGAGTGATGATTGAAATACAATTAACTATATCAAATTACTTATTTGATTTTGAGTATAAAACTTGTTTGAAAAATAGTCCTAATATTTATATTAGCTATAGAAACCTATTATTATATGTGTTTTGGGTTTGTCATAGGGTTATAAAGGACCTCTTTTGCATTGTATGGCATAGAGAGGATGTGGGAAGTTTGTACATGCACTAGAGAACTATTAGTATAAAATCTATCATTTGAAATTTCATTATACAACTGAAATTACTTCACTACAATAATGGTTGGCCTGATGAAATTGGGGATTGGTTAAGTTATTTGATACTTTAAAATTGGTCTATTAATTAATAGAAGATAGTTTCTAATATTTATGAGTGTTGCTAATAGATTTTTAATCTCCATTATAAATCATTTACATAAGTAATTACAGGCCTGTAGGTGAGCATTTTGGCCACCTAAAAGCTTGTAATTAATAGATGATAGCTAGTACAAAACTAAGAAAATATTTTTGGGATCAAATGCTAATTTATTACACCATTTTAGTGGTCATTATATAACTTTAAATTGTTGTATTCAATAGGGAATTGATTTGATTTCTTGTTATAGAATATACTAAATTATTTATATGTATAGGTTTTAAATATATATGGTAAATACCTTATGTTATAAGGGCAGGATTCAAGTATTATGCTTATGTATACCTTAGGAAATAATCATGATGACTTTTGTTTGATTGAGAATGGATTGTTTGGATTACATAAATTTGATTATAGTGGGACTATATCTTGTTGATATATATTATTATCTTATTTTATTTAAAATATTATTAAAATAACATCAATAAGCATACTATGATTCCTAAATAAAGCATGGCTACTATAAATATGTATTTTTAGGCATATTATTATTGTTGCATTCAGTTGTTAAGATAAGGTTGACCAAATTAGTTATAATGGATGATTTTAAATAATTATAGACTTTTGTAGATTGATTAAATGATGTTGTAGTATATTCAGTGGTCTATTAATTTGGGTATGATTAGATTGTTTGTGTAATTTGGCATTAAATCTATGTATGACTATATTATTTACATTATGATCTTCCATCCATTCAATTGGATAATGAAGGACAAGTAATAATCTTGTTTTAGGTTGTTCATCATAAGATGAACATACTCTTAATTATGTTTAGTATGATTCAATATAGAATATTGCTTATGTGGACTAGACCTAGATTTTTATAATCTAATTTTACTATAAAGTGCTTTTGACAAAGTAATGTTATAGCTAAATTCATTGTCTATCCAATGAAAATTATAGTTTTTATGTTTTCATAAAGGTTACATTTAATAATGTTTGTACACATTTACTATGTTCTTTGATTGGTTATGAATGTTCACTCTACATTATTATGCTTCCCTATGAAGGGAAGCGCCACTCCTAGTGGGGATGTATGAAGGAGATAGATCATTGGAGTGATTTTCCTCCAAACATAAATTGTCTATCTGCCTCTCCACAACTATAAACATATACCTAAGTTGGTTTATGATTATCATACTATTTTTTTATGATGTATTTTACTTTATGTATTGATGTATTCAGTTGCATTTATTGATCATATATCATAATAGTGGTTGTTGTATCTAAATCAAGCTAATTTTATATCATTGTATTATCCCAACTATGGCTAAATACTTGTAAAAATTTAAAATATAGTTTGGTAGGTAATACTCTAATTTAAAATATAGTTTGGTAGGTATTAATTATGGTAGTAATAGTGTCATGCATTGTTGTATTCTTTTGAAATGTTGTTTTATAGATAGCATAATGTTAAAAATATAATTATTAATTGTTTTAATGATGTTATTTCATAAATATATCAATATAAAGTAAGTGAAACCCATCTTAATGTATACTAAATTCTTTTATTAATATAACCTGAATGATGATTAGTGAAATTTTACATTTAATGAAAAATAAAAAAATCCAAGTGATTTTACCTAAGATAAGTTGGGTTCTAATAGTTTAATTTATGCTAGTATATATCATACCATTTATATAAACACATATGTTTCATAGGTACTTGAGTGTGATATAGGCATACATGAGATCCATGGTATATGAGCATGAAGATGTTGGACCTTTCCTTTTCCTATTAGACACACTACACTAGAGGCATCTTGCTTCTATATGATCATGATTAACACAAGTTAAATTATTTCATGATCATTTACAATATCAAATTGAGCCTATATAATGGCATTTACACATGTCTATACTCATTTTGATATCTTACATAGTGTACTTGATACATTATTATACATTACATTTCTCTAACATATGCATGCATTGATTAGTATGATATGTTTATGCTAGTTTATTTATTTTTATTTATTTTATTCATCTCTTCATTTGGCTTACTTTAGTGTACTTATTATTTTATTTATTATCTTGATTGTGGGTCATTTGAACATGTTTCTTGTTTATTGGCCACAATGCCTTGAATCTTTCTTGTTTCTTTGGTGTGTGAATATTTTTCATATCTCCTCCCCTTTATTGTGAACAATTTAAACATTCCCCTTGTTTTTGGTTTCCTTAGACCCCTATTTGCATGATATCTGAGTACTTTTGTGTGTGTTCTTGTAATGAAATTTATTCAAAATTTAAGTAATAAATCACAAGATAACTAAAATATAGTAAAATTTATTTAATCCACTTCAAAGGGGAAACCTTAAAATCCTTACAATAAAATATAATTCATAAATATGATGATTGGAGTGAGCCACACTCATCCATATATAGAGTTAATATGGGGAGTAACACACATTCATCCCACATTTACATCTTAACAAGATGGCCTAACACAATATTTAACTAAGGAATGTAATTAGGAATGAAGAGTATTCCATAGATTAAGAGATTAACATTCCCCCTCATTTGAAATAATGTTTCCCTCAACATTAAACAAATATGGATGCTGTTATATAAATGTGGTATCCTCATAAAGAAAATGTTGGATGGTGGAGCTTGATCTTATTTTAATGCCAAGTTCCTGATAGGGGGTGTGGGGGGCCAACACCCCCCCCCCCCCACTATGTTCTCCATAAAATGCACTATAAAATATTGAAATTTTGTATTAAATCTAGATCATTCACTATTATGTTGAAGATTTAACAATGGAAATATGTTTGTGCATTTTTTCCCTATATGTAACCCTTATTTTGATATGAGGGCATTGTAATTATGGTGACACATTATATGTGAGTGAAGAGGATATTTCATTGGTTGTATTGTAGGATTTTACCTTCATTTGTTGGACTAAATAATAAGGATTAACTGTTTCTATGTGGACGTAGCCCATATTGGATGAACCATGTTAAATTTGTATCTCTATTGTATTGTGTTTTCTACATTTTATTTCCTTCTTTAATTAATTCATATTATTCTATTGTTTGTATTCCGAACAAAAAATTATTCCATTTGATGAAATACTCCTTAATCTCTCTAGTCTAAATTCATTTAGTATATGTATAAAAAATCTTCTTAGGTTCAAGTATGACACAACCTTCTTCATCTAGTAAAGTTATCTCATCTCATGCAGAGATGGTGTGTCTAATTGCCTTATTCAAGTAATAAACATGACAGACTAGATGAATATGAGTAGAATGGGGAAGCTCCAACTTATAGGTGTCACTAAAAATCTTTTGTAGGATTTGATAAGGACCATAATATTTAGGAGATAGTGTGTTATCCTTTTTATACTGATTTAGGGAAAAATAATTACATGGTTAGGGATGAACAAATACCCAATAACCTACTTCAAAAGTCCTCTCATTATGATGTTAATCAACTTGATATTTCATGTGATTCTGGTTCATGGCTAAATTATCTTTGACACTAGCAAGAACTTGTTGGTGGTGAATGTACTCTTCCACAACACACACTTTGGTTTGTATCTACAATGATGAGGTGAGAGAAGGAGGTTGGTACCCATATACTTCTATAAATGGAGACATTTTTGGAAGAGACATGGAATGAAGTGTTATACCACCATCCAGCTAGTGGTAACTAGTGAACCCTTTTTTCTTATTTATTATATGTAAAATAATGAAGATAAGTTTATAGATATTTATTAACCACTTCAATTTTCCCTTCAAATTGAGGATGATAGGATTAATTATGAGCCTATTAAGTACCCAAACATGAAAATAAATCAATCCAAAAATTACTGGTAAAAATTGGATCACAATCACTCACTATGATCTTGGGGGTGCCATGTATATTTTGAACTATATGTAGAAAATAAATAGCTATTGTACTAACTATAAAGGGTTGTGATAAGGCATAAAAATGAGCATATATTTTGAGTCTATATACTATCAACATGCTGACATTTTTACCTTATGACCTAGGCAAACTAGTGATGAAATCCATAGACACATCCTCCCACCTATTATACCTATTTTTCATACCCCTATAATTTTTTGAAATATATACTCTTATCTACCATAGTGATGACCTAGTCATAACATTTAAAATTGTAGTCAGGGACCTAAGTCAATTAGTAGTATATTGAATATGCATATTTTCAATTAAATGATTTGGTAATGATTTGTTCATGAATTCACATTTATATTAAAGTGGTTTTGAAAAGCATTCATGGTTGAATGAATAAAATTTGCATATATATATATATATATATATATATATATATATATATATATATATATATATATATATATATATATATATATATATATGCAAATTTTATTCATTCAACCATGAATGCTTTTCAAAACCACTTTAATATAAATGTGAATTCATGAACAAATCATTACCAAATCATTTAATTGAAAATATGCATATATATATATATATATATATATATATATATATATATATATATATATATATATATATATATATATATATGAATGTTCATTTTCAATGATCAAATTGATATGGTTGCATTCATTTTTAGTGGTTACAATAGTATTTTAATATAATTTTCCATGCTAGTTTTTAGTTATGTTCATTTGAAATTTGATTTTGAGTTTTATATGGATTTACCATTATGATTGTCAGATCAGTCACATTTAAAATTCATTACAAATATAGAAGGTTGGCATTATCTAAATGGTGACATGAATAAGTTTGGTTTAATATATAAAAAAAATATTTCCTAAGAATATTAATTATCTTAAAGAGGTCCTAGGAATAAAACTAAATACTACCCTATGGTAAATACTCATCAAAGGTGGTGAACCTAGTTCAAAGATTCTAAATGGTCATTAGGGGCTTACTCATTTCAAAGGTTAATATGAATTAAAATTATGTTATTTAATCAAGGAACAGAGTTTTTTGTATGATTTTGAAGGCTTTGAAAATTTCATGAAAGTAATTTTTTTATTTCAAAGGTTGGTTTGAAATAAAGCTATGTTGACATGGGATTTAATGCTTCAAACATTGAGATGACAAGTATGGGTTTAGTAGTCTAGATGGCAGTACAGGTGGTAAGATTAAATGTGAATTATGGTAGAGGCTTAAAAATCTTGATAAGATCAAAATTGGTTTAAAATAATTTAATTCAATGTGTACATGTATCGATTTACATAACTTGGTTATGGTTTTAGCAAACATTATGGTCATGACTAAATTTAAGAATATCACCAAATGAATTAGTAGTTAGTTAAATTGATATCCTTGATTTGATAAACCAATGGCATGAATACACATAAGCATAGGTAGTTAATTCATGGAATTGGGTTAAAAATAGATTTGTTTTTCATTTTGGTCAATCATTTTTCAAGCTTTATTATGGAAACCACACTCTATCGAATAGATTTTGGAAGTTGTAGATAGGAATTTATAAACAAGAAAGTTTCAAGAAGTTTATATAGGTATGCCATGATTGGAAAATGAATGATTTTTAAAGTAATATTTATAGTTTTTACTATGACTCATACAAGGAATAAATAATGGTTTTTCATCTCTGCATGACATTTTATTAAAATCTAGCAAGTTCATTTTTCTATATAAATTCTTTGCATGCTCGAGTTTTAGAATAAGATAGGTGAAATATATTGAAGTAACAGTTTGTATGGAAAATCATTTTTTTTTGGATTCTCACATCACTTTATGTGGTATCGATAATAATGATAAAAATGGATTTCATTTAAGATATGAATTTATTCATTTTTCTCAAAGTTAAACATAGGAAATATAAAAAGATGGCTAATTTTAGATATGAAATGATCAATATAATCGAATGGGATTTGGTGAATGAATAATGGAGATTATTTATATGAGCATGCATATTTTGGTTTTGATTTAGTGGTAACTCTTTCTCATAGTTTACATTTCAAAACTGTAGTTTCATTAATACATGGTTTTTGAAGGGTAAGCTCTATTATGATATATTTTCATGGAGATATATAATGGATTCGAGAGTATTTATGGAAATTTTGTGAGGAAACCTTGTTGAAAGTTTATGATAGGTAGAATTATTTCATGCAATATATATTTGATTTTTGAATGAAAAGGGTTATTTTAAAAAAATATGAACACAAATTTTTGGGTTTTATTTCCAGTCATGAATATGTAAAGAACAGTAAAAGATGGTTTATAGTTTCAAGAAAATTATGATAAGTTGTTTCTCATTTTCAATATAATGACTTGGAAATGATATGATATTTCCAAAGTTTATATTTTTGAAACCCTTCTATTGAAATTATTGTGATGGTTTTAGACTCTCTACAATTTGAGAAATATATACAATATATAATGACATAAATAGAATTTTTATATAAATATTTATTTCGGTGATTTTGAATTGGTTCAATTTAATAAGTTTTTGTGGTTTAAAATTTGAAAATGATATATATATTAAGATGACATTCATACAGTGAGAACATCATGCAAGACAATATGGTATAAAATGTTGAAAATAAAATTATGAGAATATAATTTTATTATTAGGGTTTGAAGTTGAAATATTGTGATAATATTTGAAATAGTTAGAATGATTCAGTTTTAGTTAGAAGATAATTGAATGATTAGTTTGTTGATAACTAGAAATTTGATAAGACTTGAGGTTTACTATTTTGAAATATAATTTTTATTTTGATGATATATTTATTCTCTTAGCTCAGTCATATAAATAAGATTTTTTAGTATATTTAAAAACTATATATAGGATGTTAGGCTGGAATCAACCTAGTTCAAATAGAGATAATGATAGCAAAGGTTGGGGAAGGAATCAAAATTTTGGTAGTATGAATCAAGAGGCACCAAATAGGTAACTTCCTATAGTGAGTTTCAGATCTCAATAGTTTGGTCCTAGGTATGCTAGTAGAGGAGCTAGAATGTCTATACATTTTGATGTCACTAACCCTAAATTATAGAATGTGTTGAATAATTAACCCTTTAAACACACAAATCATAGGGGAAATGGAAGATTTTATAGCCATATATTTAGATCCAAATATCATTCCCATAGTAGCTCTTCTCATTAGTTTTAGAATAATCCAAACCATCTACCTATTTAGTCACCTAGCCCAGAAATAGTCCATCATGTTAATAAACTAACTCAACTAGATAATGAGATATCCCATGCTAAAAATTTTATGAATGTTGTCTTTCTCTATTTTTATAATGAACCTACATCACCTCATAAAAATCCTATTACCTAGTACAAGAAGATAAGTTTGGAAAAACCACTTCTTATTATACATCTAACCACTTCAAAAAAATGTTCAAATAGCTAGAATGAATCAAATACTCTAACTAAAATTGGAGTTGTGAAGTGAGTTAAATTGGAAGTGGATGATTCTGCAAGTGATTCAAGAATGAAGTTGGTTTAGTATCTTTTAGTCAAAATAGAATATAATGAATGTTTAAATGAATAAAGAAAACCAATGATAGAGATTTTATTGAATTCTGATGACTTTTGGTTATCAAAAGACAAATTTTAATTTCTAAGGTGAAATTTTAAGTCAACCTGACTTAACTATATTTTAGATTTTGATACTTTGGTTATAATATTTTAGAAGTTCAATGGAATTTTAAATCCTTATATATATATATATATATATATATATATATATATATATATATATAATATGCCTAAGTAATTTTGATTATATACATTATGAAATTAATATAGAATAGAATTTCATTAACTTTCATTTATCCTAGTATTATTTAAATATGTTATTTTATTTTATTATTAATTGATTATAGGGTGCCCATCCATTAGGAAATACCCATTTTACAACTCAAATAATTAATCTCTTAAAACTTTAAAGTCTTAAATAAACCTTAACTAATAACTGTCTATATTAATTGACTTTTAAAAGTCAATTATTTAAGTTAACAAGTAACTAACTAAGGTTAGTTACAACTTCTTTTTTAACCAATTTTTAAGTATAAAAAGAGATCAAGGATTCATTTTAAAATGAGGAACAACATAGGTATTGAATACTTATACATTGTAAAATCAATCATTTATCTCTCTCTTCTATGCAACTTATTTGAGATAGCATGACTTTTACAGATAGACCAATAGTACTTTCTTTGATGGTAGAGTATATTACTTAAGCAATGCAGGTATATCTAGTTTTATATTATTATTTATAACATATTATTTAAAGTTTGTTAATTTTAATATCTTTTTATGATTGCTTCTTGCAGTCCTATGTAAAGAATCTAAGTATTCAACTTGAATAATGATGAAAAATTAACTATTTACAACATTTTGTTGATTTAATTGATTGTAAAATTTATCTTTTTAAGATATTTTTTAAGGAAGATGTTAGTTTCTCAAATAAAATTGATCTATTTTGCTAAGATGACTCTCTTTGTTGAGACTCAAATGTTTTGTCTATATTGTACTTTACTTTGAATTTGACTTTGACTTATTTTAATTTCATTTAATGTAATCTCTAATTGATCTAATTTCTTTTCTATTTTATTTAGTTTTAATATAATTTGTATTTAACTTGTTTATTCACTATTTTTCTTTTATTAAGTTAGGTTTCTTAAGTTACTTTTCTTCTTAATTAATTTAGTTTCTTAATTTAGTTACGTTTTATATTAATTTGTTTATGTTCTAGTTTAGTTTAGATTTAATTATTTTTCTTAATTAGTTTGTTGTTTGTTGTTTTGTTTATTTATTTATCTTGGTTTGTTGCATTATACTTGTGTTAATTTATATAATATATGTTCATAAACTGATTTAATTATTATCTTCACTTTTTACCTTTCTACTTCTTGTTTATTATATTGGTGTTTATTTGAAAGTTAAAATAGCAAAAGTAAGATATTACTTGAGAATATATTATATTATTGAATCATATTTCTTTTCTTCAAAAGATTGTCTTGTTCATAGGCCTTCTCTATTGGATATGATAGATTACACATTCATATCTGAATTGATTCATTATTTGATAAGTAGATTTCTTAAATTATAATAGAATATGTTATATTTGATAGCTTATTTGTTATTTTCTAGAACATTTGAAAAACTCCTCACATATTTAGGATCATAATTGAACCTTTAGAACCTTATTATTAGACAAGTGCAATTATAACTTAACCTTTGTAATATGTGAAAAGGTTGATTAGTTGATGAAATAATTTTCATCGTCAACAAATTTGGTGACTCTACTAGAGAAAGCTTTCAAAAATCTTATTTTTTAGAACTATATTTTCTTCTTACTCATGGTACTTGGAGGACAACCTCTTATTAAATAATCTAGAATTGATATTTCTAATGATCAAGTTGATGTTGCTTTTAATTTAACTCATTATTTATGGTATAATTATCTTCATAATATGTAGCATGTTGTTCAAGTTATAAATAAAGAAGAACAAATTATAGAATTTGAGATAGATTGGTATTATAATCTTACTTTTGAAACTCAGAAAGATGTTTTAAATATAAACAAATGAATTTAGAAAGATAAAGTAAGAGTATTAGATACTAATCCTAGACCTAGAGCTCATTTTATTTTTGATTCTCATATTTTTGATAATTTGGTTATGCCCTCTGAACATATAAATATAAATATGTAATTAAATCAAGATAATCAAGTTCAAGATAATCAATCAGTTCAAGTAGAAGAAACTACTAAAATTTCCAATGGGAGACCAAGCAGAAGAGAGAATATAGGATATAATTTAAGGTTTGCAAAAGAATAGAGATCAAGATGATCTCACTAAAGATGAAGTTAGTTTTGAAGCTAAAGTAGAATAATAAATGGCTTTAAATCCATGGATTTTATAAATACACTTAACATTGGAAATCATCCAGGTAAGTTACCTTCCCTTAAAGAATTAAATATACCAAAAAAATTTGGAGCTATTGGGGAATCTTGGGAAGATCATTAAGATGATTTTAAGTTAGTTTGTGTTACTCTTGGTATAAAAAATAAAAATATTTGTTTAAGAATTTTTATTCAAACCCTTGAAGGGAATGCTTATCAAGATTTTGTTAATTTACATGCTAAAGCTATCATCACTTAGAAAGATATTGAAGACTGGCTTGAATTAGCTTTTGAAAAAGCTAAAGAAGATCTAGACCTAGTCAATGATCTTGTAAATTTTTCTCTTGATCTAGGTGAGATCATATACCATTTCATGACCAAATTTACTTACTTGCATAAAAAAATTTCTTGTGATGTTAGACCTTATAAAAAATTATCTAGACTTTACTTTTGTAGTACATTACCTTTGAAATATAAAATGGCCTTAGAAGATAGAGAAATTACAAAATATGATGAAATTGTAACATTCTATATTGAATATGAAAAGAATATTAAACATATTGGGTTTAAAGATAGGTCTTTTATAGGTCTAAATTTAGATAATGCATAAATTTTTTAAGCCATTCAAAGTCTAGGAAATGAACTGGTCACTGTTAAAATATAATTAAATGATAAACCTTTTTCATCTAATAGAAGCATTATTGAAAGTAAAAGTAAAGAAGTTGCTCATTACTGTAATGTGTGTGAATCGGATCATGATCCAAATTCATGTATTGTTATTCAATAATTCAAAAAGATTATTCAAGGAAAAGAGAGTATGTATATATATATATATATATATATATATATATATATATATATATATATAAGATAACATAAACATGTGTTCTCTTGATGATCCATCAAATATTTAAGGTGCTTATGTTGTTAATACTACAAACAAATATTATAACTCTTCTCAAAATAACAATGTAGAAAATAATGATACTTCTTCTAAATATAAAGGTAAAATAGCTCAGAATAATTGTTCAAGTAGTTAAGCTGATAATTCTTCTCAAAACATTCTTCTTTATCTACTAGTTATAATAATACTCAATATTAGAATTATAAGCCAAAGAATTTTTGACAAATTGATGCTAAATCATATAACATAATTGATTATTTATCTGTGATTACATCTGTATTCTCATTATTACAAGAAACTAGCCTTCTAAGACAATTTGATAAAATCAATGAAGCTATTAAGAATCCTAAAAATGAAGTAGGCTTACAAGAAGAAGATATTAATAAACAATCATCCATTTTTGCTCAAATGTATGATCTTTCTATAGATTATATACCTCCTTTTTATGTTTTGGTCAAAATTGCTAATATGGTAATCCAAAATTGTATTTTATATATAGGTGCTTCAAATAATATAATGCCCAAATTTATTGTAGATCAATTAGACATTTCTTATAAAACTGACAATAGGAAGCTTATTAGATTTAATTCTAGTCAAACTAAAATTTATGGTAAGTTTTGGGACATAGTCATTAAAATTACTCAAGATGAAAGAATTAAATGTATGACTAATTTTCAAATTTTAGACATTATTAGTAATTATTCTATGTTATTAGAAAGAGATTGGTCAAAATTAAAAGGTGCTTTCATCAGAAAAGATATTACATGTGTTCTTGTAAGTAATGATATTGCTTTTATAAAAAGAGAATATTTGTCTAGCATACCTATAGAATCATCCACTTCTTCCACTATTGCTTATGTTGAGACAAAAATTGGAACTTATTAGTTGTTAAATTTAGATGAACCAAAAAATCAGCATGAATTTTTTTTTGAGAAAAACATTTTATGTTCACTATATTTTGAGGGAGCCTGCTCTCAATAAGGGAATAGTGTTGGAATTTATTTAATATATCTTATTGGTAAGATATTCCATTATTATTACAAATTATCTTTTTAAAACACTAATAATACAATAGAATTTGAAGCATTATATTTAGGTTTGGAAAAAGTCATTGAATTTTATATTAAACATTTAGAAGTCTTTGAGGATTCTGAATTAGTTGTTAGGCAAGTTCAAATTTTTTATAAAAATAATCAAACTTGTCTACATCATTATACTCAAAATATTTTATCTTTAATTGAATATTTTGAAGCTTTCAATATAATTAACATACTTAGAGAATATAATAATATAGATGATAAGATTGTTATTTTTGTATCTAACCCAACTCTAAGTGAGAGTGAACCAATCACAGACTTCTCTTTTTTTGAAAAATTTTGACCTAAAATACTAGATTTGAATGATAGTTTTCCTATTTTTAGTTGTGATGAAAAAATATATTCATTTATTAAAGGTAATTATTTTAATCATGATGACTATGTATTAAATTATGGATATTATCTATAATTAAGTACTAATAAATTACCTACTAGTTTAGTAAGTTTGAAATCTATGTTTACACTTAATGATCAGACCAAAATTTTTAGAGTAGAAAAACCATCTAGGAGAATTATAGTTAAAACTATTCCTATCAACTTAGGTACAGAAGAGGATCTCAAATATGTGTATTTAAGAATTCAAGTTATTGCAAGTGAGAAGGTAAAATTTAATAAATTATTCAAAGAATTTATTGATGTATTTGCTTGGTCATACAAAGATCTTAAAGGTTATAATACTAATATTATTAAACATTATATACCTATAAAACTTAGTATTAAACCTATAAGACATAAAATATGAAAAATTAACCCTCTTTTAAAAGACACCGTTAACAAAGAGCTAGACAAAATGATTGATGCTAGTGTCATTTTCCTTACAAAATATTATGAATAATTACCTAATTTAGTCTTGGTTAGAAATAAAAATGGTGATATTAGATTGTGTGTTGAATTTAGGGACTTGAACAAAGCTAGCATTAAAGATAATTTTCCTCTATAAAGTATAGATTAAATTTTGAAATAGATTATAGGGTCAAAAATGATGTCATTATTAGATGGATTTTATTGTTATAATTAGATTTTTGTAAATCCTAAAGATAGACATAAAACTACTTTTACTACTCGTAGAGGGACTTTTACTTATAATAGAATGCCATTTAGAGTAATGAATGTAGGAACTACATTTCAAATAGATATGCATGTTACTTTCGATAACTTGATTGGCATTGTTATTTAGGTCTATCTTGATGATCTCACCATTCATTCAAAAAGATGAAAAAAACATTTAGATCATCTTCGTGAAGATTTCATAAGATTTAAAAAGTATGGTTGTTTTATTATTTTTGGGAAACTAGGGTATAGTTCTTAAATAATAAATGGTTTGGAGTAAGGGGGAAAATCCAATAAAATACAATAAAATATACATTTTGATCAAAATTAATTACATCAATTGCATAGGGAGAGAAGTAAATTTATCTAAAAAAATAGGTTGAGATGAATGACCTAGGGACTAAACTATGCTACACAAGATTTGGATAGTGTCACAAATCTAGATCTATCTTTCATTTTATAAAAGGATAGGAACATTGAAATAGGACATTCTAGGGTCCAATGCTATAGTCCTTTTTTACCACTATTGTCTTAGAGACTTGAGCTTTATGGCTTTTGTTCATTGTCTCTGTGTGAGCCTGTATATGAAATTTTGGGGGTTGAATGTTGATAGAGCTTGATATAGGTCTATTTTAATCTCCAAAATCTAGGTCTATCTACACACACAAAACATCAAATACATAAAAATCATAAGGGGTAAAAATTGGGTTAGGGGAAGTATGATTGCATGATCTAGAATGCCTATTGTTCTGATTATTGCCTATATTAACCCTCAAGCTAGTGTCTCAGATCAAATGTATTTCTCCATTAGGAAACATGAATAATCAACATGTATGGTAGATTTAAGAATGAAATTTTTCCTAGACCCTTCCGTGATCAAGCATGCAAGTCTAAGTGTGACGCCAAATATTGATCTATACTATTGACTAATTTTTAATTATGTATTGTGCCTAATTAGTATGTGGTAGATATAAAATGACTTGTGTAGTCCTTTATATAGGAGACTCTTTATTTTGAATTTGGGAGCTTTATTTTCATTTAGATAACATTGGAAAACTTAGGAAAAAATATAAGAAAGGGGACAAGACATAGTAAGCGATGGAAACTAACCATTGGAGCCTAAACATGACTTTGGATAGGAGCATTGGAAATGGACACCCTAGGGTCCAACACTATATTCAAATCCTAGTGCTCCTATCCTATAGACTCAAGACCTAGAGGATAGGATAAGCATAGGAAATCTAACTTGGCTAAGGTGGAATGAGGATCTGGAAGTCTATGGATGACTAGTAATAAGTAAAAACATGACTCAAACATGAAATAAGACTAAGATGAATAAAACTAAAGACATGTCTAAATGTGAACAAGGCTCATATTCTCTAGTCAGAGTCTCCTATGAAAGGATTGTGAAAAGATATGATATGTGTGGTTGTTTGACTAATTTAGAGTGTATACATTTTCCCCTATTTTATTCTATTGATGAAATGAAATGAAGTAATAGCATAAAAGAAAGAAAAAAATGCATACCTAAACCTACCTGCATGGAGATGAATGTGTTGTAAAGGGTCCAACTCACTTCCTAGCCAAGGAAGTGGATGGAGAGATGAATAGTGCCTGGAGAAAGAAAGAATCCCTAAAATGGATACCCCTTATACTGAATCTGTAAGTGGAATCCATGTAACATGGAAGAGGGAAATGTTTTCCCCCTATGTTGAATATGATTGGAATGAGAAATGATTAGAGGACCAAAACCAATGTCTGCCCTTTGTCTCACATAAAATCATGTAATCTAGAATGTGTGTATAGAATATATATGCTATGAAGATCAAAATATATTATGACCCCACTCCAAATATTTGAACTAGAACTAAGAAATGCTCAAAGGTCCAAAACCAATGTTTATCCTCTGTCCTGCATAAACTTATGTATTCTAGGTCTAGGTAAAATAATATACCAACCACTATAAATAGATGTGTAGTCCAATCTAGTGATAACCTAGGTACATCTGGGTGTAATCTAAATTTTTAGTAAATGTGCAAGAAGAGAATGGCATGTATTTCCATTTAAATCTATATAATCCTAGATGATGAATAACATAAACATTTGTACCATGCCCCTAAATCTAGTATGTGAGTGATACATATGTATAATCTGGTAATCTATATAACCACATGTGATATGACTTATTGTGTCATGCCTCATGTGTAAAACTAGAGATCAAAACATTATGCTCTGCACTATACCTATTATTTTCTATCTAGTCTTGTAACTATGTCATGTTATATGAAGTTGTATGTGTATGATGTGTAGTAATGTACATGCCCCTAAATTTGGTATCTAAGTTTGAATCTATATCAAAGTCATTATGAATCTATATAATTTGAACCAATATATCTAAATAGTCTTTGTATTTATAAACTAAAGGTGTATCCCTCTTAATGTCTTGAGTGATACCAAGTGACCCATGTAATTTGAATCACTACATATTTCAACTGATCTGAGTTGAATTTAATAATCTAAATGTTGGATGTGTATAAATTATGGTGTATCCACTTATCAGAATGGATAAGTATGAGAGGTAAGTGTAAGAATAGGAATAATACGAATAGTAAGAATGATGCCCCCTTTTGGGGATAGGGATGAGATCATGTGATAGAGGAGTTTGAGCCAAAAGTGATGACTAATGGTGTAAGAATATATGTAAGGTTGGTATGTGTTGAATTGATTGAGAGGTTGTTTAATTGATTAGACTAAGTTGTTGAAATTGGAATAAGTTTTGTTTGATGATGATCAAGACATGTGTTTGGGTGTAAGAGAGGTATAATTATGTGTGTACCATAGTAGGCAAAGTAATTAGTAAGAGATCAAAGCTAGAATGATGTCAAAGGTATCATTGTCATGATTCTATGAAAGAAAGCAGTTTGTAAATTGGAGTTATAGGGTTTTAGTTATGGGAAAAATGGTATTTTGCTTTGGATGAAAAAGATGTTTGATATAGGAAAATTGGATTGATTCTTGATTCACTTGTGCATTGACTAGTTTGAGATTTGGAGCTCTAGAGTGAGATATATCCCAAGGAGATGAGAACCTACCATGACCCAATTTAAGTAGTCGGTAGAAAAGATTGAGGCTAGTGGTGATGTTAGCCTAGTAACTAAAATGCATGATTTTTATCTATTAAGAAATCTATTTTTGATGTTTTTCAGAAGTTTTAAGAGTCCTAGTAAAATTTTCACTAGGTCCAATAGTCTTATCTAGGAGTCATCACTCATATCTAGGGTTCAATATTGTCCAAATTCCATCACTGCTATCCAACACTGGTGTCCTTTCTACAGTGTTATTATCCACTAGGCCTAATTTTTTGAGATTATAATTTTGTTACCTATTTTTATTTGGCTCAACTATTTAGTTTGGCATGGTTGACTAATATATATGTTGTTTTCTAGTGTTTTTTAGGGTGAAGTAATGATGAGGGAGGTCCATAGAGGTTAGGTGATGGAGACATTAAGGATGTAACCATTATCTACTGATGAGAGGACTATCATGGATAGGGTAGGGTTGGGTCATGTGTGTGACCTAGGCATAGTGCAGTGGGATAAATATCTAATTACCACCTTATGTGAGAGGTAGAATGTAGATACATGTACTTTTTGGATTCCTATAGGGGATATTAATATGAATTTAAAGAATGTGTACCACATTTTGCATTTACTAATTAGTGAATGGTATGTGATATTATAGGATGGCATGGGTGATGATGCTATTGATCATGCTTCCTTGTATTTTGTTAGTATACCTTTAGGTATACATAAGAGAGGTAGTGATAGTGATGTGTTACTACCAATTATAGTACAGTTTAGTGTTCCACATCTATGAAAGTGGTTGGCCATGTTGTTGGCTTTATTTATTATTATGGATGAGAGTGGGGTGTCAATTGCATATAGGATACATAGGATTGTTCATAGTGTTGATTTATAAAGCATTATGTTCTCATAGGGTAGGACTATGATTTCCCACCTATACAAGGATCTTTAAAATTATACCTAGGAGGCATTCAGTGGTAGTGTGAGTGTAGCTACCATATTACATTGATGGGTTTATAAGAAAATTATGTTTGTACATCTAATTGGGTTACCCAGGCTAAAGTGGGCAAATCCATGGCCATTTAGGGAGTGGTGGATGAGTACATTAGGTATATAGTCTCTTGGGATAGATCGTTATAGATGAACGTTAGATAGATTTTTGGCTCATGATATCATATGGATGCACTATAAAGGATTTCCTAGGTGAGCTAAGGATGGAGTGAAGTTATAGTATATGACGGTCATTTGTTGGTTACATGATCATTAGGTTTGAGTGTACAAGCACTTTCAGTATAATAGTTTGGGGTACCACAAGATGTTCCCCTTATAGCATGGGTATGTGTGAGGAGTGCATGGGCACCAACAAGGGAAGAAGATCATATGAGGCCTACTAAAGCTGAGTTAGCACCATTACCTTTAGATTCATAAGATGTATCTATAGATATTATTGATGTAGATGATGTTGGATGTATAGAAGAATATACCACATGGTGGACTAGGAATCTATGGGCTCTATTATACCTTGTTAATATAAGGGATGCTCCTAAGTATGAAGATGCTACAATAATCTAGATGATGGGAAGTAAGTATAAATTATATTTTAATTATGTAAAATTTTGTTCTTTAGTTTGATTTGAAAGTATATATCTAATGTAGTGTTGTAATTTATATGCAAGTGTAGTAGGAGGTGCTCAGGATGAAGCACAAGCTGGGGTAGGAAGTGGAGATGATGGGTTATGAGAGACCATCATTGAGTTGACACTCTAAGAGCTTACATGGCATGTTCCTAATGATATGGTGGAGGAGGGTTTGATAGAGTGAGTGATAGTGATAGCTAGTGCTTATGATCATTTATTTGATAGAGCTACTATAGTGATAGTTACATATGTTAGAGTAACGAGAGAGAGAGAGGGAGATGATCTAACAGCTAAGCTAGATAGGTATAAAATGCCTCCATTAGATTGTGGTTCTATTAGTATGAGGATCATAGATGAGTACATAGAGTTTTAGAGGCATTACGCAAACTTACGTGAGGAGCATGATTGGCTAATAGAGTGAGATAGTCATCATAAGAGGCATTTATGAGCTCAAAGAGGTATGAGGCCATTAAGTAGTAGAGTGGATTACGGGATTAGTACTAGTGGAGAGATTAAGATTGAGAGTGAGGGAGTGACACCCATTCATGATTGATTATATTTTGATATGATGTATATGCTTTATGAAAACTTGTTATATAAATATGGATACTAGTTTTGATTTTGACTTATGCATACCATGTTATGGGATTTGAAATATATTTTTATAATCATTACAAATGGTTAATTAGAAATAATTGATTTGGTATTGATTTTAAGGTTATTTATGTTTTAGAAAAATGTTGTTTGTGATGTGATTTTAATTATTCATGATATGTTGATAAGTATGATGGTAGGTTTGATTTGTAATTGTATATGAGCAAAAAACTTGTTGGTTTTTTAATTTGGAAATTGATATAATAAATCAAGTTGGTTTAAGATTAGAAAAAATAGGATACTAGTAAGGTCTAGATTTGGATAGTTTAGTTTGGCAAAGGATGGCTATTTAGAGATAGGAATGTTAGTTATTAGTAGAAGGAAACGAAAGAGATCATTCTATTTTCAATTCCCTAAGAATGGTTCAAAAATACAAAGACTATCTCTTTGGCTCCATCATTGCTCAGTAAGTTAAGCTATGCAATCATACATGTGTTAATCAATGTCTACACTATGTGTCCAATCCCTGTAAGTAAGTGGCTCAAGAATACAAAGGATAGCCCTTTGGTTCCATCATTTCCTTGTGAATTGAAGCTATGAACTAATGCCAATATGAATGTGTGTTGTATATCTATCTAAAACTTGAGGGCCTACTGAACAAGTGCCCATACTACTTATGTTTTATGAAAACATACACTATATCTGATACCATCTATTGTGAACTAACTATAGTTGTAGGTGTAGACTCTACCAAATATAACCTTACTAGATGTGCAATTGAATTTGTGTGTTGTGAAGAAGGCTCGTCTCTCCACAATCATAATGGATTGTTACATGAAATAATACCCTATGACCTTTATTGTGATACATATGAATAATCAATAGATCGATATGGAGTTAAAACCTATGATGTGGGCTCATCTAATCTCAATCATAGTGGGTTGCTATGTGAAATAGGTCACTAAAACTAGTCATAGTGAATATCTATCTAGAGAAATACTTTGTGATGTGGGTTCATTTAATTTTAACCATAATGGGTTGCTACATGAGATAGGACCCTAAAATTATGTCTATAATAAACATCTCTCTGGAGTGACATTCTACTATGGTGCCTATGACTGTACTAGATATGTATATGGAACTACATTATAAACTCCTCATACTACACTTCTATATGTAGTTTGGTCTCATTGTACTATTTTCCAAACCTTTTGAGTAGGTGGAATAGGATATCTCATATGAGGCTCTATCCTAGAACCCACATTACTTTCATGATGAGTGACCAATGATTCCTATAAAGTAATGACTTGGGATAACTCATTTGTGGATGAATGAGTTTTAAGGTTCCATGATGGAGGAGATCCTGGTGTCCCCTCTGTAAATGTTATAATGCCATTATCAACACATCTATTAATGTAATCTCTAAGTCCATAACAATCATTATCTTTGTGTCCATGAATATGATGATAGTTACAAAAGGGTCAATATTACTATCCATGTAAGAGATGTGGATCTCATCGATGAGTAGAAGGTAATGTGATTAACCTCCTATCTAGTAGTGTTGATAATATGGCACATGGGCTATCCCATTTTGAATTAAACTATAGTGTATCTTTTTTTTGTTCTCTATAGTGCATACTATAGGTTGTTCTCTAGAGATTGGATCTCTATTCTTAACTAGTTGTTTTTCTAGTTATGGTCTCATATCTTGTTTAGGACATGGTGGATGTTATGTGCTAGGAGCTATAGATGTAGGTATTGTTATGAAGTCTAGAGTAATGAAATCAATTGAATCTACCTCAATCAATCCCAATTTCTATTTCAAGGCTAAAACTATATAGCATAATTTCTTGAAAGAAGACTCTATCTAATATAATATATGTTCGAAGAGAGGTTAATAAGCCCCATTAATAAATATGTGTTGAATATCTAAATATGTCAGTTTATATATCAATATTAACATGCGTATCTTGAATCATAAGATATAATCACTAATTGTCTCTAAATAATCTTGATGCAATGTAGAAAGTCTCTCATATGTAACACGAGGGCCTATGTTTGTTATATAATGTCTAAGAAATGCCTCCTCTAAGTCATTATATGTGTGCAAGAAGCCAACAAGGAGTAGATGAAAGAACAAATTTTGTGCTTCCCCCACTAATGTCTACTAGAACAATTTGAGTAGAATTAAAGGGCTCACATGAGATGGTAAAGCCTTTTGAAAATCTTGAAGGTGTACAAATGGATCTCTTATTCCATAAAAGTGAGGTAATGATGGTATATGGAAATGATTAGGTAATGAAGATTTTAAAAATGTCTTCAGAAGATGGTTACCATTTAATTCAGTGGAATCCATCCAAGACTTATAAGCATTATTTTCCAAAGTAAGGAGATGTACTTGGTTTTTTAATTCACCTATTGCATGCATCAAAAAAATAATCTCTTGGGATGGTATGTTGCATCTTGAAGTGGTTCATTTAATCATTAAATTTGATCATTAATTTTAGCCATGAGAATACTAAATTTAGAAATTGGATCATAAAAAGGAGGTGCTCTCGCTTGAACCTTAGGATTAATGATAACTTAGACCTTACTAGAGGGATGTGGGATACCATTCTCTTTAGGTGAAGAGTGAGAGCTAGGTTCTACTGTAGTAGGGGGTGGCTTGGGTGATTCATTAGTATCTTTATGTTTTAGTGAATCACATTCAAAGTTAAGTAGAGGATGTGATGTTATCATTAACATGTTCATTATTTTAAATACACTCATACATAGGAGTGGAAACAATATTTGGTAGTGCATTATGTTTGAGAGGAAGAGTGAGAGAAGAGTTAGAAACATGAGATGAATTTTATTCTTCACTATGTACATAATAATCATCATTATTTAATGCATTATCATAGACAAAATATTGTTCATAGTCACTCTCATTTTCAATAGTCATTTGCATCTTCACTATCATACTCATTATCACTTCCATTGTCACTAGGGAGAGGTGTAAGAGAAGAATTTAATTCTTTTCTAATATGCAATAAATTATCATGTGAATTTAGAATATTATGTGCACATATGTTATTCATGGATGGAGTGTATGAATTATTTTCATTTTCAACATGAGAAGTAAGAGTAAGAGAGTTAGCATTTAGACATTCTTTTGATAAAGTAGAATTGAGAGCATGAAATGTATCCTTTGAACTATGCATTGGTAATTTGATTTTATTGCATTTATATTGTTGTATTTTGAACATAGAAGTAGAAAAATAGAGAGAAATATTAGGTTCACATGGAAGCAAATTATCACCAATAAGAGGTTCACATGGAAGTGCATGACTAACTTGTTCATTTGGTGTATTGTGCATAGGATAATGAGGTGAAAAGTATCTTTCCCATTTATCAAAATTATTTTCTTTAGAAGAGGGAATAAATGAGACAGGTTTGAGAGAATAAGATGAATCAACTTTTTCTTCACTATCACTTTCACATATATCATCATACTCCTCATTGCAACAATAGTAATTATCTTCATTGTAAATGAAATCATTTTCCACATTTTTAGCTAATGTGCAATTTTGTAAATTTATCCATTCATTGTTATAATTATGAGAAAAAATTAGAA
The DNA here is from genome assembly GCA_037957365.1 of Torreya grandis. NCBI lineage: Eukaryota > Viridiplantae > Streptophyta > Pinopsida > Cupressales > Taxaceae > Torreya > Torreya grandis. Next base: position 1,860,208 of record JARHVA010001529.1, read on the forward strand.
ATTGATATATGGGATGAGAGGAAAGAAGTGCCTTAGTGGCCATTTTATTTTTTTTCACCAAAGATAATATGTAAAATTACTATTAAGAAAATAAATGCAAAAATAACTACTAAAATAGAGATTTTGAAAATATTTTAAACACTAAACAATTTAGAAAAAAATCAAAAATATTTTTCTAAAAATTTCAAGGAAGGCTTGGGGTTTGAGGACCTAGTTTGGAAATCTAGGGTTTTTGGTTAGGATTTTAGAATTATTGAAAATTATGGCAATAATCTAAATTCTAAAAATAATTTTTAATAGGATAAATGCACAAAAAATTATATAAAATTTTGAAATTTAATTTTTGAACAAAATAACTGCTAATATTGAAATTTAAAAAATATTTTTGACCCTAAACAATTTGAAAAAATTCCAAAATATTTTTCTAAAATTTGTGAGGGAGGCTTAGGGTTTGAGGACCTAGTTTGGAAATCTATGGTTTTTGGTTAAGGTTTTAGAATTTTTAAAAATTATTGCAATAATTTAAATTCCATAAAAATATTTGAATATAATTAATGCATAAAAATTTATACAAAAAATTAGAAATTTTAAATTAATTTTTTACAAAAAAATATGAAGGAAAAACCCTAAGGGTACCTAGGGTTTTAGAGTTGTTCGAAGTAAGTTAGGTCACCAAATATTTTTTTATTTTTTGGGAAATCATGGTATAATTCCTAAACAATAAAGGGTCTAGAGTAAGGGGAAAAATCCAATCAAGTATAATAAAATATATATTTTGATCAAAATTAATTACATCAATTGCATAGGGAGAGAAATAAACTTATCTAGAAAAATAGGTTGAGATGAATGATTAAGGGGCTGAAATCTGTTGCATAAGACTGAGATAGTATCATAAATATAGATATATCTTTCATTTTATGAAAGGATAGGAGCACCAAAATAAGACACCCTAAGGTCTGACACTATAGTCCTTTTCTACCACTGTTTTCCTAAAGACCGTAGATTTTTGGGTTTTGTTCACTACCTTTGTGTGATCTTGTATATGAAATTTTTGGGGCTAAATGTCAATAGAGAATTATATAAGTCTATTTAAATCTCCAAACCTTGGGTCTATATACACACACAAAACATTAAATACATCAAAATCATAAGGGGGAAAAATTGGGTTAGGGGAAGTAAGATCACATGATCTAGAACCCGTGTTATTTTGATCATTTCCTATATTAACCCTCAAACTAGGGCCTCAAATTAAATGTAGTTATCCCTTAGGTAACATGTATAATCAGCACACATGATAGATACAAGAATGAATTTTTACATAAGCCCTTTATTGATTAAGCATGCAAGTCTAAGTGAGATGCAAAATGTTGACCTATACTATTGACTAATTTTTAATTATGTATTATGCCAAAGTAGTAAGTGTTAGATATAAAATGCCTTTTGTAGTCCTTTATATAGAAGACTTTTTGTTTTGAATTTGGGAGATTTATTCACATTTATTCAACATTGGAAAACTTAAGGACAAAGCTAAGAAAGGGGTTGGGACTCATTAAGTGAGGGAAATTAATCATTGGAGCTCAAAATGAACTTAGATAGGAGCACTGGAAATGGACACCCTAGGGTCCAACATTGTAGTCCAATTCCAATGATCCTATTATATAGGCTCAAGACCTAGGGGATGGAATGAGCATAGAAAATTTAACTTGGCTGAGGTGGAATGAGGTTTTGAAGGTCTATGGATGATTGGTAATAATAAAAAAACTGACTCAAGCATGAATTAAGACCAAAATGAATAAAATGAAAGACATGGCTAATTCTAAACAAGGCTCATATTCTCCATTTAGAGTCTTCTATGAAGGGACTATGAAAAGACATGATATGTGTGGTTGCTTAACCTATTTAGGGTGTATATAATGGTATTTCTTTGAATCCAAAGAAATCAGTTTTTAGTGTTACAAAAGGTAAATTATAAGGAAATATTTTTTAAAGATGGCATTTCCATAGATCCTAAACGTAATAAAGCCATTAAATAATTACCTCCTCCTAAATATCACTCTATTTTATGGTCTTTCTTTGGTAAAATTAACTTTATTAAGAAATTCATATCAGATATTGCTAATAAGTCTAATCATTTACAATTATCGCTTAAGAAAGATAAAATTTATACTTGGAATGAAGGTGTTGATTTAGCATTTAATAATATTAAATATGCCATTGCAAGTGTTCCATTACTTGCTAAACTAAATGTAAAGAAAGCATTCATTCTTCATTTTAATGCTACTAAAAAATCAATTAGAGTTGTTATCACTCAAGAATTTAAATATAATGACAAAAAAACAATTGGTTACATGAGTCAAGTTTTAAAAGATGCTGAAACTAGATACCCTCTTATTGAATTTATTTTTCTTATTATTTTCTTCTTTAATTAAATTTTGTTATTTATTGATGGGAAAAAAATTTATGGTGTGATCTAACATACTTATTTTATCTTATCTTTTGAAACTATAGTAATATAAAATGTCAAAATTAGTATCTTGAATGTGGCTTGTGACACCTAACCTAAAGGTCCCTCTTGTATTCTCTTGTGACCCTTTTAGACACATTTTTGCTTATTCCTAATCATCCATAGACTTTCAAGACCTGATTCTACTCAACCAGACTATTTTTTCTAGGCTAATGACAATAATGCCCAACATGGACTATAGTGTTGGACCCTAGGGTGTCCCATTTTTATCACTCCTATCTAATCACATTTTGAGCCCAAATGACCATTTCCTTTTGATTCCTCTTCTTCATTATGTTGGCCTAGTGCAAATTAATTTAATCCATGACCAATAGATCTTTATAGTATCCTATTCAAAGTTCATTTAGAAGGGGTTAGAAAATATTACAAAACCAAGAAAGAATACAAGAAAGACCACTAAGTTAAATCTCCTTATTCTCTACATACAACCATCCAATATAGCCACCAACATAATCAAAACCTCACACCAGTCCCTAGCCACCTCAATCACACCTAGTTTAGCATTTTTTCATCTACATAACACTATTGCACAAATCACATCAAGTGGGAGAACTAAATATGACTTGATCCCTCTTCAGACTCTTGGTATGTAAGTAGGGTGCCCACACAAGGGGTGTGGATAGATGTTTAGTGTATCTTACACACACTAACCCCTCCTATTTCTCAAGTTTCATTCAAGCATAATGGAGGTCTAGGGTTTTAAGACTAAATATATCCTATAAGGAGCTCTATCAACATTCAAGATTTGAAATTTCATAGGTAGACTCAAATAGGGACAATGGACAAAACCTAAAAAACTCAAATATTTGTGACTAGTTTAGACAATAGATTCAGGACCTAGACTATAATGTTAAACCTTAAAGTGTCCTATTTTTGATACTTTAATCCTTTCATCAAATAAAATCTAGATCTAGATCCATGACACTATCTCAGTCCTACATAGCCAGTATTAACCTCCAGCTTAGTTGTATCAGTCTAATTTTAAGATAAGTTATATTTCTCTTCTTTCATTACTATTTTTAGAAATCTACAAAGGTCAAATAAATTATAAAAATTAGTGGTTAAATTATTGAAATATTATTTACTGATTTAGTCAACTTAGACATTTAATTAAATTAGGAATAAGACATCAATATTCTTAAAATTGTTAAGTCATTTGGTGAACCGACTTACTTCATTTGTGCATAAAAACCCTAAAAATCTTAGGATAAATTCCTTGCTAATTTTTCCAATTTTTTTTTAATTTTTCCTACATATTTTAAATCAAAAATTCTCATTTATTTTTTAAAATTCCTTAGTAATTTTTAAAATTATTTATTCCAAATCTTAGTTGAATTTACTAGGTCTTTTTTTGCACAAAAACCTTAGAAACCCTAGGGAAATTTTCTTGTTAATTTTATAAATATTTTTTTGATTTTTTACTTTCATTTATAAATTATAAATTCACATTAATTTTTAATATTCCATAGTAATTTGAAAAAAAATCATCATTTTTAAAACCCTAAATGTAGATACTAGGTCACATTACTTTTTAGGTATCACCTTACATGTTTTTGAGCATTTGTATCCTTTTTATGCGTATTCTAGTTCACTACTTAGATTATATTTATTTAATCTACTCTTTTATTTTTCAAGTTGTTTTCCTTAAGCCATCTAATCTCCTTGTATATCTTCCTTTAACATGAAGTGCAATACTTAATGGAAACCCTTCTAAATTCACCTATATTCCTTCAACCTGACATATATAATTGATAAACAACTAGCTTAGGTTCCTGATATAGATCCTACAAATCCAGATTACACCAATTTTAATGAGGATAATTTTGATAATTAGTATGATAATAATGATGATGACGCAAATATCAATGTCTATGACCCACCACATCACACTCTTAATCCACTTCCACCTATTATTGATAATGAAGTTCTCCTCAACAAAGATTTGATTCTACAAAGTTATAGAGAAAGACTCAAGGAAAAACACTAAGATCGTACTCTTATTTTACAATCTCTCATGAAAATTAAAAAGGCTATACAAGTTGAGTCTACCATTTCTTCATAGAATCTAGTTTCAAATGAAATTATGGGGGCAAATATGTCTTAACAACTCCCTATAGCAGCCCAACCTTCTTATGAGCCACCACCAGCTAGTACATCTTTATCTCTTGATGTGGTTACCCTTATGTAGGAGATAAAATATCTTCAATCCAAGGTGATACATTCAGAGCAAGGTACCTCTAAACCTACACAAGCTTTGGATTATTCTTCTCTACTTCATATACCATTGGCACGTAATATTGCTTCAACACCCTTACCATAATGTTTTTTTCAACCTAATCTCACTCTATATGATGGCAAAGGTGATCCAAAGACACACTTGAGAAATTTTAATGCAACATACTTAGACTATGTACCAAATAACTAGATACTAACTAAGTTATTTCCATAGAGTCTAAAGGATTATGCTTTACAATGGTTCTATAGTCTACCAAATCAATCGATCAATGCATTCAATCCTTTAGCTAACATGTTCCTATCTCATTTTAGCATTAACATTGGTGATAAGGTTTCTTATGCCCATGTTGCACAATAGAAACAAAGGTCAAATGAGCATTGCATAGATTATGTTCTTCGATATAATACTATCTTGGTTAAGATGACTAACCCCATGGCCAATCAAGAGTTACAAGATCTATTCAAACAGAGTCTTCTACTAGCCTTGCATAAATCAATAATGTTTAAAAGGTTTTCTTCCTTCACTAGGTTATGTCACACACTAAAGGAAAGGGAAGTCAAACTAATTTCAATGGGAAAAATCAAGTACATGAGTCTATCCAAATAAAAAAATAAGATTAATGACAAAGTCCCATATAAAGTAAAAGTGACTGATAGCAAACATCAAAATCAACCAATAGTTAATGCAACTTTAGAGCCCCCTCAGTGAGTGGTTTTATTTGTATCTCCTTGGAAAACTTTTTCCAATCTACCATTCTCTCTAGCCAAAGTTTTACAATAGATTTTGGAATGTAATATCATATATTTCCCTCCTATTTAGAAATTTAATCTAACAAAGCCTTTTCCATGCGGATATGATCAAAATGCATTTTGTAATTCTCATAGGGTATTAGACCACACAAAAATTAGATGCATCAATTTGAAACACAAGATATAGAACTTGATAGATGTAAATGTTATTGATCTTCACACTCTAGTTGAGCCTCCTAAAGCAAAGTAAACATAGGACAAATATTTGAAAATATTCTTAGATCTTTTCCCACAAAATTATAAACAAGAGACAGGGGATACATCAGGGGCTCACCATGCATATTATGCATATCCTCCACCAGCTATATATCAGACACCTTCATTTTAGTTGCACCTTTTGAGAAACATGATTGGTGTATACAATTCCAAATTTTCAACTAGACCTTCAATCTCTTTCTCAGAGCAGGAGATAGTTAAGTATGATTTAGATTATCATGCACTCTTTATCATAGCTTACATTCATGATCATCTTATTCATAGTGTACTTATAGATAATGGATCTAATGTGAACATGTGCACTATGAAATTAATACAAAATTTGGGATATTTAAAGTAGGATATTACCCTAATGAACATAGTTATCACCAGATTCAGTGGACACATACAAATTTTATTAGGTGAGATTGTACTTCCTCTACAGGTTGGTTCAACACATGTGGCCATATTATTTACTATTGTTCCCAGTGCAAGATTTTCTAATATGTTACTTAGTCAACCATGGATTTAGGAACTTCAAGTATACCTTCTATAATTCATAGATGTGTGAATTAATTCATGCTAAATAAGTTGTTATAGTTGATGGAGTTTCATATGAGTTGCCACTCCCAACTTCAAATCCATCTACAATTTTTTAGTCACCCATTTTAGTTAGACCACCATTTTTATTTCTTCCTCCAGTTTAGATTCAAACACAGTTGAGACCTCCATTGCTAGTGTAAAGAGTTCATACACTTTCACAAAGGTCTCTTTTAGAATAACCATAGTTTCATAATTTTAGATAGCTTCTAGCTTAGTGTTCACACCCAAGGTAGTATTATTGAGGTCTCATGCCTTTACACATAGATCACATGTTCAGATATCTTCTCCTACTACCAGATGGGTCCCTAAGATACATATAGTTACATCCACTTCTTAGAGTTACAAGGGGACCCCATAGTCAGTTTCCACTATAGATATTTTAGAGCATTTATAGTATACATAGATTTCAAAGCCATAGTCTCAGGCCTTCCATCACGCTTCACAATCATGCACCATCCCTCTCCTAGATACAAGACACCATGATAGGGAGTCTCTCATGAGACTCATTAGTTAGTATCATTTCTTCCTAGTCTTGATTGTATATAGTTGCCTTTTAATTACTTATACATAGTTTATTTTTATTGACTTGTACATAGCTTCTCAGTATTTCTTGTACATAGTCTCCTCATTATTGATTATACATAGCTTGTATGTCAAAACTACCAAAAATAATATAAAATTTCAAAATCCAAAAACATTAAAACATGTCAAAATACCAAAAACAATACAAAATTTCAAAATCCAAAAGCATTCAAATAATTCAAAAATACAAAAACATTTAAATTATATGCATTGTCCATGTTTTATATTTCTACTACCATGTTAGGCTTACATTTTATATTCTATGCCATTGTTTGTCAATTTATCTACATTACCATGCTTCACTTGATCTTCTTTATGTGTGTATAGTGACATATAGATCCTTCATTACTTCACTCTATCCATTAAGGGGGAATCCTACTTCTACATTCGAGACATGCATCGATATATCTATCTAATAGGGCATCTTTTACATGACTATGTCATCCAGGTTGTCATTCTTACACCACACACTCTAGTTATCATGATGATCTACATTACTTATTATCTTACATAGATCACTCTATCAAAATTCACTAGTATATATCACTCAAATATTTCTTAGAATATACCTAGTCTTATGCTACATGTATTGCATACTTTCACTTCTTGATTTAATTAGTTATATGTGATTGTATTTCTAGCATTTACATGTTTTTCTTTTGTGCTATGTATAACTAGATGTGATTACATTTATCAATGCCTATTTTATCTCTTGTATGTGCCTTAGGACATTTTCCAATGTCATTTTCTTTTATTCTTGTATGTGCCTTAGGATATTTACAAATATCTTTTTCTTATACTCTTCTATGTGATTGTGACCCTCGTGCCAATCTTGCTTTTTTTAAATTATATGTGTATGTGGAATTTAAACATGCCTTGTATGCTTACTTTCAAATTTGAGTGACATGTTCCCATGTCCCTTATTTTTTTGGCCTCTTATCCACTTTTGCATGTTTTTTTATTCTTACCTTGTGTGTTTTTTGCTTGTTTTCTTCTCAACTGTTTACAATGCCATGATCTACATCATGCATTATCTTGCTTACTTGGATGCCATGATGGACATCATGTTCCATCCATCTTTGAAAACTAACTACCAAATAACATTTTTAGTTTCAATTTAGTATATTATACATGTTATTATATTTTATATCTATTTAGACATACCCCTATTGATCTAACAATCTCAAATAAAAACTATGCTATATCTTGAAACATCATTTTGAATATCATTATCATATCATGTCTTTCACAGTGTAACACACTTATAGGGATCTTTATTTTGAGGGTATCCATTTCTTCATTCCTACCCTCAAAAGAGAGGGAAACAAACATGGGTTTTATCATAGAGATCAGAGCTCCTATCGATTGAAAAATTAGTTTTTAGAACACTTAGAACAATAATTAAAGGTCAAATTAGGTAGAATAAAACCAAAAATTAGTGATGATTATAGAACAGTCATCAATTTTAGTAAAGGACAACAATGTTGGACATGGACAACAATTCTAAAGAATAGGGTGTCATGTTTTCAATGCTCCTATCTAGACACCAAAAAACTTAGATTTTATAAAAATGGGTAGAAAGGTCAACTCAGCTATAGTTTTGTCAAATTCAGATTTATTAGTTTCAGTATAGTTTTTTTTTGATAATATAGATATAGGGGGAATCATGCATGGTAGATGGATCTCACTTCTAGTTTTAGATTGGGAAGTTGGTATAACTTCCATATAAGAATCCATATTACAGACACTATGATTAGGGGCAATGTGCATGGCACATTTGACTTCTTTTCTTTTTGAGTTTAGAATATTACCTAGGCATTCTTAGTAGTTGTGTACCTTATTCCATCTACAAGTGGTTGGCATCATTTTGGAGTGTCTTTCATACAATCCTAACCTCCACATTCTTGAGTGGCTTCCACATAATCCTAGTTTCTAATTTTGAAGTGGTTTTCATACAAGCCTAATCTATCCTTCCAGAGTGGCCAAGATTGACCTAGTTTTTAGTGCAAATTTGGTTATCCACGCCACATTTTCATATTAGAGAGAATTCATGGGATTAAGGAGCCATCTCATATGACACACGCTCATATAGGTATCAGTTTATAACTTCACTTCATAGTGTAATGATGGAGCCAAATGACTAGCTAGATTTTGTATTCTTGAGCCACCTACTCAGAGGGATTGGACACACATTCCAAAATTCAATTAACACATGCATGATCACATATATTGACTTAGTGGGCAATGATTAAGCCAAATGGATAGCTTTTTCATTCTTGAGCCACTCTTGGGGAATTAAGCACTCAGCTTCATTCATGATATTAATCTTGGTATAGCACATACCCAACATTACTCAACATCATCTAGCATCACTCAACATCACAATAAGTTTTTTATTAGTTCACATACCTGATGAGATGTATTCATTCCTTTTTCTTCCTCTCTCTCTTACCTAGCTTTGTACATTCTTATTTTAGATATAGTGTCTCTAGTAAGAACTAATCTACTCTTTGTTTTCAATTGCATATTTAACAATATATTCTCTCTATGCACACCCAGAATCACACAGCTTCATTGGCTTCACCCTTGTAGGTAAGTTTAGGTGCACTTTATACTTTGCTTTTATCCTAGTATTTCACTTTGTTGTATCACTAGAATAAAGGGAAGGGAAATGTAGTCATATAAAATGTTAAAATTGGTAGATTGAGGGTGGTTTGTGACACCCAACTGATGAATCCCTATTGTATTTTTTTGTGACTCTTTTAGACACATTTTTGCTTATTTTCATTCATTCATAGACTTCTGAGACCTAATTATAACTTAGACAAATTGGTTTTCCCATGCTAATTCCATCCCCTCAATTCATGTACCTATAGGACAAGAACATCCAGCTTGGACTATAGCACTAGACCCTAGGGTGTCCCATTTTTAGTGCTCTTGTATAATCACATTTTTAGCCCACATGACCATTTCCTTATGATTCTTATTCTTCATTATGTCAACCTAGCATGAATGCATTTGACCCATGACCAATAGATCTCTATAAAATCCCATTCAAAGTTAATTTATAAGGGGTTGGAAAATATTCCAAAATCAAGTAAGACCACTAAAAAAAATTTCCTTGTTCTCTACATACATCCATCCAATACATCCACCAACATATTTAAACTCTCACACTAGTCCCTAGCCACCTTAAGCACACCCAATTTAGTATTTTTACATATATATAACATTATTGCACAAATAACATCAAGTGGGAGAACTACATATGGCTTGATCCCTCTTTAAAGTATTAGTATGTAAGCAGTGTTCCCACATAAGGGGTGTGGATACATGTTAAGTGCATCTTACACACACTAACCATCCCTCTTTCTCAATTTTTATTCAAGCATAGTAGAGGTCTAGGGTTTGAATATTAAATCTAACCTACAAATAACTCTTTCAACATTCAAGATTAAAAATTTCATAGGGAGGCTCACACAAGGAAAATGGACAAAAGCCATAAAATTTAGATCTTTGTGACTAGTTTGGACAATAGTGGTAGGAACTAAACTATAGCACTGGACCTCAAAGTATCTTGTTTTTAGTGCTCTTATTTTTCACTAAATCAAATCTAGATCCAAATTCATGACACTATCTCATTCTTACATAGCTAGTATCAGCCTTTGTCTCAGTTGTATTAGCCCAATTTTAAGATAATTTATATTTATCCTCTTTCATTACTATTTTTAGAAATCTACGAAGGTCAAATAAATTATAAAAATCAATGGTTAAATTATTTCAATCTTATTTACTGATTTAGTCAACTTAAACCCTTAACTAAATTAAGAATAAGACTCCTATATTCTCAAAATAGTTAATTTAGAAACAACCAACCATTCAAGGAAGGCTTATAAAGTGGATATTATGAATTCAAGAGTTTGATCTTGAATTTGAAACTTCAAAAACAATTAAAGGTAATGACTTAACAAAACATTTAGCTAAAAATGCTTCTTCAAATATTAACTTTTTGGTCTTGTCAATTGTTGATAATTTGAATGCATGGCCTCATTTAAAAATCATGAAAAAAAATTTTCTAAAATTTCAAATTTGGTTTTAAAATGAATGAATGGGATTGTATGTTAAGCTAAAAATAATTGGTATCCTGACTTAGTATTCTATTTTCAAAATCAAGCCTATCCTAATAATTTTGATAAGAAACAAATATGTTCCTTAGGGTTAAGAAATTTAACTTTCTATTTATTAGAAAATTTTCTATTTTATAGAAATAGAGATGGAGTTTTATTAAGGTGCTTTACACATGAACAAACCCAAAAGGTTATTATAGATTATCATCAAGGAAATTGTGGTGGATATTATGCTACAAAAGCCATTGCTTATAATATTTTATGAGCAGGTTATTATTATCCTACATTATTTCATGATGTTTATAAGTTAGTTCATTCTTGTATGCCATGTCAATTATTTCTTGGTAGGGATAAGTTGTCTACAATGCCTTTGAATGTTGTCATACCTAAAAAAACATTTATGAAATGGGGCATTAACTTTATTTTATATATACATCCTCCTTCACCAGTTGGTCATAGGTATATTTTAAAGTCAATAAATTATTTCAATAAATGGCTTGAAGCTAAAGCACTTAAAATTTTTGTAACAAGTGAATTAATTTCATTTTTAGAAAATTAAATTTTCTCTAGGATTTGAGTTCCTTATGAAATCATTTCTGATAATGGACCTCAATTTATTTCAAATGAGTTTCTATAATTTTTAATAAAATATTCTATTATATCTAGTTATTCATCTAAATATTGCCCTCAAGGTAATGGTCAAGCTGTGTCAACAAAAACAAATTTGATTTTAATTATGAATAAATTAGTTTATGAAAATAAATGAAATTAGCATCTTAAATTTTTGGAATCCTTATGGGCTGATAGAAATATTGTTAAATTAACAATTAGCTATTCAAATTTCATGTTAACATATGGATTTAAAGCCACCTTACTAATATAACTTCATATTTATTCAAATAGAACTACTTTACAATTTTTTACTGAAGATACTAATTTAATTGAACAAAGATTACATAATCTAATAGATCTTGATGAATCAAAAGCAATAGTATTTCAAAGATTAGAAAGATATAACAAAAATTGAAAGATTTTTTCATTAAGAAAGTTTCTAATAAAAAATTTAAAGTTGGTGATCTAGTTTTATATTGGGACAAAATTCATGAATATCTTGGTAAACATCATAAATTTGATCCATTATGGCTTGGTCCTTATCATGTTACAACTATGCTTGGAAATTATGATTTTCAATTGAAAGATCTTGATGGGAAATGGTT